>CAJHNH020004200.1:0-7500 GCA_905116865.2 Candidula unifasciata
TTATCTGAAAGTATGCTTGTTATTGTTACAGTATCTCTTTGTATCTTCTTCTTTTTCTTTCCTTTGTTTGAAATAAATTATCTACTCCTGCAATGCTGTCTCTAGAATGAACTTCATTTGTAATTCACTTAGCGGCCTGTAAAGTGTTTCTTTCTCAATTGTCTCTCTTAATGGAAAGTGTTTTCTGGAAACGTTGCACCTGGGACAGTCTTGGAGGATGTATTTTGTTGTTTTGTTTATGTTTGTTTATTCGACGGATCAACATCTTGACATACGGGTGTAATCCATAAGTGCGCCGTTCTACTGCCAACTCAAGCCTAAGTCTTAAGATCTCAACGCAATGCACGACTTCCGTTGCACAGGCGAGGATACTGAAATATGTTGGGTAGGTTTACACGACTCCTCTCTCCAGGGGTCCGTTCTCCGACAGCATTTAAGCGGCTCCCAGTTGCAGGCAGATTAGTGGTTTGTCTGCAGGGCCGTTTGGCCTGGTGTATGAAACTACTTGTCTTTAGTCACCCCATAACTAGATTATGGATGTTTCATTCATAGGGTGACTAGGCATGCTTAGAAACTTGTCCATGTTTATTATATAGTATCCTTGCTTAGAAATACTGGCATCTTGAAAGATCTGAATATCAAGGAAGATTGGCTAATAAACAGCATCCTGTCTCGGAAGCTGAAATATGTTGGTCATATCAAGCGACACGACGGATTGGAAAAAAAATTATAGCAAAAGGCTTGGTACCAGGAAGGAAGGGCAGGGGCCGACTGACACGAAGATGGGCACAGGATATAAGTGACTCCTTGAGTGTGAAAGTACATGTGGCTGAAGGGCTGACGAGAGACCGGGTTTCTTTTAGGCAGACTGTGATGAGAGCGACGTTCTGCAAAGGACCTGCTACATGGTGATGAGCATCCTTGCTTATCTTAAATAAATCGTTTTTATTGTACAGTATCCCTCTGTCTTACAATATCCCGCTGTCTTACAATATCCCGCTGTCTTACAATATCCCGCTGTCTTACAATATCCCACTGTCTCACAATATCCCGCTGTCTTACAATATCCCGCTGTCTTTCAGTATTCCTGTTATTCTTAAATGACCTCTCAGGTATTGTTATAAGAGTAGCATGGTCTGAGAGATTGGCACCTCATGTCAGTCAGGTGTTGTAAAAGAGAAGCATCATGGGAGAGACTTGAGCGTCCTGACCTAATATCCTAACAGACAGCTGCGATATCACTGTGACCTATGACACAGCTCCTGCAAGAGGGTACAAGTGAACATTCTGAAATTGTGCATCTTTCCCGTGGCAACCTTCCCGTGGATGTCAGTCATGGACTCTTGGTTCAGAGTTTTAGGACTGAAAGATAAAGAAAGAAAATAGACATCGACCTCCAGCATGATCTGAGGAGAACTGGCTCATAAACAGCATCCTGCCCTGAAAGGCGATGTATTTTGACCATGTTGAACGTCGTGGTGGCCTGGGTAGAGCTGTGATTGAGGGTACACTTTTAGGAGAAGGAGACAGAGGCAGGACTTCACGAAGGGGAAGAAAGTGGTACCAAAGTACTAACTCTAATGCAGTTCACACATATGAACGGTAGTCTACGGTTTCACTGCCTGAGCTACTGTTCAGTGCTTGGTGCAGCACTGTGAGCTGTGTTTTTATTTTTAATTTTTAAATGTATTATTTGTGCAGCGGCTGAGCCGTGGCATTCAAAATAGCCTGTAGACGGTTTACATGTAGGCTAGTGAAAAACGTTATCTAATAATTGTATGTGCATATAACTATCTTATTGTGACGGAGTATTCCATCAACGTCAAACTGCATTTCTAGAGGCGACTGTTGGCTTTGGCACCTCTAGCCTCTGCCATTCGCATTTACTGCGTGTGCATATTTCTAGATTGTGTCTAAAAAAAATTGTTTGTTCACCAGTTTTTTTTTTCCATTTTTTAAATGTGACAGCGAGGGAGATTTCATTTGATTCGCACTGGCACAGGAACAGAGCGAGTACGGGGAAACCCGATCGTGGCGAAGTTGAAACCTTGACTAAGACTAAGAGCGACGTTATGTTGGGGGACGTGTTGATTGATGATGATGATGATGATGATGATGATGATGATGATGATGATGATGATGATGATGAGGATGATGATGATGATGATGATGATGATGATGATGATGATGATGATGATTTCTGTGCATTTGATTTCTATATGATGTAATGTTTTTCCTCTATGATTATTTCGTGACAGGCAAGAAAAGTGTACGGAAAAAAGCTAAAGATAAGTCAAAGAAAGGCCGTGCCTCTTCAGTGACGTCAGAGAGTAGCGCCAAAGAGTCAGATGACCAAGCTGTGGCCGGCGAGGCGCAGACAGACCCAGAGTCTGCCGGGTCAGATCGCAGTGACGCAGACACTCGGCCGCAGCCAGGTCTGTAGACTACCTGGTACTTGCTGGAACATGCTATCACATTTCCTACAGTAATCATTCCTCGGGTGCCATTTCTACTGTTCCGAATTTTTTTTAAAGCAGATTCGCAGTTTCTTTAAATTCTCTATAACTTGGTGATTTCATTGTGTTAGAAGTCGGTGAGTTCTGTTTCCATTTCAGATTGACTGATTCCATGATATTATACGAAATAAGTCACAATCGTGATATTATACCATATTACTCAATTCACAGTCATGATATTATAATATATTAGTCAATACACAATCATGATTCTAAAACATGTTAGTCAATACACAATCATGATTCTAAAACATGTTAGTCAATACACAATCATGATTCTAAAACATGTTAGTCAATACACAATCATGATTCTAAAACATGTTAGTCAATTCTCAGCCAGTAGTGTCATGGATGGCTAGCTCTTGGAAAACGGCAAAGATGAGCCTGCCAACTCTGCGTAGGACACTCGAGTCAACCTGACCCCTAGCGGTGCACACAGCAAAAATGTGGTCCTGATTTGTCACTTACGTGGACTTTGCCTTGTCAGGTGGGGTGGAATCCACCGGGTTCAATACTCCATACTACTGCGACAGGTGGGGTGGAATCCACCGGGTTCAATACTCCATACTACTGCGACAGGTGGGGTGGAATCCACCGGGTTCAATACTCCATACTACTGCGACAGGTGGGGTGGAATCCACCGGGTTCAATACTCCATACTACTGCGACAGGTGGGGTGGAATCCACGGGGTTCAATACTCCATGCTGCTGCGACAGGTAGGGTGGAATCCACCGGCTTCAATACTCCATGCTACTGCGACAGGTAGGGTGGAATCCACCGGCTTCATTACTCCATGCTACTGCGACAGGTGGGGTGGATTCCACCGGGTTTAATACACTATGCTACTGCGACAGGTGTGGTGGAATCCACCGGGTTCAATACTCCATACTACTGCGACAGGTGGGGTGGAATCCACCGGGTTCAATACTCCATACTACTGCGACAGGTGGGGTGGAATCCACCGGCTTCAATACTCCATACTACTGCGACAGGTGGGTTGGAATCCACCGGGTTTAATACTCCATACTACTGCGACAGGTGGGGTGGAATCCAGCGGGTTCAATACTCCATGCTACTGCGACAGGTGGGTCAGAATCCATGGGGTTCAGTACTCCATGCTACTGCGACAGGTGGGTCAGAATCCATGGGGTTCAGTACTCCATGCTACTGCGACAGGTGTGTCAGAATCCATGGGGTTCAGTACTCTATGCTACTGCGACAGGTGGGTCAGAATCCATGGGGTTCAGTACTCTATGCTACTGCGACAGGTGGGTCAGAATCCATGGGGTTCAGTACTCTATGCTACTGCGACAGGTGGGTCAGAATCCATGGGGTTCAGTACTCTATGCTACTGCGACAGGTGGGTCGGAATCCATCAGGTTCAGTACTCTATGCTACTGCGACAGGTGGGGTGGAATCCATGGGGTTCAGTACTCCATGCTACTGCGACAGGTAGGGTGGAATCCACGGGGTTCAGTACTCCATGCTACTGCGACAGGTAGGGTGGAATCCACCGGCTTCAATACTCTATGCTACCTCGACAGGTAGGGTGGAATCCATGGGGTTCAGTACTCCATGCTACTGCGACAGGTAGGGTGGAATCCATGGGGTTCAGTACTCCATGCTACTGCGACAGGTAGGGTGGAATCCATGGGGTTCAGTACTCCATGCTACTGCGACAGGTAGGGTGGAATCCACCGGCTTCAATACTCTATACTACTGCGACAGGTAGTGTGGAATCCACCGGCTTCAATACTCTATACTACTGCGACAGGTAGGGTGGAATCCACCGGCTTCAATACTCTATACTACTGCGACAGGTAGGGTGGAATCCATGGGGTTCAGTACTCCATGCTACTGCGACAGGTAGGGTGGAATCCATGGGGTTCAATACTCCATGCTACTGCGACAGGTAGGGTGGAATCCATGGGGTTCAGTACTCCATGCTACTGCGATAGGTGCAGTGAGCCAGCAGTTGATTACATTCTGTTAGAAGAAAATAGACGAAGAGAACACAGAGACCCGATGCCTGACACTGACAGGTGGAAGATGAATAGAGACGATGCCTGACACTGACAGGTAGAAGATGAATAGAGACGATGCCTGACACTGACAGGTGGAAGATGAATAAAGACGATGCCTGACGCTGACAGGTGGAAGATGAATAGAGACGATGCCTGACACTGACAGGTTGAAGATGAATAAAGACGATGCCTGACACTGACAGGTAGAAGATGACTAGAGACGATGGAGTCAGTTCACTGGAATAATATTATCGTACAACGGATCTGTTGGTCTTCTGCGTGGCTGTTTGAGCACATTGGTGGAGTCTGTACCAGTTGTAGGTTCAAATGTGAATAGACAAATAGACATGAATGGCTACAGAACGAACAGACTAGGTCTGACATGGCTACACTTAGTGTTAGGAGCCTGCTGGTGGTGGCGACAACTAGCAAGCGGATGTGTTGGCTGCCAGAGGGCTAGTTATTAGAACTCTCACACTGAGCTAAAGAAACATATCGACTGATTTCTGAGTTTAAATAAAGTTCGGTTACAGCCAGGACAAACGGAGAAGGACTCCACGCCTCTTAGGCAAATGCATTCTGACTTCCTGACTCCACGCCTCTTAGGCAAATGCATTCTGACTTCCTGACTCCACGCCTCTTAGGCAAATGCATTCTGACTTCCTGACTCCACGCCCGTTATTCAAATGCATTCTGACTTCCTGACTCCACGCCCGTTATGCAAATGCATTCTGACTTCCTGACTCCACGCCCGTTATGCAAATGCATTCTGACTTCCTGACTCCACGCCCGTTATGCAAATGCATTCTGACTTCCCGACTCCACGCCCGTTATGCAAATGCATTCTGACTTCCCGACTCCACGCCCGTTATGCAAATGCATTCTGACTTCCTGACTCCACGCCCGTTATGCAAATGCATTCTGACTTCCCGACTCCACGCCCGTTATGCAAATGCATTCTGACTTCCCGACTCCACGCCCGTTATGCAAATGCATTCTGACTTCCCGACTCCACGCCCGTTATGCAAATGCATTCTGACTTCCCGACTCCACGCCCGTTATGCAAATGCATTCTGACTTCCCGACTCCACGCCCGTTATGCAAATGCATTCTGACTTCCTGACTCCACGCCCGTTATGCAAATGCATTCTGACTTCCCGACTCCACGCCCGTTATGCAAATGCATTCTGACTTCCCGACTCCACGCCCGTTATGCAAATGCATTCTGACTTCCCGACTCCACGCCCGTTATGCAAATGCATTCTGACTTCCCGACTCCACACCCCGTTATGCAAATGCATTCTGACTTCCGACTCCACTCCACGCCCGTTATGCAAATGCATTCTGACTTCCCGACTCCACGCCCGTTATGCAAATGCATTCTGACTTCCCGACTCCACGCCCGTTATGCAAATGCATTCTGACTTCCCGACCACGCCCGTTATGCAAATGCATTCTGACTTCCTGACTCCACGCCCGTTATGCAAATGCATTCTGACTTCCCGACTCCACGCCCGCCCGTTACTTCCGACTCCACGCCCGTTATGCAAATGCATTCTGACTTCCTGACTCCACGCCCGTTATGCAAATGCATTCTGACTTCCCGACTCCACGCCCGTTATGCAAATGCATTCTGACTTCCCGACTCCACGCCCGTTATGCAAATGCATTCTGACTTCCCGACTCCACGCCCGTTATGCAAATGCATTCTGACTTCCTGACTCCACGCCCGTTATGCAAATGCATTCTGACTTCCCGACTCCACGCCCGTTATGCAAATGCATTCTGACTTCCTGACTCCACGCCCGTTATGCAAATGCATTCTGACTTCCCGACTCCACGCCCGTTATGCAAATGCATTCTGACTTCCCGACTCCACGCCCGTTATGCAAATGCATTCTGACTTCCCGACTCCACGCCCGTTATGCAAATGCATTCTGACTTCCCGACTCCACGCCCGTTATGCAAATGCATTCTGACTTCCCGACTCCACGCCCGTTATGCAAATGCATTCTGACTTCCCGACTCCACGCCCGTTATGCAAATGCATTCTGACTTCCCGACTCCACGCCCGTTATGCAAATGCATTCTGACTTCCCGACTCCACGCCCGTTATGCAAATGCATTCTGACTTCCCGACTCCACGCCCGTTATGCAAATGCATTCTGACTTCCCGACTCCACGCCCGTTATGCAAATGCATTCTGACTTCCCGACTCCACGCCCGTTATGCAAATGCATTCTGACTTCCCGACTCCACGCCCGTTATGCAAATGCATTCTGACTTCCTGACTCCACGCCCGTTATGCAAATGCATTCTGACTTCCCGACTCCACGCCCGTTATGCAAATGCATTCTGACTTCCCGACTCCACGCCCGTTATGCAAATGCATTCTGACTTCCCGACTCCACGCCCGTTATGCAAATGCATTCTGACTTCTTCCGACTCCACGCCCGTTATGCAAATGCATTCTGACTTCCCGACTCCACGCCCGTTATGCAAATGCATTCTGACTTCCCGACTCCACGCCCGTTATGCAAATGCATTCTGACTTGCAAATGCCTGACTTCCCGACTCCACGCCCGTTATGCAAATGCATTCTGACTTCCCGACTCCACGCCGTTTATGCAAATGCATTCTGACTTCCCGACTCCACGCCCGTTATGCAAATGCATTCTGACTTCCCGACTCCACGCCCGTTATGCAAATGCATTCTGACTTCCCGACTCCACGCCCGTTATGCAAATGCATTCTGACTTCCCGACTCCACGCCCGTTATGCAAATGCATTCTGACTTCCCGACTCCACGCCCGTTATGCAAATGCATTCTGACTTCCCTGACTCCACGCCCGCCCGTTACTGCCCATATGCAATGCATTCTGACTTCCCGACTCCACGCCCGTTATGCAAATGCATTCACGACTCCACGCCCGTTATGCAAATGCATTCTGACTTCCCG
>CAJHNH020004200.1:12500-44776 GCA_905116865.2 Candidula unifasciata
GGCAGACCCAGAGGAACTTGGAGGCTAACCTTTGAGGCTAAACTGAAGGCTACGCTAAGGACAAAACTGGAGAAAGAAAGGATGGCTGAAGATCGAACTGAGTGGCGACCGTTTGTCACTGCCTTGTTCTGTATGCCATGAGGATTGATTGATTTAATCGAGATTTCGACTTGTGTGAAAGTAGCGTCTGGTCTGTAAGCAGACAAGTTCAGGCACACGTAACCGGCGTGCAGGAAGTAACCGTGATCAGAGAAATTCCATTTACAGTGGAACCTCGCTTAACGAGCATAATTCGTTCCAGAATCATACTCGTTAAGCGAAACACTCGTCATGTGAAACAATTTTTCTCATATAAATTAATGTAAAATACGATAATGCGCTCCATGTGGAAAAAAATACTCACAAAAGGTTCTGTATAACGTTAATTCAAAGAAAATTATGTACATAATGTTGAGAAGGAGAGTAAATCATCTTTATCTTTTCTACAAACGAGGAACGAATCCACCCGGAATGCGAATTCGATTTGCAGAAAAAAAAAGTCGAAAATCATTATGATACATAGCTAAATTTTTTTTGACTAGAAAATTTTTCTGAAATGCGACACAGCATTATCATTAAATAAATTTGCAACGCGCATAGCCACTTCCTTATTAGGGTGATGCTTCTCAATGTAAGATGTAACAGTTTGCCATGCTTTCAGCATTTCTCTTATTTCGCCAGAAGATTGTGCTTTTCTGTTACCTCCTCCTCCTCATCTGACAAACTTTCCTCCAAAACTTCTTGCTGTGAAACACAATGCAACTCCATAAGCTCTACGGTGGTTAGCTCTTGGCTGTGCTCTTACACAAGCTCTTCGATATCACCGTTATCCACCTACAATAATCCTATGAATGTGGCCAAAGACACAGTCTCGTTGACTACAGGTTCCACAGGTACTGTCTCGAACCCCTCAAAATCACAAACCTACAACGCTCTCAGGCCAAAGCTTCTTCCAAGCAGAAGTTAGGGTTCTCTTGGTAACCCCTTCCCCCGCCTTGTCGGTCATCTTGAGGCAGTCAACGGTGTGGAAGCGATTTTTCCCAAACTCTTTGAGAGTGAGGTTGGTCCCTTCAGTCACCTGAAAACAATGCTCGAAGAGTGATTTAGTGTAGAATTTCTTAAGGTTAGAAATAACTTGCTGGTCCATGAGCTGGAGTAACGGAGTGGTATTGGGAGACAGAAACTGGATCTTGTGAACTTAAATTCTTCAGAGAGGTAATCTTGTAGGCCTGGAGGATTCATGTACATATATCACAATATAACACAAGTTTGAGAAAATGGGTGATCACAAGCGACACTACGATGCTACTGGAACGATTGCTAAACACAGACTAATGTAACATGCGCACAATTCGGGACTTCCCCTCTCATCGCCACTCGTTATGCGAAACGTCGCTCGTTAAGCAAGTCATGTTTTTTACAATTTGTTTTGCTCGTTATGCGAACTACTTGTTATGAGAGGTGCTCGTTAAGCGAGGTTCTACTGTTTGTATTAGATACTGTACAGACCTTGTGCACATATTAGCAGGGCAGGCGCTAACTTACATGTTACGACATCGGCATTTTCATTACGCACACCTTGTTTGAGACAAGCTCGCCTGTATGAAATTTTATAACAGTAAAATTATATACTTTGCAGTGAATCGTACTTAAAGTCTACTCGGACAAGGGCGAAAGAAGTATGGTGAAGCGCACTTGTGGTTTTCCTCGTTAAACATCTCTTGTCGGGCGGGAATGACAAAGATCACGGCGACTGATGTTGCTGGGGCCCAGTGTTGGCATCCACGTTAAACATCTCTTGTCGGGCGGGAATGACAAAGATCACGGCGACTGATGTTGCTGGGGCCCAGTGTTGGTCTCCACGTTAAACATCTCTTGTCGGGCGGGAATGACAAAGATCACGGCGACTGATGTTGCTTGGGCCCAGTGTTGGTCTCCACGTTAAACTTCTCTTGTCGGGCGGGAATGACAAAGATCACGGCGACTGATGTTGCTGGCGCACAGTGTTGGTCTCCACGTTAAACATCTCTTGTCGGGCGGGAATGACAAAGATCACGGCGACTGATGTTGTTTGGGCCCAGTGTTGGTCTCCACGTTAAACCTCTCTTGTCGGGAGGGAATGACAAAGATCACGGCGACTGATGTTGTTTGGGCCCAGTGTTGGCCTCCACGTTAAACATCTCTTGTCGGGCGGGAATGACAAAGATCACGGCGACTGATGTTGCTGGGGCCCAGTGTTGGTCTCCACGTTAAACATCTCTTGTCGGGCGGGAATGACAAAGATCACGGCGACTGATGTTGCTGGCGCACAGTGTTGTTCTCCACGTTAAACATCTCTTGTCGGGCGGGAATGACAAAGATCACGGCGACTGATGTTGTTTGGGCCCAGTGTTGGTCTCCACGTTAAACATCTCTTGTCGGGCGGAAATGACAAAGATCACGGCGACTGATGTTGTTTGGGCCCAGTGTTGGCCTCCACGTTAAACATCTCTTGTCGGGCGGGAATGACAAAGATCACAGCGACTGATGTTGCTTGGGCCCAGTGTTGGCCTAAACGTTAAACATCTCTTGTCGGGCGGGAATGACAAAGATCACGGCGACTGATGTTGTTTGGGCCCAGTGTTGGCATCCACGTTAAACATCTCTTGTCGGGCGGGAATGACAAAGATCACGGCGACTGGTGTTGCTTGGGCCCAGTGTTGGCATCCACGTTAAACATCTCTTGTCGGGCGGGAATGACAAAGATCACGGCGACTGATGTTGCTTGGGCCCAGTGTTGGCATCCACGTTAAACATCTCTTGTCGGGCGGGAATGACAAAGATCACTGCGACTGATGTTGTTTGGGCCCAGTGTTGGCATCCACGTTAAACATCTCCTGTCGGGCGGGAATGACAAAGATCACGGCGACTGATGTTGCTGGGGCCCAGTGTTGGCATCCACATTAAACATCTCTTGTCTGGCGGGAATGACAAAGATCACGGCGACTGATGTTGCTTGGGCCCAGTGTTGGCCTCCACGTTAAACATCTCTTGTCGGGCGGGAATGACAAAGATCACGGCGACTGATGTTGCTGGGGCCCAGTGTTGGTCTCCACGTTAAACATCTCTTGTCGGGCGGGAATGACAAAGATTACGGCGACTGATGTTGTTTGGGCCCAGTGTTGGCATCCACGTTAAACATCTCTTGTCGGGTGGGAATGACAAAGATCACGGCGACTGGTGTTGCTTGGGCCCAGTGTTGGCATCCACGTTAAACATCTCTTGTCGGGCGGGAAATACAAAGATCACGGCGACTGATGTTGCTTGGGCCCAGTGTTGGCATCCACGTTAAACATCTCTTGTCGGGCGGGAATGACAAAGATCACGGCGACTGATGTTGCTTGGGCCCAGTGTTGGCATTCACATTAAACATCTCTTGTCGGGCGGGAATGACAAAGATCACGGCGACTGATGTTGCTTGGGCCCAGTGTTGGAATCCACGTTAAACATCTCTTGTCGGGCGGGAATGACAAAGATCACGGCGAATGATGTTGCTTGGGCCCAGTGTTGGCATCCACGTTAAACATCTCTTGTCGGGCGGGAATGACAAAGATCACGGCGAATGATGTTGCTTGGGCCCAGTGTTGGCATCCACGTTAAACATCTCTTGTCGGGCGGGAATGACAAAGATCACGGCGACTGATGTGTTTGGTTCAATGTTGGCATCGCAAGAGATACACACAAATAAATATCCATAAGATGCCATATTAAATTTAAAAAAAAAAAAAATTGCTAACACCTTGATTCATCCTTTGACTCGTGTTCTATGATATCTTCGTCTCGTGTTCTATGATATCTTCGTCTCGTGTTCTATGATATCTTCCTCTCGTGTTCTATGATATCTTCGTCTCGTGTTCTATGATATCTTCGACTCGTGTTCTATGATATCTTCGTCCATAAAAATGATGGTCAGTCTTCAACAAAAAATCTTGGACTAGCGTGTGTAAATTGCGGAAAAAGAAATAAATACCGTAAAGGGTTTGGGTGTGAGAGCGGGGTAAGAGAGAAAGAGAGAGAGAGAGATAGAGGGCGGGGGAGCTGGGTAAGAGAGGGAGAGGCGGGGTAAGAGAGAGAACGGTGTAAGAGAGTGAAAGAGGGGGAAGAGAGAGAGAAAGATAGACAGAGAGAGAGGAAGAGAGAGAGAAGAACTCTGCTAACTGTGACTGTATGGCACCCCTGTCTGTAGCTTCCTGTGGGCCCGAACATGCGCTGTATGGATGAGGCTGTGCTGGCGGGCATCATCGAACAGTTCTCCTCCATGCCGCTGGATCGCATCCACCACTTCGCCCTCAACGGCGAGTTCATGTACGGACTGTTCCGGGACAAGAAGCTAGTGGATATTCTCATCCACGTGGATGATAGGGTGAGTGATGTACTGTCTTTATACATGTGGATGACAGGGTGAGTGTTGTACTGTCTTTATACATGTGGATGACAGTGTAAGTGTTGTACTGTCTTTATACATGTAGATGACAGGGTAAGTGTTGTACTGTCTTTATACATGTAGATGACAGGGTAAGTATTGTACTGTCTTTATACACGTGGATGACAGTGTAAGTGTTGTACTGTCTTTATACATGTAGATGACAGGGTGAGTGTTGTACTGTCTTTATACATGTAGATGACAGGTTAAGTGTTGTACTGTCTTTATACATGTGGATGACAGGGTAAGTGTTGTACTGTCTTTATACATGTAGATGACAGTGTAAGTGTTGTACTGTCTTTATACATGTAGATGACAGGGTAAGTGTTGTACTGTCTTTATACATGTAGATGACAGGGTAAGTGTTGTACTGTCTTTATACATGTAGATGACAGGGTAAGTGTTGTACTGTCTTTATACATGTAGATGACAGGGTAAGTGTTGTACTGTCTTTATACACGTGGATGACAGGGTTAAATTGTGTGAGTGTGTGTGTGTGTGTGTGTGTGTGTCTGTGTGGGTGTGACTGCACTAAACATGTTTGCCACGTAAAACGACAAAACATATTTCGAAGAGGCACGGAACGGCTAAACTGTGGTAAACAATGGGTAAACTGCACTACAAGTGGGAAAGACGGAAAGTTTTTAAGTTGCAGCCAACCTACATTCTGCAGTCTACACTATAACAATTAAACGAGAGAACAATCTTGATAGATAGCCTTACATGTCATGTCAGCTGACAATACAGAGTGTAATCATGGTATCTATAAAGATGATATTAAGGCAAATTATCTATACAAGATATCATAACAGTGGATATGTGATGTGGTTCAAAACGGAGTCGTTCCTTTTCTACCTTGGGGTGTAGAGGTTGAACAGAGAGATCGATAGACTTCTCTGGGCATTTTTCTGATTGACATATGGGCCCACTCCTGGGGTCACCATAGCCCACAACAGCAGTCATACCTATATAAACCAGGCTGAGCTGCGAGGAAGCTGTCCAAAGTGCTGTTATTAAAAGACCCGCAAGGTAACTTATGACAGCCATTGGCACTGACCAAATAACGCAGTGGTCAGACAAAGTGTTGGGCTCTCAACCCTCTCACTCGTTTGCAACATTGCAGATAATACATCAAATTCCTCTGAACATCCAAACTTTCCAACAGAATAAAATAAGACACATAAATACGAATAGAAGTCACACACGCCGGAACTATGTCACTGACTTTAGGTAGTGTGGACTGAGCGATCACGCCTCTAGCTTCTGGTACACGTGAAGAGCAAAGTGAGTTCAGCAAACAACATAAATAGCGAATGATGAGGCAAATGTTCCGTGATGACGAAGATGTTTCTGCAGACAGTCAACAGTTCCTTGAATTTATCTATACTCACAGTATGGAAACACTCGGCTCCAAATAAATGTATCTCTGTCAGCTTCACCCGACATAACAAAGATCTTTACTGCAGCCAGCAACCAACCAGCAACCAACCAACCAGCAACCAGCAACCAACCAGCAACCAACCAGCAACCAGCAACCAACCAGCAACCAACCAACCAGCAACCAGCAACCAACCAGCAACCAGCCAACCAGCAACCAACCAGCAACCAGCCAACCAGCAACCAACCAGCAACCAGCCAACCAGCAACCAACCAGCCACCAACCAGCAACCAACCAGCAACCAACCAGCAACCAACCAGCAACCAACCAGCAACCAACCAGCAACCAGCCAACCAGCAACCAACCAGCAACCGACCAGCAACCAACCAGCAACCAACCAGCAACCAACCAGCAACCAGCCAAACAGCAACCAACCAGCAACCAACCAGCAACCAACCCCAACCAGCAACCCACCCAACCACCACCACACACCAACCAGCAACCACCCAGCAACCAACCAGCACACCACCCCACCACCCACCACCCACCCCAGCCAGCCAGCCAGCCAGCAACCAGCCAACCCCACACCCCCACCCAGCCACCCAGCAACCAACCAGCACACCCACCAGCCACCAACCCCCCCAACCAGCCCACCACCAACCACCCCCAACCAGCCCACCAGCAACCAACCAGCACCCACCAGCAACCAGCCACACCAGCACACACCAGCCCCCCCCCCACCAGCCCAACCCACCCACCACACCACCCCACCAGCAACCACCCACCAGCCCAACCACCAACCACACCAGCCCACACCAGCCAACCAGCAACCAACCACCACCCAACCCCCAACCCACCAACCAGCACCCAACACAGCAACCAACCACCCACCAACCAGCCCCCAACCAGCACCACCAGCCACCCAGACCCACCAGCCCACACCACCAGCAGCCACCAACCACACACCCCAGCCCACCAGCCAGCACCCCCAGCCCCCCCAACCCCCCAGCCAGCCCAACCACCCAGCAGCCCACCCCAGCCAGCCAGCCACACCCCCCACCAGCCCCACCCACACCACCCCCCCCCCAGCCACCCCCCCCCCAGCACACACCCCCCACAACCCCCCACACCCACCACCAGCCAGCACCCCCACCCCACCCCCCCAGCCACCACCACCACCAGCAGCACACCCACACACCAGCCCCACCACCCCCCAGCCACCAACCACACCACCCCAGCCAGCCAGCCAACAACCAGCCAGCCAGCCAGGCCCCAGCAACACCAGCCCCCAGCACCCCACCCCCCCCAGCCACAGCCCCACACAGCACCCCCACCCACCCAGCACCAGCACACCAGCCAGCCCCCAACCACCCCAGCAGCCCCCCAGCCAGCCACCCAGCACCCCAGCCCCCCACACCCCCACACCAGCCCCCCCCAGCCCCATCCAGCCACCACAACCCCCAGCCCCCCAGCCACCCCCCCCCCCCCAGCCACCAGCCACCCCCCCACCAACACCCCACACCACCCCAGCCACCCACACCACACCAGCCCACCACCCCAGCCCACCCCCCACCAGCCAGCACCACCAGCCAGCCCAGCCACACCACCACCCCCCCCACCACCAGCCAGCCACCACCAGCCCCCCACACACCACCCACCACCAGCCAGCCAGCCCCCCCAACCCCCCCCACACCCACCCCCCCACACACCAGCCCAGCCCCCACCCCCACCCAGCCACCCACCACAACCCCCCAGCCACCCCCCCCAGCCAGCCAGCCCCCCCCCAACCAGCCAGCCCCCCACCACAAGCCAGCACCCCCCCCCCCACACAACCAGCCACCAACCCCCCCACCACACCCACCACCCCACCCCCAGCCAACAACCCCCCCATCACAGCAACCAACCCAACCACCACCCACCACCACCAACCAACCAGCACACCCACCACCACCCACCCCCCACCACCAGCAACCCCACCAGCCAGCCAGCCACCCACTAACCAGCCACACCAGCAACCCCCCAGCCCCCAGCCAGCCCAACCACACCACCAGCCACCACCCCCACCCCCCACCAGCCCCCCACCCCCCCACCACCACCAGCCACAGCCCCCCACCCACCCCCCACCACCCCCCCCCCAACCACCAGCCCCCACCCAGCCCCCCACCCCCCCCAGCCACCCACCCACCCCACCCCCCACCAGCCAGCCACACCACCCACCCCCCCCCCACCCCCCCCCCACCCCACCCCCCCCCCAGCCAGCCAGCCCAGCAGCCACCCCCCCCCCCCCCACACAAACCCAGCCACCACCAGCCACAGCACCACCACACCAACCACCCCCACCCAGCCCCCCCCCAGCCCCCCACACCACCCCCCACCCCCCCACCCCCCCCCAGCCCACCAGCCCCACCCCCCCAGCCCCCCACCACCCCCCACACACCCCCCCCAGCAGCCCAGCCAGCCCAGCCAGCCAGCCCCCCCCCCCCCAACCACCACCCCCCAGCCCCAGCCCAGACAACCACACCCACACCCCACCCCCCAGCCACCCCAGCCCCCACACCCCCAACCCAGCCACCCCCCCCCCACCCCCCCAGCCAGCCACCCCCCACCCCCCCCCACCCCCCCCCCCCCCAACACCCACCAGCACAACAGCCACCCCCAACCAGCCCACCAACCCCCCCCACCACCCAGCCAGCCACCCCCCCACCCCCCACCACCCCCCCCCCCCACCACACCCCACCACCCAGCCACCCCCAGCCACCCAACACCCCACCCCCCACCAACCAAACAGCCCCCCCCCCCCACCACCAGCCCCCACCCCCACAACCACACCCCCCCCCCCCCCCACACCCCCCACCAACCCCCCCCCACCCCCCCACCCAGCCCCAGCCCCCCAAAACCCCCCCACCCCCCCACCACCCAACACACCACCCCCCCCCCCCCCCCCCCCCACCACCCACCCCCCCAGCCAGCCACCACACCCCCCACACCAGCCCAGCCCCCCCCCAGCACCCACCACCCCCCAGCCCCCCCCCAGCCCCCCCCCCACCACACCCCCCCACACCACCACCCCCCCCACA
Organism: Candidula unifasciata; assembly: GCA_905116865.2. Classification (NCBI taxonomy): domain Eukaryota; kingdom Metazoa; phylum Mollusca; class Gastropoda; order Stylommatophora; family Geomitridae; genus Candidula; species Candidula unifasciata. The sequence goes on from CAJHNH020004200.1 coordinate 21,457, forward strand.
CACAACACCCACCCCACCCCACCACCCCACCCCCCCCCAGCCACCACCCCCACCCAGCACCAACCCCCCCCCCACACCAGCAGCCCCACCCACACCACCCCACCAGCCACACACAGCCCCCCCCCCCCACCACCCACCCACCCCCCCCCACCCCCCAGCCACCCCCAGCCCCCAGCCCCCCCCCCCCCCCCCACCACCCCCCAGCCCCCACCCCCACCCCACCCACCAGCCAGCCAGCCCCCACACCCCCCACCCAGCAACCCCCCAGCCAGCCCCCCACCCCCACCACACCCCCACCACCCAGCCCAACCACCACCCCCCACACAGCCACCCCCACCCACAGCAGCCCACCAGCCACCCAGCCAGCAACCCACCAACACCAGCACACCACCCCCAACCCCACCCCCAGCACCCCCCCCACCCCCCACAACCAGCCACCAGCAGCACCACACACCCCCCACCCCCCAGCCCCCCCCACAACACCACCACCACCCCCCCACCCCCACCCCACAGCACCCACCACCACCCCAACCCCCAACCACACAACCACCAACCCCCAACCAACCACCAACCAACCAGCAACCCACAACACAACCAACCAACAACACCCCCACCCCCCACCAACCAGCAACCACCAACCCACACCACAACCAACCAGCCACCAGCCACCCCCCCACCACCACCACCCACCCCACCAACAACCAACAACCAGCACCACCAGCCCCAACCACCCACCAACCACCCCCACAACCACCAACCAGCCAACCACACACCCCCAACCCCCCCCACCCAACCCACCCCCACCCACCACCCCCACCCACCACCCAACCACCACCCCACCCCCACCAGCAACCCCAACCCACACCAACCAACCACCAGCCCCACCCCACCCCCACCACACCAGCAACCAACCAGCACCCCACCACCCACCACCACACCACCACCAACCAACCCCCCAGCCCCCCAGCCCACCCCCAACCAGCCACCACCCCCCAGCCCACCCACCCCCCCACACACCCACCACCCACCCACCACACACCAACCCCCCCCCACCCAGCCACCCCCCCACCCACCACCCACCAGCCCCCCCCCCCCCCCCACCCACAGCCCACCCCCCACCCCCAACCCACACCCCCACCCACCCCCCCCAACCCCCCACCCCACAGCCACCCCCCCCCCCCCCACCCCAGCCAGCCCCCCACCCCCCCCACCACCACCCACACCCCCACCCCCCCCCCACACCCCCCACCCCCCCCAACCCCCACCAACCCCCACCAGCCAGCAGCCAACCAGCCCAGCAGCCCCACCCCAGCCCCCAGCCCCCACCCCCCCCCCACCCCCCCCACACACCCACCCCACAGCACCAACCCACACAACCCCCCACAGCACACCCACCCCCACCACCACCCACCCCACCCCACCCCCCCCCCCCCCCACCCCCCCCCCCACCCCCCACACCCCCCCCCACCCCCCCCCAGCCCCACCCCCCCCCCCCCCCCCCCAGCCACCACCCCCCCCACCCCAGCCCCCACCACCCACCAGCCACCCCCCCACCACCCAGCAGCCCCCCCCCCCCCCCACCACCCCCACCAGCCCCCAGCAGCAGCCAGCACCCACCACCCCCCAGCCAACCCCCCAGCCCCCACCCCAGCCCCCCCACCCACCCCCACCCCCACCCCCCACCAGCCCCCCCCACCCACCCCCCCCCCCCCCCCCCCCCCCCCACCCCACACCAGCCAGCACCCACCAGCCCCCCCCCCCCCACCCACCCCAGCCCCAGCCCCCCAGCACCCCAGCAGCCCCCCAGCCACCCCACACACCAGCACCAACCACCCCCCACCCCCCCCCACAGCACACCAGCCCCCACCCACCACCAGCCCCCCACCCCCCCACACCACCCCCAACAGCAGCCACCCCCACACCACACCAACCAGCCACCCCACCACCCCACCACCCAGCAGCCCCACCAACAGCCCCCCACAACCAACCCCACCAGCCCACACCAGCCCACCAGCCCCCCCCCAACCAACCACCCACCCACCACCAGCAGCCACACCCCCAACCCCAACCACCACCCCCAACCAGCCCACCACACACACCACCCACCCACACAGCACCACCCAGCCCCAACCACACCCACCCCCCACCACCAACCCCACCACCCCAACCAGCCCCCACACACCCCACCCACCCCACACCCCACCAACCAGCCCCACCCACCCCACCCCACCCCACCAACCACCAGCAGCACACCAACCCCCACACCACACCCCCCCCACCCAACCCCACCCCCACCCCACCACCACCCACCCCACACCAGCACCAACCAACCCACCCAGCCCCCCCACCCCACCACCACCCCCCAACCCCCCAGCCAGCCAGCACACAGCCACCCACCACCAACCCAACACCACCCAGCCCCCACAGCCCCAGCCCACCACCAACCACCCCCCCACCCCAGACAGCAGCCCACCAGCCCCAACCAGCCAGCCACCCCAGCAGCAGCCAGCACCCCCAACCACCAACCAGCAGCCCCCCAGCCCCAGCCCCCCAGCCCACCAGCCACCCAGCCACACCACCAGCCAGCAACCAGCAGCCCCACCAGCCAGCCAGCCAGCCAGCCCCCAGCCACCAACCAGCACAGCCAGCCCCCCAGCCAGCACCAGCCCCCCAACCAAGCAACCAGCCAGCCTGCCAGCAACCAACCAGCCAACAGCCAATCAGCAACCAGCTAACCAGCCAGCCAGCCAGCAACCAACCAGCCAGCCAGCCAGCCAGCAACCAGCCAGCCAGCCAGCCAGCCCAGCCAGCCAGCCACAACCAACCAGCCAGCAACCAGCCAGCAGCCAACTAGCCAACAGCCAACCAGCCAGCAGCCAACCAGCCAGCCAGCCAGCCAGCCAGCCCAGCAACCAACCAGCCAGCCAGCAACCAACCAGCCAGCCAGCCAGCCAGCCCAGCCAGCCAGCCAGCAACCAGCCAGCCAGCAACCAGCCAGCCAGCCAGCAACCAGCCAGCCAGCCAGCAACCAGCCAGCCAGCCAGCCAGCCAGCAACCAGCCAGCCAGCCAGCAACCAATGGGTGAATAAACAATACATCATTTTGAAACGTACCTATTAAAATAGTACCCATGAAAGACGCCATTGTTGTTGGCTGTCGCATCATGAGATCCTTTTGTGCCGTGAAGCGCCTCGCCCAGCTATAACTTGCTTCACAGTCACCCTGAGGAGTTCCCTTGATGTGTGAATTAATCAAGTAACAGAAAGTGTATTGATTGGCACTCATAGAAAGATGTAGATATATAGAAGAACACACTAGACAACATAAATATCGGCGTCTGCACCTCGCCATTAATACAAGTGCACTAAGATACATGGTCAACTAGGCACCCCCAAAAAAGGTGTCTCATTGGCCAAGTCTATCGTACAGCTTGAAATCCATTCTTAGTGTACTTGTATTCATGGCGAGGCGCAGACGCCGTCAGGAAGTGACAGGTTCAATTCCCGGCACGGTAACTATAACTTTCGATATTTATGTTGTCTAGTGTGTTCTTCTATCTATCTACTTCTTTCTATGAGTGCCGATCAATACACTTTCTGTTGCTTGATTAATTCATAATATTTAACTGCCTCAAAGGTTCCTCCTCTGTTTATTTATGACCATGATGTGTGATAATTGGCGTGCTTTAAACTGTAACATTTCTTACCCTGAGGAGTTCCCATGATGTGTGATAACTGGCGCGCTTCAAACTGTAACATTTCTTACCCTGAGGAGTTCCCATGATGTGTGATAACTGGCGCGCTTCAAACTGTAACATTTCTTACCCTGAGGAGTTCCCATGATGTGTGATAACTGGCGCGCTTCAAACTGTAACATTTCTGCCAACACAGAAAATATCTGCCGGCATTTTCTGGACATATTTCAGCAGACTGGTTTCTTCTTCTAGGTATTCCATCTTCTTGACACGAAAAAAAATATTTTTTTTCAGAGCATCTTTCAATCCAATCCATCTTCACATATTTGTTCTTATCCACATTGAGCTTCATTCCATCTGGACAGTTTCCTTTTTTAGGTTTTTGTTGTTGCACAAAACACACTGCTTGCGACACTTACAACTGTAACTTGTTGTTATACCACCTATTTTTGACTCTTTACACTTTCTGCCGTTTCGGTTTAGGTCTTCCAACGAAATTCTAAGAAAATATTGTTTTTCGTAAAATCATCGTCTCAGAAAAGAAGTTCCATCTATGCAAGCGGGGACACGGTAATTGGCCTGGCCTATCAGTAAACCAGTGCGGGGTGTGAAGTAATCACCGAACACTGATGAGATAGACATTCTGTAGTATAATTACTGTTGAGTAGACAATGTGTGGTAGTGTATGGCAAGACACCTAAATGATAGACTTTCTCCTGGCAGATCTTCTACGGTCACCGGAGCGTCCTGGCCACCCACAGCAACTTCTTCGCTGGCATCCTTATCGACAATGACGTGCCCCCTTACAAGGTCACAGACGTGACCCTCACAAATGTGAACCCAGAGTTCTTTAAATTGTTCTTACACTTTGCTTACACTGGAGATGTGTTTGTAGGTATACCTTCATTGTTTCAGTTGATCGTAGACTGTCCTCGTCTTTACTTGTTATGTGTTTGTAGGTATACCTTCATTGTTTCATTTGATCGTAGACTGTCCTCGTCTTTACTTGAGATGTGTTTGTAGGTATACCTTTATTGTTTCACTGTATCCTAGACTGTCCGCGTCTATACTTGAGATTGTTTGTAGGTATACCTTCATTGTTTCAGTTGATCGTAGACTGTCCTCGTCTATACTTGAGATGTGTTTGTAGGTATACCTTTATGGTTTCACTGCATCCTAGACTGTCCGCGTCTATACTTGAGATGTGTTTGTAGGTATACCTTTATTGTTTTACTGTATCCTAGACTGTCCGCGTCTATACTTGAGATGTGTTTTTAGGTATACCTTTATTGTTTCAGTTGATCCTAGTCTGTCCTCGTCTATACTTGAGATGTGTTTGTAGGTATACCTTCATTGTTTCAGTTGATCCTAGTCTGTCCTCGTCTATACTTGAGATGTGTTTGTAGGTATACCTTTATTGTTTCAGTTGATCGTAGACTGTCCTCGTCTATACTTGAGATGTGTTTGTAGGTATACCTTTATTGTTTCAGTTGATCGTAGACTGTCCGCGTCTTTACTTGAGATGTGTTTGTAGGTATACCTTCATTGTTTCAGTTGATCCTAGTCTGTCCTCGTCTATACTTGAGATGTGTTTGTAGGTATACCTTTATTGTTTCAGTTGATCGTAGACTGTCCTCGTCTATACTTGAGATGTGTTTGTAGGTACACCTTTATTGTTTAAGTTGATCGTAGACTGTCCTCGTCTATACTTGAGATGTGTTTGTAGGTATACCTTTATTGTTTCAGTTGATCCTAGTCTGTCCTCGTCTATACTTGACTATAGATCTATACCTCAGCTGATTTTAGTGTGGCCATTTTACACGCAGACATCCGTGCTGACGACAACACATGTACAATGTCCAATGTTCAAATAGAAATATAGTGTTACTGATGCACACATTGAGTGATAGGGATCTTTCATGATATTTTGCACACAGCCTACGATAAGCACACACCCACCCATACACACACACCAACACATGCAAAAACACATCTTTAGTACGATCGCACACCCCCACACATGCAAAAACACATCGCTGGTACCTATAGCACACACCAACACAAACAGAAACACATCGCTGGTACATGTCGCACATAGACGTGTCATCGTGACAACGGTGCAATAGACCGGGCCTAGTTTTTGTCAGCATGCAGTTGTCACCCATGTTCATGTCTAGAAATCATTAAACGGGCCAGTGGAGTTGTCAAACTGATCCACAATAATTCATACAAATGTTTTTATTTTATTTTATTGCGTTAGGTACTTATTCTTCCTTGTACGACATCTTCTTCTAGTGGCATGTAAAATAAGGTTTCTTTTTCTCCTTGCACTAATGGTTCCTAAGACATAATTTTTTGCACTCCTTGGGTCTTCTTATGGTCGGTGACCTCACCTCTTCTTTTTGCAAGACCTTTTTCTCTACTTGTGCATGGGACCCCAACTCTGCCATTCTCTCGGCCCTACGATGGTGCATGAGACACCAACTCTACCATTTCCTAGGCGTTACGATGGTGCATGAGAACCCAACTCTACCATGCCCTAGGGGTTACGATGGTGCATGAGAACCCAACTCTACCATTCCCTAGGGGTTACGATGGTGCATGAGAACCCAACTCTACCATGCCCTAGGGGTTACGATGGTGCATGAGACACCAACTCTACCATGCCCTAGGGGTTACGATGGTGCATGAGAACCCAACTCTACCATTCCCTAGGAGTTACGATGGTGCATGAGAACCCAACTCTACCATGCCCTAGGGGTTACGATGGTGCATGAGACCCCAACTCTACCATGCCCTAGGGGTTATGATGGTGCATGAGATCTCAACTCTACCATTCCCTAGGCCTCACGATGGTGCATGAGACCCCAACTCTACCATTCCCTAGGGGTTACGATGGTGCATGAGACCCCAACTCTAGCATTCCCTAGGCCTTACGATGGTGCATGAGACCCCAACTCTACCATTCCCTAGGGGTTACGATGGTGCATGAGACCCCAACTCTGCCATTCCCTAGGAGTTATGATGTTGCATGAGATCCCAACTCTGCCATTCCCTAGGGGTTACAATGGTGCATGAGACCACAACTCTGCCATTCCCTAGGGGTTATGATGGTGCATGAGATCCCAACTCTGCTATTCCCTATGGGTTATGATGGTACACGGGATCCCGCACATTTCCTCTTCGCCCTACACCCGTGAGACCCAAGTTTTTCCCCTGCTCATGCCTTCTAGAGAGGTATAACAGTTCTTGTAATGAGCGTTCTGTCTGTGTGTTTGTTGGAGTTCTTGCCATTCTCCTTGTTATCACAACCCCTTATGTTCTCACATTCTCAGGTAACAATGAAGAACCTGATACCTCTGAAAAACCTGGCCAACGCCCTTCAGTCGTCCACACTTCGGGCCCGTTTGTTGCTGTTCATGTCCAAGATGGCCCTGCTGACATTGAAAGAGGTTGTATCTCTCACGTTGTTGTCATCACCATCAGCGTCATCACCATCACCATCAGCGTCCCAACCTTCTCCATCAGCGCAGCCACCATCTCCATCAGCGTCATCACCATCAGCGTCCCCACCTTCTCCATCAGCGTAGCCACCATCTCCATCAGCGTTATCAACATCTCCATCAGCGTCCCCACCATCTCCATTAGCGTCATCACCATCTCCATCAGCGTCATAGCCATCTCCATCAGCGTCATCACCATCAGCGTCCACACCATCTCCATCAGAGTCCCCACCTTCTCCATCAGCGTCCCCACCATCTCCATCAGCGTCCCCACCTTCTCCATCAGCGTCCCCGCCATCTCCATCAGCGTCCCCACCATCTCCATCAGCGTTCCACCGTCTCCATCAGCGTCCCCACCATCTCCATCAGCGATATCACCATCACCATCAGCGTCCCCACCATCTCCATCAGCGTCCCCACCATCTCCATCAGCGTCCCCACCATCTCCATCAGCGTCATCACCATCAGCGTCCCCACCATCTTCATCAGCGTCCCCACCATCTCCATCAGCGTCCCAACCATCTCCATCAGCGTCATCACCATCAGCGTCCCCACCATCTCCATCAGCGTCCCCACCTTCTCCATCAGTGTCCCCACCATCTCCATCAGCGTCATCACCATCAGCGTCCCCACCATCTCCATCAGCGTCATCACCATCAGCGTCCCCACCTTCTCCATCAGTGTCCCCACCATCTCCATCAGCGTCATCACCATCAGTGTCCCCACCATCTCCATCAGCGTCATCACCATCAGTGTCCAAACCTTCTCCATCAGTGTCCCCACCATCTCCATCAGCGTCATCAACATAAGCGTCCCCACTATCTCCATCAGCGTCATCAACATCAGCGTCCCCACCATCTCCATCAGCGTCCCTACCATCTCCATCAGCGTCCCCACCTTCTCCATCAGCGTCATCAACATCAGCCTCATCAACATCAGCGTCATCAACATCAGCGTCCCCACCATCTCCATCAGCGTCCCCACCATCTCCATCAGCGTCATCAACATCAGCGTCCCCACCATCAACATCAGCGTCCCCACAATCAACATCAGCGTCCCCACCATCTCCATCAGCGTCCCCACCATCAACATCAGCGTCCCCACCTTCTCCATCAGCGTCATCAACATCAGCGTCCCCACCATCTCCATCAGCGTCATCAACATCAGCGTCCCCACCATCTCCATCAGCGTCCCCACCATCTCCATCAGCGTCCCCAAAATCACCATCAGCGTCCCCACTATCTCCATCAGCGTCCCCAAAATCACCATCAGCGTCCCCAAAATCACCATCAGCGTCCCCACCATCTCCATCAGCGTCCCCACCATCTCCATCAGCGTCCCCACCATCTCCATCAGCGTCCCCACCATCTCCATCAGCGTCCCCACCATCTCCAACAGCGTCCCCACCATCTCCATCAGCGTCCCCACCATCTCCATCAGCGTCCCCACCATCTCCATCAGCGTCATCACCATCAGCGTCCCCACAATCTCCATCAGCGTCCCCACCTTCTCCATCAGCGTCATCACCAACAGCGTCCCCACCATCTCCATCAGCGTCCCCACCATCTCTATCAGCGTCCCCACCATCTCCATCAGCGTCATCACCATCAGCGTCCCCACCTCCTCCATCAGCGTCCCCACCATCTCCATCAGCGTCCCCACCATCTCCATCAGCGTCATCACCATCAGCGTCTCCATCAGCGCGTCACCATCCACCTTCTCCATCAGCGTTCCCACCTTCTCCATCACCATCTCCATCAGCGTCCCCACTTTCTACTTCAGCGTCCCCACATTCTCCATCAGCGTCCCCAACTTCTCCATCAGCGTCCCCACCATCTCCATCAGCGTCCCCACCATCTCCATCAGCGTCCCCACCATCTCCATCAGCGTCATCACCATCTCCATCAGCGTCCCCACCATCTCCATCAGCGTCCCCCCATCTCCATCAGCGTCTCCATCAGTCCCCGTCTCCATCAGCGTCATCAACATCAGCGTCCCCACCATCTCCATCAGCGTCCCCACCATCTCCATCAGCGTCCCCACCTTCTCCATCAGCGTCATCAACATCAGCGTCCCCACCATCTCCATCAGCGCCCCCACCATCTCCATCAGTGTCATCAACATCAGCGTCATCAACATCAGCGTCATCAACATCAGCGTCCCCACCATCTCCATCAGCGTCATCAACATCAGCGTCCCCACCATCTCCATCAGCGTCCCCACCATTTCCATTAGCGTCCCCACCATCTCCATCAGCGTCCCACATCAGCGTCCCCATCCATCAGTCCCCACCATCTCCATCAGCGTCATCAACATCAGCGTCATCAACATCAGCGTCCCCACCATCTCTATCAGCGTCATCAACATCAGCGTCATCAACATCAGCGTCATCAACATCAACATCAGCGTCATCAGCGTCATCAACATCAGCGTCATCAACATCAGCGTCATCAACATCAGCGTCATCAACATCAGCGTCATCAACATCAGCGTCATCAACATCAGCGTCCCCACCATCTCTATCAGCGTCATAAACATCAGCGTCATCAACATCAGCGTCATCAACATCAGCGTCCCCACCATCTCCATCAGCGTCCCCACCATCAACATCAGCGTCCCCACCATCTCCATCAGCGTCCCCACCATCAACATCAGCGTCCCCACCATCTCCATCAGCGTCCCCACCATCAACATCAGCGTCCCCACCATCACCATCAGCGTCATCAACATCAGCATCAGCGTCATCAACATCAGCGTCATCAACATCAGCGTTCATCAACATCAGCGTCCCCCATCTCCATCAGCGTCCCCATCATCATCAGCGTCCCCACCATCTCCATCAGCGTCATCAACATCATCAACATCAGCGTCATCACCATCACCATCAGCGTCATCATCAGCGTCCACCATCAGCGTCCCCACCATCTCCATCAGCGTCCCCACCATCTCCGTCAGCGTCCCCACCCACCATCCGTCTCCATCAGCATCATTCTCATCAGCGTCCCCACCATCTCCATCAGCGTCATCAACATCAGCGTCCCCAACATCAGCGTCCCCATCATCTCATCAGCGTCCCACACCTTCTCCATCAGCGTCCCCACCATCACCATCAGCGTCCCCACCTTCTCCATCAGCGTCATTAACATCAGCGTCCCCACCATCTCCATCAGCGTCCCCACCTTCATCCATCAGCGTCCCCACCATCTCCATCAGCGTCCCCACCATCTCCATCAGCGTCCCCCATCAGCGTCCCCACCATCTCCATCAGCGTCCCCACCTTCATCAACATCAGCGTCCCCATCAACATCAGCGTCCCCACCATCTCCATCAGCGTCCCCACCATCTCATCAGCGTCCCCACCATCTCCATCAGCGTCCCCACCATCTCCATCAGCGTCCCCCCATCCATCAACATCAGCGTCCCCACCATCTCCATCAGCGTCCCCACATCAGCGTCATCAACATCAGCGTCCCCACCATCTCCATCAGCGTCCCCACCATCAACATCAGCGTCCCCACCATCTCCATCAGCGTCCCCACCATCACCATCAGCGTCCCCACCATCTCCATCAGCGTCCCCACCCACCATCAGCGTCTCCATCAGCGTCCCCATCCATCTCAACATCAGCGTCCCCACCATCTCCATCAGCGTCCCCACCATCTCCATCAGCGTCCCCACCATCTCCATCAGCGTCCCCACCATCTCCATCAGCGTCCCCACCATCTCCATCAGCGTCCCCACCATCTCCATCAGCGTCCCCACCATCTCCATCAGCGTCCCCACCATCACCATCAGCGTCCCCACCATCTCCATCAGCGTCCCCACCATCTCCATCAGCGTCCCCACCATCTCCATCAGCGTCCCCACCATCACCATCAGCGTCCCCACATCTCCATCAGCGTCCCCACCATCTCCATCAGCGTCCCCACCATCTCCATCAGCGTCCCCACCTTCTCCATCATCATCAACATCAGCGTCCCACCATCTCCATCAGCGTCCCCACCTTCTCCATCAGCGTCCCCACCATCTCCATCAGCGTCCCCACCATCTCCATCAGCGTCCCCACCATCACATCAGCGTCCCCACCATCTCCATCAGCGTCCCACCATCTCCATCAGCGTCCCCACCATCAACATCAGCGTCCCCACCATCTCCATCAGCGTCCCCACCATCTCCATCAGCGTCCCCACCATCTCCATCAGCGTCATCAACATCAGCGTCCCCACCATCTCCATCAGCGTCCCCACCATCTCCATCAGCGTCCCCACCATCACCATCAGCGTCCCCACCTTCTCCATCAGCGTCATTAACATCAGCGTCCCCACCATCTCCATCAGCGTCCCCACCATCACCATCAGCGTCATCAACATCAGCGTCCCCACCATCTCCATCAGCGTCATCAACATCAGCGTCCCCACCATCTCCATCAGCGTCCCCACCATCACCATCAGCGTCCCCACCTTCTCCATCAGCGTCCCCACCATCAACATCAGCGTCCCCACCATCTCCATCAGCGTCCCCACCATCGCCATCAGCGTCCCCACCATCACCATCAGCGTCCCCACCACCACCATCAGCGTCATCAACATCAGCGTCATCTTCATCTCCATCATCAGCGTCCCCACCATCACCATCAGCGTCCCCCCACCATCACCATCAGCGTCCCCACCATCTCCATCAGCGTCCCCATCCATCATCCATCAGCGTCCCCCCACCATCTCCATCAGCGTCCCCACCATCACCATCAGCGTCCCCACAGCATCTCCATCAGCGTCCCCCACATCACCATCAGCGTCCCCACCATCACCATCAGCGTCCCCACCATCATCAGCGTCCCCACCATCACCATCAGCGTCCCCACCATCTCCATCAGCGCGTCATCAACATCAGCGTCCCCACCATCTCCATCAGCGTCCCCACCATCACCATCAGCGTCCCCACCATCTCCATCAGCGTCATCACCATCAGCGTCCCCACCATCTCCATCAGCGTCATCAACATCAGCGTCCCCACCATCATCCATCAACATCAGCGTCCCCACCCTCCATCTCGTCATCAGCGTCCCCACCATCTCCATCAGCGTCATCAACATCAGCGTCCCCACCATCTCCATCAGCGTCATCAACATCAGCGTCCCCACCATCTCCATCAGCGTCCCCACCTTCTCCATCAGCGTCCCCACCATCACCATCAGCGTCCCCACCATCTCCATCAGCGTCACCCTCAACATCAGCGTCCCCACCATAACATCAGCGTCCCCACCATCTCCATCAGCGTCCCCACCATCTCCATCAGCTCATCCCCACCCACCATAACATCAGCGTCCCCACCATCAACATCAGCGTCCCCACCATCAACATCAGCGTCCCCACCATCTCCATCAGCGTCCCCACCATCAACATCAGCGTCCCCACCATCTCCATCAGCGTCCCCACCTTCTCCATCAGCGTCATCAACATCAGCGTCCCCACCATCTTCATCAGCGTCATCAACATCAGCGTCCCCACCATCTCCATCAGCGTCCCCACCTTCTCTATCTGCGTCATCAACATCAGCGTCCCCACCATCTCCATCAGCGTCCCCACCATCTCCATCAGCTTCCCTACCTTCTCCATCAGCATCCTCAACATCAGCGTCCCCACCATAACATGAGCGTCCCCACCATCAACATCAGCGTCCCCACCATCAACATCAGCGTCCCCACCATCTCCATCAGCGTCCCCACCATCAACATCAGCGTCCCCACCATCTCCATCAGCGTCCCCACCATCACCATCAGCGTCATCAACATCAGCGTCATCTTCATCAGCGTCATCAACATCAGCGTCCCCACCATCTCCATCAGCGTCCCCACCTTCTCTATCAGCGTCATCAACATCAGCGTCCCCACCATCTCCATCAGCGTCCCCACCATCTCCATCAGCGTCCCCACCATCACCATCAGCGTCTTCACCATCTCCATCAGCGTCCCGACCATCTCCATCAGCGTCCCCACCATCTCCATCAGCGTCCCCACCACCTCCATCAGCGTCCCCACCTTCTCCATCAGCGTCATCACCATCACCATCAGCGTCCCCACCATCTCCATAAGCGTCCCCACCATCTCCATCAGCGTCCCCACCATCTCCATCAGCGTCATCACCATCTCCATCAGCGTCCCCACCTTCTCCATCAGCGTCCCCACCATCTCCATTAGCGTCATCACCATCTCCATCAGCGTCCCCACCATCTCCATCAGCGTCATCACCATCTCCATCAGCGTCATCACCACCAACATCCCCACCGTCTCCACTATCAGCATGTGTGGTATCTCTCGTAGTCTTAGTCCTCATTACTTGTTATATGTATAGTCTGTAAAATAGAAAATCCATGTGTCGATGTTTGTCCATTTTCTTTGTACATTTTCAGTAACTAATAACTCTTCCCAAACGGTGACCAGAAGATCGGTTAAATTGTGCAGGTGTCATTATGGCTTAACTGATGATTGAAGCCAGATACTGCCAGCTAGGTTTATGCTTATTTCTTACAATAAACTTACAATCAATGAAAGTTTACTTTCGCTGCTGCTATGTATACCTTTGAATATATCTTTGAGATTCACTTCTTTTACGTCCATCGAAAAATGTCTTTGACTAAAGTATATTTTTGCCCTTACCTCCTTTGAAACCTAAGCCCTGCCGTTTTATTTCAGCTAAACAGTTAGTACGCAAGTGTCTGCATACAAATAAGCCAGATGTGTTAAACAGATGTGTGCACAAACTGCACGTTATGGATCAATACCACTGTCCTGGGGTGGACGAACAACCAGAACTTTCCGCCTATAAACAGTTAATATTATATATGTCTGTCTGCCACACGTTTAAACACGGGGGTTAGAATTACCAGGTGCACTCAGGGACAATGACTAAACATGCGGCAGCGGTGGCGACAACGATGAAGAGAGGACGGGGACAAAAAAGGAGGGCGTACCGTCGTCAGTCGGACTAAAGGCAATGGTTAAATGTGCGACAGCGGCGAAAACAATGATCACACAGAGGACAGCAGAATACAGTTATCGGTACCTATCACGAAGATGTCCGCATCTCGCCGGGCGCGAAATTTTGTGTCGGTTCCTATTCATCCCGTGGCTGTTCCCATGGGCTATTCTGTGTTCTCAATCCGTTTGGAGTGGACTTTGCTAATAATTATCTGGGCTTTCCTTAAAATGGTTACCGGAAATATCCTGGGAAATAAAGGCATTCCTTATTAAATGCTGTTTGGTTTTAACAAATATGCAACCAGACTAATGTGTTTCATTGGGCCAGTGTGGCGAGAACGTTCCATGACCGATTCTACTTCTCTTTTTGCTCATATAGTGTTGCTCCCCCGTGTGAGTTCCGAAACCCTATAATAGGGAAAACAAGAATAGACCCCACTGCCTGCCCAAAAGTATGTCGTTTGAGTTAACTAATTGGAGGCTTCCTTCGAAGTCGAATGCATCTACCTGAGAGGTATGGAACCAATAGTCTGCGCACATATGTGTCAGATATGTCAAACGGATGCACCCGCAAAAATCAGGTTTTAGAAGAGGACTGCAGTCCAGAAGTGGACAAATAGTCATAACATTTTACTATTGTTTACCGCTAATGAACGCAAACAAGAAGATATACTGTTGCTCCTGACTGACAGATGCATTCTTCTCTGACTGCCCGCCATTTTGTGACAATAAGTTCTGATACAACAGGCTCTCTACATCCTGTGCAACAACATCGCTTTGGATGAAACTCCACTAGCGATAGAGGTCGTCAAGATGAACTTCGTGGTAAGTGATGAAACTCCACTAGCGATAGAGGTCGTAAAGATGAACTTTCTGGTAAGTGATGAAACTCTACTAACGATAGAGGTCGTTAAGATGAACTTCGTGGTAAGTGATGAAACTCCACTAGCGATAGAGGTCGTCAAGATGAACTTTCTGGTAAGTGATGAAACTCTACTAACGATAGAGGTCGTTAAGATGAACTTCGTGGTAAGTGATTAAACTCTACTAGCGATAGAGGTCGTCACAATAAAATTCCTGGTAAGTGACAAAACTCCACTAGCGATAGAGATCGTTAAGATGAATTTCGTGGTAAGTGATGAAACTCCACTAGCGATAGAGGTCGTCAAGATGAATTTCATGGTAAGTGATGAAACTTTACTAGCGATAGAGATCGTCAAGATTAATTTATGATGAAGTTATGCATGAAATGTTTGACTTTTTTAGGCTTTTTCTGCTGCAAACATAAAAAAAAAGCATTATTTATATTCAAACTATTTATCAGTTCACCAGTTTTAATGACATAATTGTTAGCTTCCGTGTCACTGTGATTGTATGCTTCCATGTCACTGTGATTGTATGCTTCCATGTCACCGTGAGTGTATGATTCCATGTCACCGTGAGTGTATGCTTCCATGTCACCGTGAGTGTATGATTCCATGTCACCGTGAGTGTATGCTTCCATGTCACCCTGAGTGTATGCTTCCATGTCACCCTGAGTGTATGCTTCCATGTCACCGTGAGTGTATGATTCCATGTCACTGTGATTGTATGCTTCCATGTCACCGTGAGTGTATGATTCCATGTCACCGTGAGTGTATGATTCCATGTCACCGTGAGTGTATGCTTCCATGTCACCGTGAGTGTATGCTTCCATGTCACCCTGAGTGTATGCTTCCATGTCACCGTGAGTGTATGCTTCCATGTCACCCTGAGTGTATGCTTCCATGTCACCGTGAGTGTATGCTTCCATGTCACCGTGAGTGTATGATTCCATGTCACCGTGAGTGTATGCTTCCATGTCACCCTGAGTGTATGCTTCCATGTCACCCTGAGTGTATGCTTCCATGTCACCGTGAGTGTATGATTCCATGTCACTGTGATTGTATGCTTCCATGTCACCGTGAGTGTATGCTTCCATGTCACTGTGATTGTATGATTCCATGTCACTGTGATTGTATGCTTCCATGTCACTGTGATTGTATGCTTCCATGTCACCGTGAGTGTATGCTTCCATGTCACTGTGATTGTATGATTCCATGTCACTGTGATTGTATGATTCCATGTCACTGTGATTGTATGCTTCCATGTCACTGTGATTGTATGCTTCCATGTCACCGTGAGTGTATGCTTCCATGTCACTGTGATTGTATGATTCCATGTCACCATGAGTGTATGCTTCCATGTCACCGTGAGTGTATGCTTCCATGTCACCATGAGTGTATGCTTCCATGTCACCATGAGTGTATGCTTCCATGTCACCATGAGTGTATGCTTCCATGTCACCGTGAGTGTATGCTTCCATGTCACCATGAGTGTATGCTTCCATGTCACCGTGAGTGTATGCTTCCATGTCACCGTGAGTGTATGCTTCCATGTCACCATGAGTGTATGCTTCCATGTCACCATGAGTGTATGCTTCCGTGTCACCGTGAGTGTATGCTTCCATGTCACCCTGAGTGTATGCTTCCATGTCACCATGAGTGTATGCTTCCATGTCACCATGAGTGTATGCTTCCATGTCACCATGAGTGTATGCTTCCATGTCACCATGAGTGTATGCTTCCATGTCACCATGAGTGTATGCTTCCATGTCACCGTGAATGTATGCTTCCATGTCACCATGAGTGTATGCTTCCATGTCACCGTGAGTGTATGCTTCCATGTCACCGTGAGTGTATGCTTCCATGTCACCATGAGTGTATGCTTCCATGTCACCATGAGTGTATGCTTCCGTGTCACCGTGAGTGTATGCTTCCATGTCACCCTGAGTGTATGCTTCCATGTCACCTTGAGTGTATGCTTCCATGTCACCGTGAGTGTATGCTTCCATGTCACCATGAGTGTATGCTTCCATGTCACCATGAGTGTATGCTTCCGTGTCACCGTGAGTGTATGCTTCCATGTCACCGTGAGTGTATGCTTCCGTGTCACCGTGAGTGTATGCTTCCATGTCACCCTGAGTGTATGCTTCCATGTCACCGTGAGTGTATGATTCCATGTCACCCTGAGTGTATGCTTCCATGTCACCGTGAGTGTATGATTCCATGTCACCGTGAGTGTATGCTTCCATGTCACCATGAGTGTATGCTTCCATGTCACCGTGAGTGTATGCTTCCATGTCACCATGAGTGTATGCTTCCATGTCACCATGAGTGTATGCTTCCATGTCACCGTGAGTGTATGCTTCCATGTCACCATGAGTGTATGCTTCCATGTCACCGTGAGTGTATGATTCCATGTCACCATGAGTGTATGCTTCCATGTCACTGTGAGTGTATGCTTCCATGTCACCGTGAGTGTATGCTTCCATGTCACCGTGAGTGTATGCTTCCATGTCACTGTGATTGTATGCTTCCATGTCACCGTGATTGTATGCTTCCATGTCACCGTGAGTGTATGCTTCCATGTCACCCTGAGTGTATGCTTCCATGTCACCATGAGTGTATGCTTCCATGTCACCGTGAGTGTATGCTTCTATGTCACCGTGAGTGTATGCTTCCATGTCACCCTGAGTGTATGCTTCCATGTCACCATGAGTGTATGCTTCCATGTCACCATGAGTGTATGCTTCTATGTCACCGTGAGTGTATGCTTCCATGTCACCGTGAGTGTATGCTTCCGTGTCACCGTGAGTGTATGTTTCCATGTCACCGTGAGTGTATGCTTCCATGTCACCGTGAGTGTATGCTTCTATGTCACCGTGAGTGTATGCTTCCATGTCACCGTGAGTGTATGCTTCCATGTCACCGTGAGTGTATGCTTCCATGTCACCGTGAGTGTATGCTTCCATGTCACCGTGAGTGTATGCTTCCATGTCACCTTGAGTGTATGGTTCCATGTCACCGTGGGTGTATGCTTCCATGTCACCGTGAGTGTATGCTTCCGTGTCACCGTGAGTGTATGCTTCCGTGTCACCGTGAGTGTATGCTTCCATGTCACAGTGATTGTATGCTTCCATGTCACCGTGAGTGTATGCTTCCATGTCACCGTGAGTGTATGCTTCCAATTCACCGTGAGTGTATGCTTCTGTGTCACCGTGAGTGTACGCTTCCATGTCACTGTGAGTGTATGCTTCCGTGTCACCGTGAGTGTATACTTCTGTGTCACAGTGGGTGTATGCTTCTGTGTCACAGTGAGTGTATGCTTCTGTGTCACCTTGAGTGTATGCTTCTGTGTCACCGTGAGTGTATACTTCTGTGTCACAGTGAGTGTATGCTTCCGTGTCACTGTGAGTGTATACTTCTGTGTCACCGTGAGTGTATGCTTCCGTGTCACCGTGAGTGTATACTTCTGTGTCACAGTGAGTGTATGCTTCCGTGTCACCGTGAGTGTATGCTTCTGTGTCACAGTGAGTGTATGCTTCTGTGTCACAGAGAGTGTATGCTTCTGTGTCACAGAGAGTGTATGCTTCTGTGTCACCGTGAGTGTATGCTTCTGTGTCACCGTGAGTGTATGCTTCTGTGTCACAGTGAGTGTATGCTTCTGTGTCACAGAGAGTGTATACTTCTGTGTCACAGTGAGTGTATGCTTCTGTGTCACAGAGAGTGTATGCTTCTGTGTCACCGTGAGTGTATGCTTCTGTGTCACCGTGAGTGTATGCTTCTGTGTCACCGTGGGTGTATGCTTCCATGTCACCATGAGTGTATGCTTCCGTGTCACCGTGAGTGTATGCTTCCGTGTCACCGTGAGTGTATGCTTCCGTGTCACCGTGAGTGTATGCTTCCATGTCACCATGAGTGTATGCTTCCGTGTCACCGTGAGTGTATGCTTCTGTGTCACCGTGAGTGTATGCTTCCATGTCACCGTGAGTGTATGCTTCCGTGTCACCGTGAGTGTATGCTTCCATGTCACCGTGAGTGTATGCTTCCATGTCACCATGAGTGTATGCTTCCATGTCACCATGAGTGTATGCTTCCGTGTCACCGTGAGTGTATGCTTCCATGTCACCCTGAGTGTATGCTTCCATGTCACCATGAGTGTATGCTTCCATGTCACCGTGAGTGTATGCTTCCATGTCACCATGAGTGTATGCTTCCATGTCACCATGAGTGTATGCTTCCGTGTCACCGTGAGTGTATGCTTCCATGTCACCGTGAGTGTATGCTTCCGTGTCACCGTGAGTGTATGCTTCCGTGTCACCGTGAGTGTATGCTTCCATGTCACCCTGAGTGTATGCTTCCATGTCACCGTGAGTGTATGCTTCCATGTCACCCTGAGTGTATGCTTCCATGTCACCGTGAGTGTATGATACCATGTCACCGTGAGTGTATGCTTCCATGTCACCATGAGTGTATGCTTCCTTGTCACCGTGAGTGTATGCTTCCATGTCACCCTGAGTGTATGCTTCCATGTCACCATGAGTGTATGCTTCCATGTCACCGTGAGTGTATGCTTCTATGTCACCGTGAGTGTATGCTTCCATGTCACCCTGAGTGTATGCTTCCATGTCACCATGAGTGTATGCTTCCATGTCACCGTGAGTGTATGCTTCCATGTCACCGTGAGTGTATGCTTCCATGTCACCGTGAGTGTATGCTTCCATGTCACCGTGAGTGTATGCTTCCATGTCACCTTGAGTGTATGGTTCCATGTCACCGTGGGTGTATGCTTCCATGTCACCGTGAGTGTATGCTTCCGTGTCACCGTGAGTGTATGCTTCCGTGTCACCGTGAGTGTATGCTTCCATGTCACAGTGATTGTATGCTTCCATGTCACCGTGAGTGTATGCTTCCATGTCACCGTGAGTGTATGCTTCCAATTCACCGTGAGTGTATGCTTCTGTGTCACCGTGAGTGTACGCTTCCATGTCACTGTGAGTGTATGCTTCCGTGTCACCGTGAGTGTATACTTCTGTGTCACAGTGGGTGTATGCTTCTGTGTCACAGTGAGTGTATGCTTCTGTGTCACCTTGAGTGTATGCTTCTGTGTCACCGTGAGTGTATACTTCTGTGTCACAGTGAGTGTATGCTTCCGTGTCACCGTGAGTGTATACTTCTGTGTCACCGTGAGTGTATGCTTCCGTGTCACCGTGAGTGTATACTTCTGTGTCACAGTGAGTGTATGCTTCCGTGTCACCGTGAGTGTATGCTTCTGTGTCACAGTGAGTGTATGCTTCTGTGTCACAGAGAGTGTATGCTTCTGTGTCACCGTGAGTGTATGCTTCTGTGTCACCGTGGGTGCATGCTTCTGTGTCACCGTGAGTGTATGCTTCTGTGTCACCGTGGGTGTATGCTTCTGTGTCACCGTGAGTGTATGCTTCCGTGTCACCGTGAGTGTATGCTTCTGTGTCACCGTGAGTGTATGCTTCCGTGTCACCGTGAGTGTATGCTTCCGTGTCACCGTGAGTGTATGCTTCTGTGTCACCGTGAGTGTATGCTTCCGTGTCACCGTGAGTGTATGCTTCTGTGTCACCGTGAGTGTATGCTTCCGTGTCACCGTGAGTGTATGCTTCCGTGTCACCGTGAGTGTATGCTTCTGTGTCACAGTGAGTGTATGCTTCCGTGTCACCGTGAGTGTATGCTTCTGTGTCACCGTGAGTGTATGCTTCCGTGTCACCGTGAGTGTATGCTTCCGTGTCACCGTGAGTGTATGCTTCCGTGTCACCGTGAGTGTATGCTTCCGTGTCACCGTGAGTGTATGCTTCTGTGTCACCGTGAGTGTATGCTTCCGTGTCACCGTGAGTGTATGCTTCCGTGTCACCGTGAGTGTATGCTTCTGTGTCACCGTGAGTGTATGCTTCCATGTCACCGTGAGTGTATGCTTCCGTGTCACCGTGAGTGTATGCTTCCGTGTCACCGTGAGTGTATGCTTCCGTGTCACCGTGAGTGTATGCTTCCATGTCACCGTGAGTGTATGCTTCCATGTCACCCTGAGTGTATGCTTCCATGTCACCATGAGTGTATGCTTCCATGTCACCCTGAGTGTATGCTTCCATGTCACCGTGAGTGTATGTTTCCGTGTCACCCTGAGTGTATGCTTCCGTGTCACCGTGAGTGTATGCTTCCATGTCACCCTGAGTGTATGCTTCCGTGTCACCCTGAGTGTATGCTTCCGTGTCACCCTGAGTGTATGCTTCCATGTCACCGTGAGTGTATGCTTCCATGTCACCCTGAGTGTATGCTTCCGTGTCACCGTGAGTGTATGCTTCCATGTCACCGTGAGTGTATGCTTCCATGTCACCCTGAGTGTATGCTTCCATGTCACCGTGAGTGTATGCTTCCATGTCACCGTGAGTGTATGCTTCCGTGTCACCCTGAGTGTATGCTTCCATGTCACCCTGAGTGTATGCTTCCATGTCACCGTGAGTGTATGCTTCCATGTCACCGTGAGTGTATGCTTCCATGTCACCGTGAGTGTATGCTTCCATGTCACCGTGAGTGTATGCTTCCATGTCACCGTGAGTGTATGCTTCCATGTCACCATGAGTGTATGCTTCCATGTCACCGTGAGTGTATGCTTCCATGTCACCCTGAGTGTATGCTTCCATGTCACCGTGAGTGTATGCTTCCATGTCACCGTGAGTGTATGCTTCCGTGTCACCGTGAGTGTATGCTTCCGTGTCACCGTGAGTGTATGCTTCCGTGTCACCACGAGTGTATGCTTCCATGTCACCGTGAGTGTATGCTTCCATGTCACCGTGAGTGTATGCTTCCATGTCACCGTGAATGCATGCTTCCGTGTCACAGTGGGTGTATGCTTCCGTTTTTACTGTGTGTGTATGCTTCCGTGTCACCGTGAGTATATGCGTCTATTTATGTACCAAGATTCGATAAGAACTACCGATAAGAGCATACTCGATATACACCGTTCATTATGATCGTACCCGATGTGCACAGTCATGCTTTATGCCTGATGTACCCAGTGAATTAAAATCATGCTCGATGTGCGATGAAGATGACATTTAAATAAACAGTCCACATTTAACTTGAAAGCATCGTCTATTTGTACCTCAAGACATAAATCGATGACGTTACATTGGCTAAGGCAGACATTGATTACCTTGTGTTGGGAGGACACTGGACAGAACACGGTCCAAAAACTACTCCATGTTTTGAGTACAAACGGAGCATGATTTTAAATATGATTGATTCTCAGAGTGATTTGTGTCGTTCTTGTAAGGAATGCTTTATCTCATCATCCGCTGACGAGTTGTCTACTGTCTCTTCTCAGAAAGTTCTGGACGATGTTGAGAGTTTGGGGCGGTTCTCTTTGGAAGATTTCGAGGAGATGATCTCAGCGACCAACTTGTGTGTGAACTCAGAGCTAGACGTCTTCTGGGCAGTGCTCTTCTGGGTGGCCACAGATCCAGTCAACAGACTAAGTCATCTCAACAGGGTGGGCTCAGATTCCCTGATCATCCACTACTGTCTCTGATGACAGCTCTTTCCTATTGGCTTAGTGTTTCACAACACCCACTGTCCCTCGGTACAAGTCTCCTATTGTCTCTCAGAACAACAATCTCCTATTGTCTCTCAGTACAACAATCTCCTATTGTCTCTCAGTACAACAATCTCCTATTGTCTCTCAGAACAACAATCTCCTATTGTCTCTCAGTACAACAATCTCCTATTGTCTCTCAGTACAACAATCTCCTATTGTCTCTCAGTACAACAATCTCCTATTGTCTCTCAGTACAACAATCTCCTATTGTCTCTCAGAACAACAATCTCCTATTGTCTCTCAGTACAACAATCTCCTATTGTCTCTCAGAACAACAATCTCCTATTGTCTCTCAGAACAACAATCTCCTATTGTCTCTCAGAACAACAATCTCCTATTGTCTCTCAGAACAACAATCTCCTATTGTCTCTCAGAACAACAATCTCCTATTGTCTCTCAGAACAACAATCTCCTATTGTCTCTCAGAACAACAATCTCCTATTGTCTCTCAGAACAACAATCTCCTATTGTCTCTCAGAACAACAATCTCCTATTGTCTCTCAGAACAACAATCTCCTATTGTCTCTCAGAACAACAATCTCCTATTGTCTCTCAGAACAACAATCTCCTATTGTCTCTCAGAACAACAATCAATCCTATTGTCTCTCATCTCCTAACAACAATCTCCTATTGTCTCTCAGAACAACAATCTCCTATTGTCTCTCA
>CAJHNH020004201.1:0-500000 GCA_905116865.2 Candidula unifasciata
ACGCTACAAACCAAGGATGAGAACCTTGAAAGCAAGCGCCAGAGACAAGCAAACACACACAGCCTGCAGGGATGGATAAAGATCAGGATAGTTATGGAATGAATGGGAATAAAAGAAAATAAAACATGTATATGATGAATGAAAGATTGTGGTAGTTTTTTAAATAGTGTACAGGGATTTTACTTGGGTTTAGTTCATTAGGTTTTTTAGGTTCATGAAATAGTATTCAAAAGTTTTAAGAAAAAAAAAGAAAAAAAAGAAAAAATCCTCTCCCCAGGAACGCACAGAAATTTAGTCAAATTTAGCGATGGGGTTATATAAAATTTTTTCCACAGAATGACTTTGTAAAAATATTTATTTTAAAAAAATGTTTAGCACAGGACAGGTAAATTGGCCCCGCCCCCAAATTAAAAACGCTATGTTATACGATCTGAATAGACTCGAGGTAAAGAAGAGTGCCCCCAAAAAAGCACAAGCACAGTAAGGTTTGAACTCATCTTATCCATCTAAAGGGGGAAAGGTTGTGGGATTCCTTGGAGTTGAATACGCTGTTAAAGGTTGATATAGAGGACTGATGGGAAACCCTAAACTATGATTAAAAACCATCCCAATAGTCATCATTTTATACTGAGGTGATTCCTTGGAGTTGAATACTACTCTGTTAAAGGTGGTTATAGACTTGGAGGGAAACTCTAAGATCTGAAAAATAGATCTCAATTATCATTGTTTACATGTTGATTCCTTGGAGTTGGGTAATTAATCTGTGAAGAGGTGAGACTTTGGTCTATGAAAAAATATCTCTACAACATGCAATTTTTTTTTTTTCTGCTGGGTACAGCATTCCTTGGGGTTTGGGTAATTACCCTGTTAAAAGGTGTTTATACAGAGGCTTTTGGGGAAACTAGAAGCACTATGATAAATATATCTTACCACTATCATATCGGCTAAGAGTCCTTGGGGTTTACACCCCCTGTGAAAGGTGATGTAGAGAAATATGTGGTTAAATCCAATATGTCTGTGTAGTTAATATCTCAAAGCTGTGACATCCTCATCATCACTGATCATCATTTCACCTTTAAACCCGAACTAGAGTAGTATAGATAGTGACTAGACAATTACTACAGATGCAATAGGTGCAAAGATGAGATACCTTTTACCAGCTCTGTTACTATGAAAGGCAGGCAGTAAAATATTGAAGGCAGTTTTCAAAGGGCATAATTAAGGATAATCAGAACCATAACATTCCATAGTGGTAATACAATTAAATTGATTTACTATATTTGGTTAAATGAAAATGACACTTGATGTTCCATAAAGTGTCATTTTGTTAAAAAGGGGGGAGAGTGTGATGACCCTGCTTTGCATGGTCTCCACGAGTACATTGTGGCAAGCAGGAAGTCCGTGCTACAAGTGACGGCGCTTGTGGCTTTTGGAGTAAGCGAGGCGAAGCCCGAGCTAGCCTCGTGGTCAGTCGATCATGAGAAGTCAGAGTAGACGGTTGTAGTAATTGAAGATGTAGTTTTTATGTTGTGAATGGTTAGTGTTCGCATGTGTCGCGAGTGAAATAAATGTGAAATAAATGGACCAGAATAAACTGACAGAGTGTACAATGAAGCTGAGTGGCGTTAGTGTGTGTTGTCAACCCTAGACGTTGAAGGCGGTGTAAACCAAGGTACATTTCAAGTCTACGTCTTGGTTCAAGTTAAAACAAGACTCATTTCATCGACAAAGCCTAAAATGGGTACCAGATATTAACGAGTCGTCCCGTGTAGTGTTGACCAGTCTGTCTCATCTGGAGGTCACTGGGTCCAAGGGAGCGATGATTATCACAGACTGACTGGCTTTCTACCCCACCAGGACATCACACAAGCGATAAACACCCGATGACACAATGTGCCACCATGTGGATGAGGATCACCGTGGAGAGGTCCCAGGAACCGCGTTCAGACTTTAGGCCATATTTATGGCCAGGCTATATTGCGGTACCTGGCAAGAGCCAGAGTAGAGCTTCAAATAACGAAAAATTGCGTCCTATAATTATCACACAACTTCATACAATTTTTTTTTTTGCCCGTCTCTCTAGCGTAGCTGGCTAAACCAGATTGCGCGGTGAGCGGGTGACGAACTCCTTGTGGTCCGGGTTCACTCCCGGGGGTGGGCAGAAAAGCCACATTTCTCCCAGATTTACGGTATTTAAAATGGAATCAAGGCCGAAAGGTTGCGATATCCATAATACCGAGCCTAAGGGTTAACAACTCATGGCTTCTGGATACTAAAACAAACAAACAACAAACATACAATTTTTAAGGGGAAGCAAACATAGCGACAGTAGCGAACTGACTAGACGCTTCCGTACTGTCGAAAGGTCTCGGGTTTAAATCTGCGTGGTACAGTACTTTCTGTAACTGATCTTGCCTTTCAGGTCAACCAAGCCTAAACTGGAATAAGGGTATAAGAATGCCTGTTTAAAGGGAGAACTATTCGTATGAAGAAAGGCAGTTGTTTGCAGGGTAGAATACGATGTATGTTGTTGCGTTCACGTTTATATGCTTAGCAATGTGAACTTATAGATTTGAATATATTTAACAGGTGACATGGCAGTTTCTGTCATGGTGTGCCGGGTTGGCTATATAGGTTAGCTGGTCTTTGGACTGTAGATCAGCTATAGTTAGATGGTATCTAGACTGCAATCAGCAGTATGGCTAGATGGTAGTCGGTATTTGGCTATAGTTAGATGGCATCTAGACTGCAATCAGCAGTACGGTTAGATGATGGTCGGTATTTGGCATTAGAGTAGATGGCTAGATTGTAGTTGTTATTTGGCTTATTATTTGTAGAGCAATGAAGGATATTCTAGGCGTCATTTGCTAGTTTATTGTTGAGTGGATTCTGCTGTCAGTTGCTGAGTCTTATAGTGTGAGGACGTTCTGTTTATAGCATAATATAACATCTGTCGGTTGTGTAACATGAGATAGACGACTTTGTAATGCTGTTTCTTAATAAACATGATTGTTAGTTGTTATTCTTTTATTCCATCGTTAGTTTGTTGAGTATAGGAGTGGTACTATTATTGTTAGTCTCTGTAGTCTTTATACCACCACCACTTTACTATATATCTACTCTCTCCTTCATAAGACCTCCACTGACCATTGCCTGATCGTTTGGGGTGTAGACTTATTACTACACTCTCCACACAGGAGAACCTATTGTCCTCTTATACATCCTTTAACTATTATTTCTTCTCGTCTGTCTCTCTCTCTACTTTTATATCTTCTCTTCTTCTTCTATCCCCTCTTTAAAATGTACACACCACCCACACTGTGACATTTTTGGCGCTGCGAACAGGATTCCTTTTGAATGTGTATACCTCTTAGTCTATGGTAGATGGTGCTATCCATAGTGTGGTATATGATTCTTAGTGGCCGTTCAGTGTTTTGGTCAGTTGGTAAGGTTTGAATTCCATCAGTTAGGAGTTGTTCTATCATTCACGTTCTTAAACAGAGTTGTTTAGTGGATGTATTATTTCCAGTTGTTGGTAGAGAGGTAGCAAGTAGATCTCTTTGAGGTGTGAAGTTTTGATTTAGAATTAGTAAGCCAACCCGGTGCGAAAAATTCAGTTGAACCTCCTAAGCAAGATGGACGAGAGCACTCGTGTGAGCAGTAACATGCACCATGAAGGCAGTTCCCTGACCTCGGCAGTGGAAGGATCCTGTTTGTCAAACGGACCATGGTGTACGCACATCATCATGTTGCCAGAGCGCGTAAGCATTACGCACTTTGAGGGGACATCAGATCCCACGGTCACAGATGAGTTCGTTCGTCGAGTCAAGTCCGTGTTCAGAAATGAACGGATGACTCCGGCAGATCAGATTGACATGGTGCTTGATCATGTCACATCGAGCGTCAGGCAAGAGCTGAAGTTGCATCAAACAGAGGATGCAGACGCGATGCTAGATATAATCCAGCAAGTCTATGGGGAGCGTCGAAGCATTGTGGAACTGGCGTCGGCATTTTTCGCCCTACGGCACGGTGAGAATGAGAGTCTCCGTAGTTTTTCTCATCGTATTCATGTAGCGTTTCAAGCGATTATCAGTGCGCAAAAGAAAGTGAAAATGTCCCCATGGGATACGTCAATCTTGAGAGATCAATTCGTCGTACAACTGAGAGACACGATTTGCAGAAAATTAGCGCTAGAGAGAATTCACCAAGACCCCAGTGTGACTTTTCTGTCCATCAGAAATTTTGCTATCAGATGGCTGGGTGATGATGATTTCTTTTCTAATAATATGGTTTCGACTAACGAGTCAGTGATGCAGGTGAATGTTGTGAGTTCTACAGTGTCGTCAAGTGAGAGGCGTGAAGTGTCCGTTTTGAGGGAGGAAGTGAAGCAATTGAAACAACGAGTAGCAGCTTTGTTACAGCCTCCAGTACAGCGTAAACGATGTTTCCTTTGCCAGTCATCATCACATCTAATGAGTGCCTGTCGACAGAGAACAACTGTCGGCGATGTTCGGCGCCCTATTAACGTGCAGAGACGAGAAGCGTCTAACTACAGCAAGAACAACGAAACTAAGCAAGCGTGGCGTAAGAGGCCACAGGGCTCATGCCCAGTTGTACTATCTGCAGGGTTCAACAACCCCGCCAGTGCGAATTTGGTTGAGAAACCCGATTATAGACAGATTCGCGGAGAAGGTGAAATGAGGTCAAAAAGGAGGAGGCGTGGCAGAAGAAGACAGTGTGTGTCTTCCAGTCAAGGTTCTCCTGCTCAAAAACAGAGCAGTGACAATTCGACAGCTATAAATCAGCTTTCCGCTGGTGTATCTAGCACTGAACAGTTGCCGAGCAAAACTCAGTACAATGAAAATTCTGCCAGTTTGAACCAGTCCTGCGCCGCGTCACCTAGAGAAGTGCAGTTGACTACAGAGACTGTTGAAAGTTATTCCAGATTCAAAATAGGCGAGAAAGTACAGTTGAAACTCGAACCAGAAGAGGGGGATATGAATGACTATTGGTCTGATGATGTGTATGTTGTCCTGCGCCTTCCAAATGCTACAAGACCACAATACGTATTGACCAGCAGGGAACATAAGAAATTGCGCCTCATAGCGAGAGAGAAAGAGTTGAGGACATGTCTTGTGAACTGTTGACCCAGTTAATGGTGGACACAAAGAAATCCGCTGGTCACATTGTGCAGTAACATTTGGTATGAATTTAATGTGGTAGTGTTCAGAGTTTGTTACAGGTGACGTGAAGATCTTGCAGCCACAGGTCCAGTCCAACAGAAGACGGCTGATTATATGTTGTGTGGTGAAACAATTGTTTCTGTTGATGAGTTTTGTACTCAGAGCTGTATTTGTTACGCGTGTTGTTGTCTGGATGTTTTGGTTTGTCAGAACAGGCGACAAGCACAGAGGAAGTGATGACTAGCGTCCCGCTACGGAATGTCCAGTGGGCAAAGACGATTTGGATAGGTGTTTTGTCTTTTGTCGCGAAACATGTGTTGCCGTTTTTTATGAGTTTGTAGAAATGTGTTTGTGACATTTGTTGTTATGATGGTGTTGTATTTGTGCAGTTTGTTAAATGTACTGTAACAGGTGGTGACTTGGATCCTACAGTTGCACATCAAGCACACAGGAGAATTTGTTTACTTATTTTCTCAAGGAAAATCTATTGTTTTTGTTGAATTCATAATTTAGACATTTGTTAATGATGCAATGATGTGATGCTCTTTGCTGATGGTCTTACTAAAAGGCGAGCAGAGAGATTATAGACATAGGAAGGTGTCTATTGATAAGAGGCGAGGGAAATCAATCACTGGCTGGAGTGTCAGGTTCTTCAGGAATCAGAGTGGCACTGATTCTTCGTTAGGGGGCCGGAATGTGACAGTACTGATTACAGTCACGTTTTTTTACAAGAAGGAAATGGAAAGAAAGAAACACACGGAGGAATAAGGAGGTATAGAGTCGCTTGAGATAAAGAGGGTCGCTAGACTAACAACCCTGAGGGCATTGACTCAAGAGTCGACAAAGACGTGGGTGCATGCCAAGCTTGTTCATGAACTGTGGTAGGCCAATATACTCGTAAATTAACAGAGGCAGGGCAACGAACAAAGCAAACGACACAAGATTTCCTGGGGATTTTCCATCCAAATATGCAAAGTGGCTTGGAATACCATCTTTGGCGGGAAAGAGAAAGGTTCATGAACCTTAGAAGACACAGTTTTCATGAACTCAAGTACAAAGGGGAGAGGTAGAACCAGGTAGCGTCTGGGGTATATACACTACCAGCGAGTAGCCAGGGAGACACTTGCGCTGAGATCTCCGCCAACGAAGGATGCTGTGGGCATTCGGATGATGTCGATACGATGGAGCTAAGTCCATACTTCTGTTTTGTGACTTGCCAGATAATGCACGAAATATTGCTTCATGTTATGTAAGTAGTACTGTGTTCATGTTAAGTAATTAGATAGGATACAGTGTGATAATAGCGGTTATCGCATCTTGGGTTATTGGTAGGACACATGATGATGATGATTGCTCTGATATGCGTTAACTGGATCTTGCGAGTCATCTAACTGGACACCTGAGACATAGCAAATGCTATGTTGACAGATCCAAGTGTATTAATGCAAAGTATGAGTATCTATATGTATATTATAATGATTTCTTAGAGCAGACATCATCTTGGAACATTGGAGGAAAGGAAAGTTATAAAACGAGAAACGTCCTGAGCATGCAGCATACGGGGGCTGCCCTCTTATTTAGGTCAGAGGCCCAATATCGTATTTCACAGGTAGAGAGAGAGTGGTTTGGTGAATGAACAGGTGGCCCTAGAATGACCCTTTCTAACGGCCAGACTGTGTCTGCGATGTTTTGATTGTGATACAGGAGGAAAGCAGCGGGCACTGATGTCATAGATGTATAGATTGTGTATGTATAATTATGTGTGTCATGGTTGTAATGAAGAATATAGGCTTCTGTTAGAAGACATAATGACCACTTGAAGACGGGCACAGCACATGATGGTGATGGTCATGATAACAGATAAGCATGACGTGTGAAGTATCATATTGAACAGCAGAGTTAGCGCTGCTAGGGAATGATAGCGCCATGTGTATTATTATGATGCAGTTATAATGTTGTAAACATTTTGTTGTGATTTGAAGAGAGAATGATATAAGAAGATATGGGAAAGTGAAAGTCATTTAGCTTGAACTGTCCTCGGCAAGCTGCTGAGAAGGCAGCACACGGATATAATAGAATTTACCTGTAAAGGGGCGGGACAGGAGTATCAGATGTTGAAGTGAGTGGGGGATGCAAGGCCATGTCTGTAGCCAGATTGTTGTCGTTGAAGAGGAAATGCATGGGCATTCATGTGGTAAAAGTAAATAGTGCATGTATGGTTATACATAGTAATATGTTTTGAATAAGAAGTACATGTGAGTTAGTGGATGGAGGTTTATTCAAGGGTATAAGAATGCCTGTTTAAAGGGAGAACTATTCGTATGAAGAAAGGCAGTTGTTTGCAGGGTAGAATAAGATGTATGTTGTTGCGTTCACGTTTATATGCTTGGCAATGTGAACTTATAGATTATTTGAATATATTTAACAGGTGACATGGCAGTTTCTGTCATGTTTGTGCTGGGTTGGCTGTAGATCAGCTATAGTTAGATGGTATCTAGACTGCAATCAGCAGTATGGCTAGATGGTAGTCGGTATTTGGCTATAGTTAGATGGCATCTAGACTGCAATCAGCAGTACGGTTAGATGATGGTCGGTATTTGGCATTAGAGTAGATGGCTAGATTGTAGTTGTTATTTGGCTTATTATTTGTAGAGCAATGAAGGATATTCTAGGCGTCATTTGCTAGTTTATCGTTGAGTGGATTCTGCTGTCAGTTGCTGAGTTTTATAGTGTGAGGACGTTCTGTTTATAACATAATATAACATCTGTCGGTTGTGTAACATGAGATAGACGACTTTGTAATGCTGTTTCTTAATAAACATGATTGTTAGTTGTTATTCTTTTATTCCATCGTTAGTTTGTTGAGTATAGGAGTGGTACTATTATTGTTAGTCTCTGTAGTCTTTATACCACCACCACTTTACTATATATCTACTCTCTCTCCTTCATAAGACCTCCACTGACCATTGCCTGATCGTTTGGGGTGTAGACTTATTACTACACTCTCCACACAGGAGAACCTATTGTCCTCTTATACATCCTTTAACTATTATTTCTTCTCGTCTGTCTCTCTCTCTACTTTTATATCTTCTCTTCTTCTTCTATCCCCTCTTTAAAATGTACACACCACCCAACTGTGACAATAAGAAGAATTTTTTGACCGAAGGTGAGAAAACAGCTAGAAGCAACTTGATTCCTCCCAGATTTTTGTGAGTCCGAGACAACAGAAGATGACATGAGACGAATCTGCAACATTTACATATGATTTTCTAAATGCCTCCAACGTTAAAAACAAAACGCTTTTGCAAATAGCTTGAATGATATATACAACAACCTTACATTTACAACATGTATATCATGTAACAAACCCCATTTTGTTGATAAACGACGTGGCCATTAAAACTTGTGAGGGTTCGAATAACATGTCATAAACTAAGACAATAACAAAAACGTTATTGACTGGACAGGGTTGGAGCATTCCGCCTGGGTATTTGTCATTAAAACTGCCATGTTGTTGTTACCTTTCCTTTTTTCTAGATGGTAGTACCATTAGGTGGTGTAGAAATCACAGCCCATGGGGAGGGTGAGTGTGACTAGCAAGACCCGCGTCCATTTTGTTTAGAAAGCTAGAGACAAAGTTGCTCCTCCCCACAGCACAAAGCCTGGACAATACAGTACAGACAATGCTTTGCCCATTCACAGGGATCCCTCTCTCGGTCTGCCTTATTTACTTCATGGGGAAGGTGGGAAGATAACACTGTCATGTTGGGAACAAAACATGCTGCAGAAGTGCAGGATTATAATAGAAGTGCTTTGTCTGTCCGAGCGGCAATCCTAGACCAGCTGCCAGTAAAAGCCTGGTTTCTTCTGACACAGCAATGAATTTTCAGGTCGACTACGATCAGGTTTGTATCCTCCCCCAATGCGCTCTTCGTTTGGCAGCCGTTGGTACTATGTAGGATGTAGGACGAGATAAAAACAGGGATGACTGAATCTTATCCACGGTTGCGACGCTTGTAGTTTACTGAAACTGAAAACTGTCGTTAACTGCTTGTCTAGATTTACCATGTTGTGTAGGATGTTAGCTTTGCTATACATCGCCCAACATATATACTGTTAGCTCCGGTAAGACCTCACTATAAAAACATACATGTATGTGTCCGAGACTGGCACACGTTTCTTCTTTATCTTTCACCGTTTTTTTTTCCCACAGACATGCTCCGTGCAGAGTGGCAAGCATCACTTCAAAGGTCCCGGGTAGTAAGCGTCCTTCGGATATTTTCTCCAGGTCACGCCGGTGTGTCTGGAAATGAGCAGGCAGATAGACTGGCCTGTTCTGCACCACTTTGTGGTGGACTGATGTTTGACAAGCTTTGGGAGCAAATGAACGGTGCCAGGAACATATAGATCACTACGGTCTAAGGAGAATGGCACTGCCAGGAGTTACCAGGGGGTCTGACCGACGCTCGACACTCATGGAAAAGGCGAGACGGATATATTTAATCAGTCAGTTGATGCTGAAGATGGGGACTGAGCGCTTATGGTATGTCAAGGAGTGCTGTGATGTCGATTCTTAATTCAACATTCCACAGAGAAAACAGCACACGCGAGAAGAATGAAACTAGGATGCCAGGACCAACTGTTTTGTACTCACACATGTATGTTTCATTATCATCACGTGTCACGAGAAATACACAACACCAGAAACAAAGAAAATTGTAGAGAGCAAATGTAAGTAAAGTAAGTAAAGATCACTTTTCACGCCTAAGGCGCATCGTGTATATGGGAAGAGCGTCCCATATTTTTACAGACCAATCGGCACTGGATGGGTAATGTGGTCAGCATTATGCCGGCCGTCTTTACTTTCCCAGGACAACCATCCTGGTACCCGTTTTAGGCTGGGTCGACCTGCGACGCCAGATACCATTATTAAAATCCACAAGCGAGCAATGTATTGAAAACAAAATACAATGTTATAAAATTACAATTTATAACTACTGCTATTTCTGTTGTGGCTTAGACGTTGGAAACTTTGATATACCTGGCTGAAGCGTTGTTAATGAGAGATGAAGCTGTGTAGTAACATTCATTCGACTTCTCTGGTTTTCATTACTGACATGGCTGAAAAGTCTCTATCCCTTGATGGCAATGAAGTCCCCGAAACAAGAAACTACTTGTATCACTGAGTAGATAATGAGTTGATAAATATTGAATGATCATACACACTTGAGCCAGGACTGAACAGACTCAGGTCAGCCAGGACTGAACAGACTCAGGTCAGCCAGGACTGAACAGACTCAGGTCAGCCAGGACTGAACAGACTCAGGTCAGCCAGGACTGAACAGACTCAGGTCAGCCAGGACTGAACAGACTCAGGTCAGCCAGGACTGAGTAGACTCAGGTCAGCCAGGACTGAATAGACTCAGGTCAGCCAGGACTGAATAGACACATGTGAACCAAGAACAGATAGACACATGTGAACCAAAAATAGATATACACATCTGAACCAGTTTTGGGGCAATCAAACATTTTTTTAAAAACTATTAGTTATACGTTGATTTTAACTGATTTTGTTCCCTGGCTGCCTGTTATGCATGTGTGCGTGCGTGCGAGCGTGCGTGTATGTGTGTACAGTCTCGACAGCGGAGGCATGGTACCTTTTAACGCTTTAGTGTATTCTTATTTGTAGCCGTAACATTGTCGTTTGTATTATGTGCTAATGAAGGTTTTTCTAGCCGCAACGTTCATCTGTTTGTTTGTGATTGTCAATATATGAAGCTGATTCTAGTTCTGCTTCTAGTTTCGATCGATATCGTTGGCAGTGGGTACATGCATTTTTTTTTTTTTTTTTTGGGTCGGGGACAAAAATAAACATCATAATATTCACAGTCCGTGTCGACAGTACTAGCCATGAGGCTATAAATACTCTGGCTAATTGAATCTTGACACGTCAAAGATTGTGCAATAGGTTCACTATTTTTAAGTCACTGAGTCGCATGGTTACCGCATCATTACTTGATCTGATGATATTCAGGGGAAAATAATATCACAGTATGACTGTAGGCGGAAGTTGGCACTGCGAAAAAGTCTTCTCTTAACCACTGAAGAATTGCTGAAGAACACACACTTAACGAGACTCGGTTTCCTTGGCTGACACAATATTGACTTGATATCCGGTCCTAATGTCCCATTAACTCGTTGAAATGTATGAAGGGAGGAGGAAATGAATCATTTGTCATATTCTCTTGGCCTCCCACGAGGGAATTACCCCGGTTACGAAAAACTATGCGTGTTTAAATTAAATTTACTGAAAAAATAACATAATGATTTTTTTTTTACTATAGTGCGCTCCTGAAACCGTCAGTGTCTAACCAAGGCCGGGCTATAGAGAAGGCGATGGTTTAAATTCAAATATTTACGTTTCACTCTCATATGATCATCTCTGGCATTAGCCTGCCTTGATGAATTTTTTTTATTGTATGCAGGATAGACTATCAAAATAATCGCGAGGCATCCCTGCACATGTGAACTGATTTTACACAACAACAAAAACAACAAAAAACCGGCAGTGTGTCAATTACAGTCCATTCTCTTTTTAGGGGTACGCATATGATTATTATTAGTAAACAGGAGCACCTAGGCAATTATAAACAATAAAATCATAAAGTTTTTCCCTTTTTTACGCCCTTAGGCGCATCGGGCACATCCGAAGCGTACCCATATTTTTTTCAAACTAATCTGCACTAGGTGGATAATGTGGTCAGCATTACGCCGGCCGTCTTTACTTCCCTATGACATACATTCCCACTGAAGGCTGGGTAAATCTGCGACGCCCCATTTCATGATACAAATCCACGCAGCCAGCAGCGGATTTCGATTGCGGTACTTTGGAATTACGAGTCGGACTCGCAACACCAAAGCCACGGACGCAGCGTAAAATCATAAGAACCCAAAAAATCTAAGACCACATGCGAACTTCGCGTTGATAAGTACAGCATTCGCGTTGATAAGCACAGAATTCGCGTTAATACAGAATTTGCGTTGATAAGTACAGAATTCGTGTTGATAAGTACATAATTCGCGTTGATAAGTACAGAATTCGCGTTGATAAGTACATAATTCGCGTTGATAAGCTCAGAATTCGCGTTGATAAGTAAAGAATTCGCGTTGATATTTACAGAATTCGCGTTGATAGGTACAGAAGTTTTGATATAATTGTTGGAGTGTAAAGGCTCGACTTTTGAAACGTTTTCTAATGTAAAATACAAGATAGAAGATGGTTAGCTGCGTATCCTTTACAGGACTTTGCAGAACCAACCCCAACAGGCTGTTGTATGGTTTTTCTAGGCAATTAGGTCCAGTAGTTTACCATTGCTTACTGGACGGTCGGCTTTCTTGATACCACAGTCGAAACCAACGCAAGGCGCATGGCCCACAGTTGGGATCGAACCCGGCAACCCGGCATTACGAAGCGTTCGCATCGACTTAGCCACAGAGCCAACAGAGATATAAGATGGCTGAATAATATTTTTAAACGATACATAAGGAGTACTATCTTCTTCTTCTTCGCGTTCACCAGCTGTAAACTTTGGCGGAAAGTTCTGTTTGCTCGTCCACTTCTGGACTGCAGTCCTGTTCCAGAACCTGAGTTTTGCGTGTGCATCCATTTTACAGATCTTACTCATTTGTATGCAGACTGCTTGTTCCTTGCAGATGCACTCCGACTTTAAAGAAAGCTCCCAGTTAGTCAACTCTTGCGACATGCTTTTGTGTAGGCAGTGGGTCTATTCTTGTTTTTCCAATAACAGAGCTCCGGAACCCACACGGGGAGGAGTAATAAGACTAGGGAGAATTTGAGGATAATAAAAGAACACCAGAAAGCTAGGACATTAGCCCTGTATATGTCAAAATCTTCGGAGTACAGAAAAAAGGAAAGCACAGAGTAACACATTTGTTTAGGACAGTGACAAGGGAAGAGAAATTAAATGTGTGAGCGGCTTCCGTCACTCAAACAGTTCGGGAAAATTCTTAATTAACTTCTGGAATTTTTACGGAAATAAACAACGACAAATTCATCTGTCAGCCTATGCTAACATGTGGGCTTTCACGTGTATAACACTCTGACTATTACATTGAACATCATCATCAATCTCCACTTTTGGTGTTAAGCGGCGTGGGAAGGAACAGTTTGCGATCCATTGCTTGATGGGTAGCAATGGCTCTAGTCATCCCGTGTGGATGCAGAAGGTCTTTTATGTCATCAATCGATTATCAACCACGGTGACTCTTGAGTTCACATCTTTTCATGTGTAGCGCCGGGTTGGTAGTTGTGGCTGCATTCTGGCGAGATGATGATTGGTTAGAGGTGTTAAAAATATTACATTCGTGAGATGCAATGGCGAGGGGTGATCAGTTCGTTAGCAGGAAACGATTACACTGCAGATGGTTTCAGTTTGACGTCATATTTTCTCCCGTATCGCTTCGCTGATGAGAGTATGCGAGCGCAGCTTGCATCGTAGCGCTAGTAGCTTTCACATGTTATACAGTTTCTGCATGAGTGGTGTAAGCATGCAGCAAGCTCTCTCTTCGCCATTTCGAGATGTAATTCGAGTGACGTATTAGTCATAAATAACAAACATTAATGATAAATAGTAAAATAATGCATTTTTCTTTGGCAATGGGAACTGTATGCGGCGATCACAATAGTTACAAGCACGCCTTGGCACCGGTGAGATGATCGGAAGGGGCGCTAGTGACGCGGCTAGACGCTAGATAGCTAACCAGAAGGTCTTGGGTTTATGTCTGTTACAAAATTAGACCCTTTTCCCCCGCCTTCAGGCGTGCTGCGCATGTATCTAGACCTATATATTATAGACTAATCAGCATTCCTTGGGTGATGTGGAAAACATTACGCCGGCTGCTTTTCTTTCCAAGACTGAACCTGGTACTCATCTTAAGGCTGCGTCGACCTGACAGCGAAGATCATTTTTGGAACCCCAACCCACAATCATATCCATTATGAGGCGGATTTATTTATTTTTTTAAAAATAGAATTGATCTTAGCTCCCATTTCGTCTCACATTATTATTGGTGTTAGGGACTGTCATGGGAAGTAAAGGCATGAAAATGGTCCTTTACTTTACAAGAGATAGTCAACTGTATTTATTTTAGGGGGGAGGGAGTAATATAGTATTCTACTGCTAGAAGGTTGGTGTAAGTGGATTAGCCGTTGTAATTTGGAATTATATGATTCTATTCCAGATGTGGACGGGTTTACAACTGAGGTTTTGCGCTAATCGCCACAATGATATGAAGAGCCAACCATTCAGCAGCAAGGGAACACTGCTGAACATAAAATGCCCTAGTAAAACCAAAAGCCAATAAATGATGTGGTGCTTCTTCAACGACCTCTAAAAGGAAACGCAACTAACTGTTACATGCGTCTGGGGAAAAAATGCACACCAAGCAGAGAAGGTGAAAACATCAAATGTCAGCGGAAATGTATTTTCATAGGGAAGTGTAAAGAATATCACAGACGGACAGACAAACTAATGAAACAGGTTCCCAAGAAAACGACGAAAGCCGGTAATTGATTAGATTTTTTGTAAACCAGACAGCAAAGATATTAAAGACATATTGCTAAATCTTTGTAAAAATCATTTGAAACCATTCGTAGCATATACTTGAAAGTCCATTTTATTTTAAACCCAGTTCGTTACGTTTCCTGTGTCTTATAGTTAGTAAGAAGAAAAAATACTATACAAGTTGTGAATAGAAAGCTCAACGAAGGGAATGTAAAATAAAAGCACAAACAGAACCAAACGTTTCGGCAAAAGTCGTTATGAGCGAAGTTTTAACTATAACACAAACTGTGACTAGAAAATACATTGGACAAGACAACACAGCCTGTAAGCAACCAAGACCAGCATGAAAACAGAAAGCTGTAACAGAACAAAATATTACAATAAATGACTATAATACGAAATGAAGCAAACAGGCATTCTGTATATAATACAACATATACAAATATTGTAATGTATCTCCTCCGTACTCAGTCTCCCTCATACAGATTCGACACTAGCTTCAATATATATATATATATATATATATATATATATATATATATATATATATATATATATATATATATATATATATATATATATATATATACATATATCATATATCTATATACACACACACACACATAAATACATATACCAGTTAACCACGCGAAACAACCAAACATATGCAACGAACACCAGAAGGACTCCGCTCCATGCAAGGACGGTGCCAGCGAACTTCCTTGGCTCAGAAAAAGATCTTCTTTTTCGCGTTCATCAGCTTTAAACTCCGGCGGAAAGTTCTGGTTGTTCGTCCACTTCTGGACTCTAGTCCTGTTCCAGAATCTGAGTGTTGAGTGCACATCCGTTTCACAGGTATGACTCATTTGCATACAGACTGTTGGTTCCTTGCCTGTCAGGCAGATGCACTCCGACTTCGAAGGTAGCTCCCACTTAGTCGACATCTTTTGAGTCTATTCTTGTTTTTCCTACAATGAGGAACCCACGCGGGGAAGAAAAAGATCATTATTACTCTTGTTTTCGTATATGAAAAAACCACACATAAGGCTGCTCAAGTCGCTGCTATCAACGAGAGCACGGCAAAAAACATCATCACAAACGTTATAGTGTCATTTTCCAGCGAAAATGCCGGGAAAACCAAAGAGAGAAGCTGAATCCAGATGTTCTGCACCGCATAGAAAACATTGTTTAAAGACATCCAGAGGATACTTTGGTGCAGATACAGTAGCAGCTGAAGGAGAATGAGACTGACCATGGCCTGTCATGGACTGATATGTTGTGTCTGTTTTCAATGCTTTAGAAAGATAAAGATCACCCTAAAGAAGTTTCACTGCGAAGTTGATGGCGTCGGTAGTAGCACGACGATTTGAAGCCAGCAAATGTATGCTATCGACTTCTCGGCACATGCTCGTACAACAAGGAGAAGTGCATCTTCATCGATGAAAGTGGATTCAAACTCCATCTGCCCCTGACGCAGGCTCGCTTAAGAAGAGGGCCACTATCAAACATAATCCTGCCCACTGTGACAGACCGCGTGGCTGCACACTATTTGTGACAACGAATAACCAAGGCTTAGTTCGCCTTAAAGATCATCACTGATGGCACCTGAAATAGCCAAAAGTTCTGCATATTAGTCGAGGAGCTTGCGGTGCGTATTAGCAGCAGGGAGGGTCTAAACGGTGCTACGCTAATAACGGAGAATGCCAGAATACTTTAGCCAGATGATCTACAAAGAATCCTGGGATAGACTAATCACCTAAAGTTCCTGTAAAATTACTTAGTAAAATCACTAACAGCAAAATGCTTGGTCTTGTTATGCAACGTCCTGTAAAAATGCGCAACTAACCTACACACACACACACACACACACACACACACACACACACATATATATAGTTAGATACTGAAGCCTTTTATACAGGTTAGGTGGCCACAATGGAAGGGAGTGTGGAAGCTGATGGAAGAGCTGACACACTAACCCTCAACTGGCATGTCTTACAAGCTGATTAATTGAGGTTCTGTTGGAATCCTATGGTGTAGATACTGCAGTTAAGTTGCAAATCATAACACAGCATGCCAGCCGCCCTTTAAAGAGCAAACACTCAGTGGCAAGTAACGCACCAATGCAAACGGGAAGAAGCATAAACAGAGCTGATATCATTAACATAGCACGGACTAGGCTGGGGACTAACGACGAATCTCTTAGACTAACACGACTACATGACCAGGAGTTAAGCTTGGTGAAGCATGTCTATGCCGTCTTCGGGGTAAAGACAGGAGCTACTATAATCAACTCCTCATGGGAACAGTCAGTAGAGGAACCTAGGAGTGCCTGCTGCATTAGAGGACTGAACACGCATAGGGATGCCCAATGTGCAAAGACGGTGATTGTGATTTTGATTTGATTCAAGAACCGACATCAGAGCACTCGGGGCCACAATTAATTAGATATGCAGCCATAAGCGCTCCGTCCCCATCTTCAGCAGCCAGCGAAGAGTTCCGATACTAACGGTGCCAGTAGCATTCTGATCTTGCCTTTCCTCTGAGCCTCAAGCATCTGTCAGAACCTCTCGTCACTCCCCCCTGCATCAATCGCAACCGACTGTAGTGTTCCATCTGCTCCTCCGAACTGTACACGCTCTCCCAAAAAGCACTAACCACGTCATGCATCAGTATTCCACCAAGTTGTGCAGAGCCAGCCAGTCTGTCCGCTTGTTCATTTCCCAACACACCCGCGTACCCTGGTGAAAAAAATCCAGACAATACTCCTTATCCGTGTCCTCCTCTGCGAGGCATGCCAATCTGCACGAAGCATGCCTGTCTTGATCTTCCTCAGCATTTTGAATCAGTTACAATCACGATGTGTGTGTGTGTGTGTGTGTGCGTCGTGTTTCTCTAGCCAGCGCAAAGACGGCGATTGTGATAACATAACATAACAAACACTCACTGAAACCATCTCCCATTCGCCTAAATCAAACCTTTTTTTACAATCGTTTTCCCAGACAAAACTCAGTATCTACAAAAAGCTTGGTCACAAGCGCTTGCTTTCCGTTTTCTGGTCTAAATCAGGGTTGTTTCAACTTCTCATTAGAAAATAAATAGAACGAAGGGGTGTAATAATGAAGGCAAAGTGAAGGATTCGGGCTCTCACTAACTCAATGTTTAAATCAATGCCACCGGGCTGATTGACCCAAAAATAATAGTCCTTGGAGGCTGGTACCATTAAAAGACAGCAGAGTTAAGGACACTCAGAGTTAATGACATGACAAGTCCATCTGGGAGGTCATTTACAACTGACTGGATCTCCAGACCGGGCAGAGACCTAACCGTTAATCTTTAACGGAACGTCGAGGCGAGGGCAAGAACCAACGACTAATCTGTTAGTGAACGTTAGGGACTGCCTGTATTTTTTCCCCTTCCCCTTTAATGAAGAATCTACTTTAAGGGGCTTTAAGGTACCAGCGAAAGAAACTTCCACTACGTTATTAAACAGGGCAGTAAGAAAGAATCTTTTAAGCTTAAAATTACCATATAGTTTCTCTAGATCGGTGGTCTCCTACATGTTTCAGGTGACGCCACTTGCCCTTGAAAACTTGACAAAACCCACGGACCCCGCTTGGGTATATGACAAGACCCACCCTCAAGATCACCCCCCCCCCCCCCATCACTCCCCCCCCCCCCCCATCACCCCCCCCCCCCCCAATCACCCCCCCCCCCCAATCACCCCCCGCCACCACCCTTTTTTAAAACATAATAAAATGTGATTAAAAAGAGGACGGCTATACATTCCGCACTAAGTGAAACAAAATGTAAGGAGATGATTTTGATCAGAATATGTTCATAATCTATAAT
The DNA here is from genome assembly GCA_905116865.2 of Candidula unifasciata. NCBI lineage: Eukaryota > Metazoa > Mollusca > Gastropoda > Stylommatophora > Geomitridae > Candidula > Candidula unifasciata. The sequence continues at coordinate 18,620 of CAJHNH020004201.1, forward strand.
TAATTGCGCGTGTCATCCAATTAATAAGATATGCAGCCAGTTACTGGAAACATGGGAACTGGAACTCTTCGCTTTGCTGCTGAAGATAGGGACGAAGCACTTTTAGGAGTGTCTCGAGTGCTGTGTTGTCGATTATTAATTCAACATTTATATTAATTAGATTTGCAACAGCAGATGCACAGACTGCATATGGAAACGCACAGACTGCTTACGAAAAAGTACAGACTGCTTATGAAAACGTACAGACTGCTTCCGAAAACGTATAGACTGCTTATGAAAACGTACAGACTGCTAATGAAAACGTACAGACTGCTTATGAAAACGTACAGACTGCTTATGAAAACGTACAGACTGCTTTTGAAAACGTACAGACTGCTTATGAAAACGTACAGACTGCTTATGAAAACTTACAGACTGCTATGAAAACACAAATTTCCATGTCGTTGTGTTTAAGAGATAACTTGAAAAATATTTCATTTATATTTCATTTATAACCTAAACAAAGTGTAAGTAAATCGGACAAGTACACAATTGTTTGACGCCCCACTTGGAAGAGACCCCGTTAGCTAAGATCCCAAGACCCCTGATCCCTCTTATTTTCAAAGGTCTGTCATGGACCCCATACCAAAAGAAAAAAAAAAGGAAAAAAAATCGCTATTCATCATGCAGCAGGTGCTTTAGAGAACATCGCTCTCATCGTGGTCTAACTAAAAGAAAAAATATCGGGCTCTCGCCGGCACTCCTGCTTCATGCAATTTCCAACTCAAGATGTCATTGACATCCTATGCTGAACTTCATGTTAGTCGATTCTATATGAGAATCTAAAAAAGAGGATATTTCGTTAAATGATAACACGGCCCACTTAAATTTCTTCCCTGGACTGCAACTTTAAAATTCGGCTCCAGAAAACAGGGAGCCGCCGAAATGTTTCTCCATCGGCCCGAATGTCTTGCGTTCGAGCCCACATCGAGTTTTAATTTTTTTAAATAAATGACATTGGCTCTTAAGCCCTTCCAACATAAAATATGTACCATAAGGTGTCATGAGAACTGAACGTAGCCGTTATGATGTTAAAAACATGACCTATCGGGTGCCGATTGGGCTATAAATATATCTTCTTCTTCTTCTTCTTCTTCTTCTTCTTCTTCTTCTTCTTCTTCTTCTTCTTCTTCTTCTTCTTCTTCTTCTTCTTCTTCATTATCATCTTCTTGTTCTTCTTCTTTTACTTAGCCCTAACTTGCTGTTTTTACCGGCGGAATGTTCTGGTTGTTCGTCCACTTCTGGACTTTGACCTTGTTAAAGAACTTGAGTTTTACACGCAAATTTATTTTACAGATCTGGCTTCTTTGTATGCCCAGACTGCTGGTTCCTTGCCTCTCAAGCAGATGCACTTCAACTTCAAGGGAAACATCACTAATTAGTCAAGAGATAATTGTTAGGGGAAAAGTGGGTCTCTTTTTTTACCGCACAGAATGAGGTCCCGGAACCCACAAGGGGAGATAAATGTTTGAGTCTAGCGTTATTCGCCTGATGTACCTCTGGTGTGAAAAGGGTCCTTTGTTTGTCTGGAGAAGAGCAGACGCGACATGTAACAAGTTACCGTCTTGTTTCTCTGGAAATCAGTAATTATAATGGGTGAATGGGTGACAGATTATATTATGGTTTCTCTGGAAATCAGTAATTATAATGGGTGAATGGGTGACAGATTATATTATGGTTTCTCTGGAAATCAGTAATTATAATGGGTGAATGGGTGACAGATTTTATTATGGTTTCTCTGGAATTAAGTAATTATAATTGGTAATGGGTTATTAATTATTTTATGGTTTCTCTTGAAATAAGTGATTATATTGGTTGCATAGGTGATAGATTATTGTATGGTTTCACTGGACGTAAGTAATTATATTGGGTGAATGGGCTATAAATTATTGTATGGTTTCTCTGTAGATAAGTGATTATAATGGTTGAATGGGTGATCGATTATTGTATGATTTCTCTGGAGGTAAGTAATTATAATGAGTAAATATGTGATAGATTATTATGTGGTTTTTCCGGAGGTAAGTTATTATTATGGGTTAATGGGTGATAGATTATTAAATGTTTTCTCTGGAGGTAAGTAATTATAATGAGTGATATATTATTAGACAGTTTCTCTGGAGATAAGTAATTATAATGGGTGAATTGGTGATAGATTACCGTATGGTTTCTCTGGAGGTAAGGAATTATAATGGGTGAATGGGCAAAAAACCAACAACACAATTCCAGCTCTAACAAAAAACACTTAATTAGTTGTTACCGCGATTATTCTCACATGCAATCGCCTAATAAAGCTACAACTGTTTATACTTACGTGCTGCAGAGAAACATCATGAGCCACAAAATGGTGCATAACACCGGGCAGCGTGGACGAACTGGTAGCTTCATTCTTACACTGAAGATGTTCATCTGGCACTGGGGTTGTTCACCGTATATATGATAAATTACCTGTAGACCGAATAAAAACGTATTTTGTGTCTGACATAGCGGTTGTGTGATGGGGACGTACTGTACACATAATGGGGAGCAATGGTCTACTACAGCAGAAAGGCTCACAGTTTTGGAAGCAAAGTCATATATCAGAGTAGCTGCAGACAAGAAGCACCTCATTCATGAAACCCTGGTTAGAGCTAAGGCTCACAGACTGAAAAGAGGAACTATTGCATGACAAACTAGATATTGTGAGGGCTTTTGGGGAGCTAGTGAACAGTGCGGAGGCACAGATGGATCATTACGGTCTGAGGAGAATGGCGCTGCGAGGATTTACCAGGGAATCTGGCCGATGCTCAGCAATCAGGGAAAGGTCGAGATGCATATATAATCAGACAGTTACTGGTGACATTCGAACTGAAACTCTTCGTTTGCTTCTGAAGATTGGGACGGGGCGCTTAAAGGAGTGTCCCAGGTGCTGTGATGTCAACATTTAACATTTGGGTAAAAACAGAGAATCACCAAACAGACGCTGAAACGGACCCAGAAAACGAGGACACACATCCGTTTTTATTTCAAATATATATGTTAGCTTTCCCTCGTGAATTCCACATTTAATGTCTTTGTGTGTAGCCTTTACTAAGGTCATAATTTTCTGTGGGATTCCTTAGTGTCCCATTAATGTCCATAGAGATTCCCTGTCAATGCTGTCAGAAGGTTTTTCATAGTCTATGAATCTAATGTAAAGTCGTGAATTCAATTCAATGCTTTGCTCCATTAGTATACGTAATCATCATCATTAAGTGCCTTGCCGACTAGCGTGGGCGATCATGCCTCTCCATAATCTGCGATCTCCTGCGGCATGTATCAATTCGTGTGCCGATACACCTCCATGCCATGCAACAAGACTGTCAAGCATCTTTTCTCGTTGTCTTCCTCCATCTCTCCTTCCACAGATCTTTCCAGTGGTCACAACAGGTTCTATTTTCCCTATTCTCATAAACTGGCTGAAAAATGATGACTGTCTCCTTCTGAGGACTGTGATAAGTTGTCTTCGGGCTCCCGCCTCTTTCAAAACCTCTTCGTAGTATACGTAATGGGGCTATCTAATATACAGTGCAAACCGCTTAATGCGATCTCGGATGTGGCGAATTTCCGTTGTGAAGAAATGTTTGTTTACCCCTTTCAATTGTTTTTGCTTGAATACATATCTCAGTAAGAGACATTTCTGACAAAAAGAAACATTTATTGGACCCCGGTGATTTCTCCTTCTCACTATCTGGTCAGCACTGTATATGTATATATATATATATATATATATATATATATATATATATATATATATATATATATATATATATATATATATATATATATATATATGGTTTTTTTTATCTGCTTTTCTTCCTAAGGTTTAAGCCACACAGTCAAGAAAGAGTTATTGTACATAATAAACTGAAGTCTGATACTGTACAGACAAGCACACGCAAGCACGCGCACACACACAAACACACATACTAACAAACACACACACAAATATATATATGTGTGTGTGTGTGGGTGTGGGTGTGTGTGTGTGTTTTGTGTGTTTGTTAGTATGTGTGTTTGTGTGTGTGCGCGTAGTTGCGTGTGCTTGTCTGTACAATATCAGACTTCAGTTTATTATGTACAATAACTCTTTCTTGACTGTGTGGCTTAAACCTTAGGAAGAAAAGCAGATTAAAAAAAAAACCCACATTAGTCACAGTCTTTCTATATGTTCGACTATTGGAGGGGATTTCTAGAGGAGCGGGTGGCTGGGAACTTAAATTAAAATGCTGGGGAGATGGGGAGAAAATGGCATGACTGGGGGAGGGTGGGAGAAAAATATGTTTGCGAATCTGTGTTTAATAATAGCTGGAAACAGAACAATTTAAAATGTTGGGGTACTTTCATGCGCATAAGAGCATACATTATCAAATAGCCATACTTTTTCAGGCATCGAAATATCAGCAATCACACAAAAAGCAGCTAGTAACGGCGCCGTTCGTTCCAGCTTTGTGTTATCGCAGTGCCAGACATGGACAGTCCTTGAAAAACATAAACCCAAGTTACGACATATCAGGTGAGATTCGTCGTGGGAGTTTCGGGATCCCATTGTGGGGAAAAACAAGAATAGACCAGCTTCCTTCCCAACAAGTATGTCGTAGGAGTCGACTAATCGGGGGCTTCCTTGCCTAAGCAATAAGAAACAACCATCTGCACACAAATAAGCCAGTAAAACGAAAATACACGCAAAGCTCAGGCAATGGCACAAAGTCATAGTCGAATGGATGAACAACCAGGACTTCCCATCACAGCTTAATGCCACAGAACGAATTTTAATTTTCCTCGGAATTGCCCGCCAAAAATATGAAAGGAAGTTTATTCGTATTATAAACAACTTAAAATTAGGCGGCAGAGGAATGTTAATAAAGTCCAGAAGAGGCGCCAAAGAAATGGAATTCTTCAGTCAGTGTCACAGTCTCGGGAAAAGTTATGCTTGGAATCTATAAATAGTTAAGAGCAGTCTCAAGGAAAATGAGAAAGCAAAACACAGTGAGAAAGAGGACCTGGAGGAGATCCCATGGTGGACCAGAAGTGATCACACAGGAACTATCGTTAGAGATTGCAGAGTATGTAAATTTGTCTGCATTGCCAACATGGAAGCATATTGAAGGCATAAAGATGGTCCCCACTAGCTGGCTGTGGTAATGACAGTCCCCACACTGCAAGGGTACGTGTCGTGTTAAGATGTCAGGCTGTCTAGTTCATGAGAAAGGCAGACCCTGCATCATGAACCCACTGGCTGGTTGTATTAAAGCCAGTCTTCACTCTGCGTGAGACTGTTGTTGTATGGTGTTAGGGAGAAACCAGTCTGATCCAAGAGGGATGCAGGAACTGGATCATAAACCCACTGGCTGGTTGTATTAAAGCCAGTCTTCACTCTGCGTGAGACAATTGTTGTATGGTGTTAGGGAGAAACCAGTCTGATCCAAGAGGGATGCAGGAACTGGATCATGAACCCACTGGCTGGTTGTATTAAAGCCAGTCTTCACTCTGTGTGAGACTGAAGTTGTATGGTGTTAGGGAGAAACCAGTCTGATCCAAGAGGGATGCAGGAACCGGATCCTGAGCCCACTGGCTGTGTACATTGGGGCAGGACTTCAATCGGCTCTAGACTGTGTGGTTTTAAGGAGATGACACTGTCTAATCCAAGAAAAAGACAGAAACTGGATTATGAACCCAAGGGCTGTTGACTAATAACAGTCTACAATCTGATCTCAGATTTAATGTACCAGTTACCCACAAGTGATCTGGAAGAGAAGAACAGAATCTAAACCCATTGGCGGACAGTCTACATGCCAGTACCTTATCTGGCTTCCTCTCTATGTTTAAATCATCGTCTGATTCAAGAGAAGAGAAGATGGCTGAGTGTCCAAATGTCAGTAAACTGCCTCCTTATGATGCGAAAAAATATCTCTAGGCCAGTGTGCCATTATAAAGATGTGCATTTATAAGCCTATAACAGGAGCACTCTGGAAGTTCTGCTGAAAAGAGTCCTGATGCGTGTCAGGTTGACAAGAACATTAAGATGTTCTTATTATAGGAGCACATTTTGTCATGCTCTTGATCAAATGTTTTCTGTGTCCTGTAGGTTTGTGAACCATAGTACCCTGTCGCTGCATTAGATTATTGGTACTGGTTATAGTTCATGACTGATTCGTTTATGTTGCGTCAGTGTGATAATAAATGTTGAAATGTTAACTTCATGCTTATTATTTTAACCGTGTGCATGTATCGTGGTTCTACATTAATGTTTCTTTCTCTTCTTCTTCTTCTTCTTCTTCTTCTTCTTCTTCTTCTTCTTCTTCTTCTTCTTCTTCTTCTTCTTCTTCTTCTCCGTCTTCTTCTTCTTCTTCTTCTTCTTCTTCTTCTTCTTCTTCTTCTTCTTCTTCTTCTTCTTCTTCTTCTTCTTCTTCTTCTTCTTCTTCTTCTTCTTCGTTTTCTTCTTTTTCTTCTTCTTCTTCTTCTTCTGAGCGTTCACCAGCTGTTTACCGTGAAAGACAGCTGGGGGCTTTATAAATTGTGTGTTTGGTCTTTAATCAGATATTTCACAGGTGTCCACATTTTATATTGCAGTGGGTCTCACCTACTATCTAGTTCCCACAACAGGAATTGATGTTTGCTTATAGGATGCTCTCCCATATGCCTGATGCGCCTCAGACGTGAAAATGGATCTTTACTGTGTTTTTCTTTTAGTATGTTTTATATATAATATTATCCTGGTGCGATAATATTCTGGTGCAAAAGCCTTAGATGAAATATAAACGAGGCACTCCAGCAGTTTTGGCATTTCTGAGTTAAGGAGTGGTGGTTTTCTTATAAGTCTATTCCTCTCTATAAAGACCGATTGTCTTTTGTGACACTTACAGCCGATGAACAAAGAAGAACAAGAAAAAGAAGACGATGATGATGAGATGTAAAATAAATGCTGCGGGAAAACAAGAAGAGGCAGACAGAGTCACTAACAAAACATTAAGAATAAATGTAAGCTCAGTACCTATAAACTATTTCACCAACATCAAAGAACCAACAGATTTGGTCATCGCGTCAGAATGGAGCAAAATAAGCCAACAGCTAGAGCGTACTGCGTGAGAACAGCAGGTTGCAAGACAAGAGGCCGACCAAGACACAGACAGGAGAAGGCAAGTAAAAGAGACACCACAGAAACCCAAGCCTCGCAACTAGCAAATAAGTCAGGAGACTACATCTAACCTCCCTCTTTGACGCTTCACGGCATAAATAGCAGGATACAAGAAGAAGATCATGTGCAAAAGGGTACGCTTAGTCAGTCCAATTTTGACAGAAAATCAAGCAGTTCAGGACACTTTGACACATACTGGAGTGAACTGAGCATTTAGTGCTAGCCCAATATGGAGGAGGTGGCGTCTGTGGCTTAGGCTTTGCGAGTCCGACTCGTAATTCCAACGTACAGCGATCGAAACCCACGTCTGGTTGCGTGTATTTTGATCATGGTATGGGGCGTCGCAGCCTAAAATGGGTACCAGGATGTATGTTCTGTGTAAGTAAAGACGACCGGCGTAATGCTGACCACGTTACCCACTTAGCGCTGATTGGTCTGTAAAAATATAGGTGTTCTTCCCATATGCCAGATGCGCCCAAAGTCGTGAAAAGGGATCTTTACTTTACTTTTTTACTTACGATATGGAAGAACGAGAATCAGCTGACACTCAGTGTGTGATGTGCTCAACATCATGTCGTTCCCAATTACTTCCCATAACATTTCATGGTACAGTACCAGTTTTCGATTGCGGGGAACACTTTGGTGTAGTCATTGGACTCTCGACTGTCGTCCGAAAGCTCCAAGGTTCAAATCCATATCCATAAGGATTTTTCCCATAACTGACATTGTGTAGACAGTTTTTAAACTCTCTGCCATCGAACATTCTCTCAGTGTGACCCGGCCATTTCAGCCTTGGTTCCTAAGTCGACCCAACCTAGAATGGGTTACCAGGTAATGTCCTTGGGAAGTAAAGACGACCGATATAATGTTGCATTACAGGCACAATGCACCAAGGAGTGAAACCGATCCTTTACTTACATTTTTGACTATGTGGACTTAAAAGACGCGTCATTTTTAAAACAAATCGGCTTCCCCCTATCCTTCCATTTTGTTCGAACGTGGGACCATCAGATGAACAGGCAAACGCACAAACCACTGAGCTATCGCCACTCTCACAGAGAACAGCCTGACCTGCCTACACTCGAAGAAATGAACCAGATAATGAACACAAGGGAAAAGTATCATACTACATTTATCACTGACGAATCACCAGTGTAAAATGTCGAATGATGCATATTTCTCAGCGAAGAACAAAAAGGTTACATGGAAATGGAACCATGCGTACATATATACAAGTCCAAAGATATATTATATTGGAGATAGAATGATGAGTATATCTCAGCTTGAAAAGTAGACTTAATGTAATACATACTTAGCGACTTAGAACAGAAAGATAAGTAAAGGTATTCCACGCCCTTGTGCACTGTAGACCAATCGGCCCTCGTGTGTAACATGGTCCATACCCCACGAGCCGCCTTTACTTCCCATAATTATCCCTAGAGCCTATTCTAGGCTAGGTCGACCTGGGAGGTAAGTTAATTTTTTTTTAATGGAAAACATCTGAATCTATGCGGATTTGAATTCACGATCTTCGGGTTCGAGGCGAGCATCTAAGCGCTTCGCCATGACGGAAAGGGTAACGGTTAATTTAATGCAAGTGTGGAATTCAGACTAACTACACGATGTCCAGAACTATTCAACTGTACGTTAACGAAACCCTGCAAAGAATAGTAACCGAGCAGGCATGTCGCAGGAAGCGATTAACGAGGAGATTGCGACCGGCTATCCTATACTTTTGAACTTCAGCCACAAGATTCGAGCAACGATCAACAAGTAAAACAATCAGAGAAGAGAAATAACCAACGCCCAAAGAAGATGACAAGAAGTAAAAAGACTAGAGGAGGAGAAAGCATGAAAAAAACCTGATCAACAACGTGCTGCCTTTCACCAAGGAAAGTCTCCAGAACTCGCACCTGAAATGTTAGAACCACGGGTGAGTTGAGAAATATTGTACAAGTAATATGAGTAGTATCATGACAAGTGAGGCAGCAATCACAATAAGCAGATTAACAAAAGGAGTTTTGAAGAACAGAAAGCCCAGGATACAACTCAAACACATGTCTATCAGGCTTGTATTCTCAGAACTCTGCTTTATGGCATTGATACTTGGCCAACCTTTTCGTACCAGAAGAAATGACTAAACGGCTTCCACATGCGATGCCAAAGAAATATGCCTGGCATTAAGTGGCAAGACAAGACTACAAACACTGAAATATTGGAAAAAACAGATACTACAAGAGTTTTCTCAATACTCAGTCTACGAAATCTTAGGTGGCTTGGTCACACCTGGAGAATGGAGGATTGCAGTTCCTAAGGACATCCACTATAATGAATCACAAATGCGTAGAAGTTGTTTAGGCCGACCTCTACTATCTACTACGATACACAGATATGTGAAGGCGGGACGTGAAAGATACAGGTATTAAGGCGGACTTGCGGGAATAAAATGCCATGGACCGTGTTGCGTGGAGGAGAAACAATAGGAATGGAATGGGAATGAAGAAAGAACTCCTTGCATTAACGATGACAACTGAGTTTCTGAGAAGAAACACACTAAACAGAAATGATAGCAACAACGGTCCTGAAATCCCAAGCTATAATAGTGGAAGACTTTCTTAACGGGGGCTGGTCTCGCTAGTCACACTCGCCATCGCCATGGGCTGTAAGCCTCCTCGTGGCGCAATAAAACACTATTACAGATAGGACCACAGTCGAAACGTCATGCGCCTCCGGAAAACTCTCAACAAACTGCAGAGCAGAGCAGCAACAACACGCCCATCCAGTGTCATTACCAGAAATCAGAACACTTATTTAGGGAAAATACTAGAAATTGTGGAGAGAACAAACTAACAGTTAAAATCCAGCAGACTCAACACAAAGCAACATACAACAATTTTCCGTCTACGAACAGGACACTGCAGGCTCAACTACCACATGCATAAAATAAAGACTGTACAGTCCCCACAGTGTGCCCGTCAAACAGGACCACAAACACCTGAGCGCATTTTGCAGACCTGCCTACTCTACATACAGTTTCGAAAAGACACCTGGTCTCAAGAGCAAAGTGTGCAGAGCAAGCTATGGGGAACCATGAAGGACCTGCTACTGACATGCGAGTTCATAGAGGCAACCCACCTGATGGTCTGATCTGAGCATACGAAACCGAACACAAACAAGACGAAGACATCAAAGCTCACATACAGCTGTCACATACTATCAGCAGAACATCCATCAAATATTCACACGAAAGCTCACATACAGCTGTCACATACTATCAGCATGGCATCCACCAGATATTCACACCAAAGCTTATGAAACACTGTCGTCTACCATCACCAGAATTGGACATCCATCAAAAATGCACACCAAAACTCATGACAAACTGTCACACGCCATCATCAGAATTCACGTAGGACATCCATCAGTCACGCCATAGCTCACCTAAAGCTGTCGATTTCCTCGATGACAATAAGAGTTCTCTTCAGTGTAGACTTCGAGACCCTACAACTGGTGAATAACACAGGCGATATGTTTTGTTGGTGATAGTGAGCTGTAAACTGTCTCTAATAATCTACAGGCAACTATTAATACTTTGAGACAGTTCTTTTCGATACAGATTCTGCGGTATCACAGATGGAGAATAACACTAGCAAAATGTCTTGATTCAGATATTAAACAGCAAATTTTCGCGAATAATTCAGAGTGATAGTTTGCGATGTCACAGAAGAGTCCTGCTTGATGTGTATAAACTCTGGAGATCTCGCCGACTTAAAATATTACCGGGCGAAATGTCTTGAACGTGATTTTAAACTTCCTCGAATAATCTAGAAGATACTTGACGATTTCACAGAAGACTTCTGCTTCATAAAGACTCTGAAATCATCACAAATTGAGAATAGCACAAGCTGTGTTTGATGATGATATTAAACTTTCGATTTCCTCTGATAATTTAGATACACCTAACGATATCGTAATAGATTTCTACTTGGTGTAGATCCCACGGATAGAGAAAACACTGGTGAAGTCTCTCGGTGATGATATTAAAATGCAACACCCGTGTCAGTCTCCCACATCCAATAGATTAAAATGTTTCCAGTGTACAGAAGAAGGGTTTGGGGCTGGAAGGCGATTATGAAATGGAAGAAAGTGAGCAGACAAAAACCGCAGGATCTTTTCTTACACGACTCAATATCGAACCGGAGGCGGGGTAATGAAGCCGGACAGCGGAAGCGGAACTGACGTAGTTGCGCACGCGTGATCAACAATGCTGGGGCCCTCCGTGCAACACAATAAGTGTAGATTTTATTGGAATGTAGATTACATTGTATATTTGAATTGATACAATTTAGATTATCACGAAATTCTGAATAAGATCGATATTAGCGTAAAGTGTGAACTTGTTTGCAAGTGCGTTTGCAGATTTATTTTTTATATTGAGCAATTCGTAAGCTTTTAGAGTTTGCTCCTTTTTTTTATTTGTAACATCCAAGATTCAGATACATCTCGTAAACTGATTATAGAAATTAGATGCAGAAGTTTGTAATGCACACACACACACACACACACACACACACACACACAGAACTTAGTGATAAGTGACCAGCTTGGTGGTAAACAACTGAAAGGCAAAAAGATAAATACCTCAGTGACTTGGCCACAAGAAATATGACGGCCAAGAGCAAAGTAGTATTGTAAATTAAAAACCTATCGTAAAGCGATTTAAATTGCACTGTTTGATTAAGACTGTGGCTCATTTACATCTGATGTCAACAAACATCCCCATCCTCCCTCCCTTTCTCCCTAGCAGTACCCCCCCCCCCACCCCCACTCAGTCTAACTTCTGTTGCAAGACAGTGCATGGTAATGAATTGATGACAGTGTCGTCCAGTAAAGAAGCCCTACGTATGTTAATTACTATGGTGTCAGGAACGGATATTTGGGGAAACAGAAGCACCAGTTCAAGGACTCATTAATTGAAATTCATATCCAGTTGAAATCATTATATACACATCTGGGTCTATAGTAAGAGGTAAAAGAAAAACAATATATTTTTTAAAGAGGGTTGAGTTTCATTGCAAAGGAGCATGGAGGTTATTTAAAAAGCCTTGCGTAAAGCATCACAACATCCCGCATGGAGGAGGGAAGCAGCAAGCGCAGCTTTCTGATGGCTCTGGAGAAGTACACCCCGACATGTAATTATACGCGACTGCATAAAATGAAGTATGCTTCGGAAAATAGAACCTGGTGTCTTGTCGAACATCGCTCGATACCACTGAGGTCAGATGCATGGGTTTCTTCGTAATATCCTACCCAAGATGAAGTCACAGGACAATCCAACATAGGTTTATTTATGTGAATGACGTATACACACGGGAACCTATCAGTCAAATACATTTCTTAAATGTTTATCTGTTCTAGACAAAAAGGTCGACTGTGATTGTAAATTGTTGATGTGCTTGTTATTCGACCTATGCTTCGTTAATATAAATTTCTATAACCCTATGGTGCCATTTCAATGGTTTGAAATGAATTCTGTCCAAAGTTGTGGATTTCAAGCTGTGTGGTTAACATGGCCAATACACACCTGTTTTCGAGGGGTGCCTAGTTGACCATGTTCTTAGGATACTTGTTTCCAAAGAGAGGCGCACACGCCGTCTGGAGGTGACAGGTTCGATTCCCGGCACGGTAACTAAAGCTTTCGAGTTTTATGTTGCCTAGTGGTGTTCTTCTATTTCTCTATGTCTTTCTATGAGTGCCACTCAATACATTTTATGTTAGTTTATTAATATATAACATTTTAGAGGGTGGTGAGACTGGATTTCCCAGCTTTCTTATGCTTGTAACGACCCCAAAACATATAGAACTGGCCCTAACCCCAACCCTCCTACGTCCCACGGGAGAGCGCAGCCTAGGTCCCACGACTGCATGCAGTCTATCTACAACCCCCTTAAATATTTGAATGTCCCGTGACCTGTGGATTTTCCCTGTCTGGGGTAGGATATTAGGAAAGCATCGATGCATTTCGCAGATATTTTTCCCCAGGACATTCGAGTGTGCGTTGTAATGAGCAGGTTGACATATTAACTTCTGCTGCCCCTCTGGGCGGTGAACTACTTTATGATTAAGCGGACGCGGTGAAGGCTCGCTGAGAGCAAGTAAACGGTGCAACAGTACAGACAGAGCATCCGTCTCTGGACAGAGTGAGTTGACTAGGAGTCAGGAGAGGGTCTGGACGATTTTATACCAGCAAGGCACATTTTTAAAAAAAAAACGTAAAATTGTAATCAGGTTGTAACTGGCATCATCACCACGGAAACTTTTTGTTGGCTACTGATGAGGGCCCGAGCACGTACGGATATGCCCAATTTTACAGTAATTCAGTAAATCCTCGTTAAAAGAAACTCGCTTTATGACGAGCAATCAGTTATCATGAACAACATTTTAGTCCAAGCAGTCCACTGTTAGCAAGAGTTATTCTAACACGAACTCTTTATTTCTTTTTCGGTCCCTCGGAATTCCTGTCAACTGTAGTCTTTTGCTCGCCCGAATGTTTCCGGGGTCTTCATGGAAAGCAAAGTGTGGTAACACTACACTCTATCAAGCATGTCGTAAGAAACGACCAAGGTTTGAGTCAGGGATTGACTACCTCAACTCCCGTAAACAATATTAGTGACAAAAACTACCCAAACCATGGAAAAGTCTAAAAGAGAAAGAAATTACAACCAACCAATCAAGATGGGAAAGGGGAGGTTCTACTAACAGAAAAAAGACGTTAACAAGATAGGAAGGGCAGGGGGTAGGCTGCTTGCGATAGCAAAGCATAGGACGACTTTGCTGTGAATTTGTTGGGTGCCTTTGCTCCATTGAGGGCTAACGGGCAGAAACAATTTGCCGCTGCACTCTGAACGCGACGATGTTCTTGCCACTGACGACATCAACGCAATGCGGTCTGCTGTGAAAACGCTTCTAGTTGACTAGACTGTATACCATATTATGAAACTGCGTTCATAATCCCTAAACCACATAGGTCTGCGGGAAAATATATCATCACAATACACCTACGCAGTGGTGGAGACACTGTAAGGAAACTAAACGCATTTTCTAAAGAGAGTGAGAAGGACAAAGCCTAAGGAGAAACAAAAAGGGGGAGGGGGAGGATGGGGGGGGGGGGGGGGTTGTTGAAAGCGAAAAAAAAAAGATTAAGTGAAATGTCGTTTGATTATATGCCTAATAATTCTGCCAGCCAATCTTATGTCCCCACTGACAATATATTGGCTCTGGTTTCACAGTTTGCCATTTGCCAGTTTTCATTACCAGATCTGGCATTTATATCCGAGGAACTTGACGAGGGAGGACTTCATTAGGTTAAGTTGTGTAGTTTGTGTGGGGTATTTTCTCCGCGTGTCATATTTCACATCAGCCGAGACCAGTCAGTCTTTCACAATACAGTGACATATACACAATAAAGAATTCATTCATTGCTGATTAACTCTACCTGTCATATATTTATGTGAAACCACTTCTTCTTCTTCTTCTTCTTCGTCTTCTTCTTCTTCTTCTTCTTCTTCTTCTTCTTCTTCTTCTTCTTCTTCTTCTTCTTCTTCTTCTTCTTCTTCTTCTCTTCTTCTTCTTCTTCTTCTTCTTCTCGTCTGCCTTGTATCTCAAAATGGAGTATACACACCTGTTAACAGCTCGCGACAAGTCATCCTATTCCTTACATCACATGAAACTCACCCCCATAAAGTCCCCATTTTATTTGCATCCACCTCCCATCCTCGACTTCATATCTCACTTCATTTCTTTCGTCTTGTAATTTCCAGTATAAGGACATTCTAGTTTTATCGATCAAGTTTCCTTAGCGTGTCCATTACAGCACCAGCACCTTTTCCTCACATATTGATTCACTTGACTGTGTTAATTCTTTTATAACGATCCTCGTTAATGAATGATTCTCTTAATGCAGTTTACTTGTTTATATTCTGTTCATCTACCACTCTATGCATGTTTGTAGTTTATCAGTTAAACAGCAGTGCCAGGACCTGCTGTTAACATGCGAGTTCGTAGAGGCAACCCACCTGATGGTCTGACCTGAGCATAAGAACCCGAACGCAAAGAAGAAAGGGAAGAAACAGCAGTGCTGATTTGACGCAAGAATTAAATAGTGTACGATTGCTACTAGTTAGTTTTAGTTTTTTTTTTTTTTTTTCCACAAATTTCCGAGGGCTGCGAATTGTCTTTCCATTGTATTTGTATTCTCCTGTCTATTTATCTGTTCCTCCATCCCCACTCGGCATTGCTGTCTACACTAGGTGTATGACGCCAAATCTTGAGTTAAGTTATAGCTGGATGACGCCACATCCTAAGTCGAGTTATAGTCTAATGACGTTACATCTTGAATGGAGTTTCACACACCTTCCCCTGGGCTGAATTCAATGGCGCGTTTTTATTAGTTTACGGGAAAGATCGCCGCCTAAAAATTATTGATCACCCAGATGCAAAACTGTCAATTGATTGACTGAACCCTAAGGTGTTTTTGTGTGCAATTTGAACAATTTACCTATTAATTAACAAGGATTTTGAATGTCAAAATTGAATGTCAAATGCGCCCTTAAATATCTATGACTTTATTTGTTTGTTTGTTTGTTTTTTAGCTTTTTTTTTTAAACGGTATACTTTGGTAAGCCAGAGTAAACAAACAACAATTGCCTGAGCAAGTTAATGGAATTTGTTCATCTATCATAAATCGTGATTACCACTCCATCCAACAGTCATAGAGTAGATGGGTAGGTAAGTTGTACCCTACCAGGACATCACACAAGCGATAAACACCCGGTGATAAACACCCGCAGAAGTCCCGGAAACCCCGTTCAGCCGTTAGGCCATATCTATGGTCCGGTTATATTTAGGGCCCCCGGCAAAAGCCAGGATGAGGCTTCAAAATGACTAAAAACTGCATCCCACAAGGGGATGACGATAAGCTTTGAGCAGTCAAAGTGTAGGATTTATGGGTGCGTAAATGATGACATTGTTGGCGCAGAACATCCTTCTATAAAGTAGGTAGGCATGGAATGTTCGCCGCATCAACTAGGGGGTTCGGTTGGCTATATTTTCTGGTTTTCTTCTTCTCCTTCTTCTTTCGTTTACTTGAAATAGATTATCTGCAATGTTGTCTCTAATATGGACTTCAATGTATTGTTTAATTCACTCAACGACACCGTAAA
Organism: Candidula unifasciata; assembly: GCA_905116865.2. Lineage (NCBI taxonomy): Eukaryota > Metazoa > Mollusca > Gastropoda > Stylommatophora > Geomitridae > Candidula > Candidula unifasciata. The sequence continues at coordinate 35,033 of CAJHNH020004201.1, forward strand.
GTTTGGCTTTCACCGATGATTCTCTTGGCCAGAAGTTTGCCTGGATATGTTGTGGGTGGGAGTCTTGGGGAAAGTGATTTGTTGTCTCAGGCCCCTTTCCACATGTACACATGGCTGATTCAGCAATCTTATTGTGTGTGCATGTGGCTGCGATGTCGATTGTGTCCTGTTTTAATGCGAAGAATAATGACTTGCTCTGGTCTGTCTATAACGTGGTATTCGTCTTGTGTCGGGTTTGATGCCTTTCTGATTTGGTGGATTTCTAGTTTAAAATGCAAGTCGAAAAGTACGAAAAAGAGACATTGTTCCTTGGTGACGTGAAGAAGTAATGGAGAGTATCTTGACGACTGCATGGATCAGGGCTAGGCGAGGCACAGACGGACCGAGAGAAACGATTACTAGATGGCAGAGGTGTCGCCATATAGAAAGCACTGGGGGAGGGAGTCAGCCAGCTTATTATTTTCTATAACGGAAAGATTTAAAAAAAAAACGAACGAAAACTAAGTCAGCGAACTTCAGAATCTAACAAACACAAACAAAACGTGAACGCTGCGGCTATAGAGCCTCCATCATCACATACATAAATCAAACAATACTACACGACATTATTATTTTCTAAGGGCGAGGGACACATCTAAAATGGCCTAAGCTTTGTTCAAGTGCTAGATAATAATAATTGTTATTGTTATTATAATTTTGCCCTGTATAGTAAATAGAAAAACAAATTATTTGAAACAATATGAAAGACGCAGCCTTTCCCTCTTTTAACACATTATTAGGGGGACTGATCGCCCACCACCCTCCCAATAACAACGTTGGGTACTCGAACTGTATGGGTCCCCATGTTCCAGCGCCCCTTCTAGCTGGCATAAGACGGAAGCACGTGAGAATCATTAATAGAAATGATACAGAACATCAACAACTGATATCTGTAGACAAGACACTAAAACGTACGTCACCTGAGGACACGATCAGACAATTCTTGAACAAGACTAAAGTCCAGAAGTGGACGAACGACCAGAACTTTATGCTGGAGTTTACAGCTGGTGAATGCGAAAAAGACGACGAAGAAGAAGATTTAACATATGTTAATATAATCAGTAACTGGTACAAGCTTGAAATACGCGTTTCCACGAAAATAAAACCGGACCCAAATATGGCCTTATATGATTTTTTTCAGGATGCCGGAATTATCAGCCTTACCCCAACTATAGGTCCTAGTCACTATCATCAGCCAGACAAGCGGGATTCGTCTCTCCGTTAATTTACACACAGGGCGTATTGAATCAAAAATAATGAATGTATAGATAAATGTAAACAAATAATACTTTCATTATTTCTTTAAAAATGATAATTTAATTATAAATATTTGTCTTCTTTTTCTTCCTTACGTACACTGGTTGTTCTGGTTGTTCGTCCACCTCTGGATATTAGTCTTGTTCCAGAACCTAAGTGTTGCGTGCACGTCCGTTTTACAGACCTGACTTACTTTGTGCATATTGTTGGTTCCTCGCCACTCAGACAGATGCATTCCGACTTTAAAGGAAGCACCCAATTAGTCGACTCTTACGACATGCTTGTTGAGGAGGTAGTGGGTCTATTCTTGTTTTCCGCACAATGGGGTCCCGAAACCCACACTGTGAATTAAACATTTGTACAGTGATGACTGCTTAATTAGATCTCGTATGTGGCGAATGTATGTTGTGAACAACAATTTGTTTATTCTCGGCAATTGCTCTTTCTTGAACTCTTGTCTGGATAAGAGGAATTTCTAATAAAAGGAACATTTCTTGGGTCTCGGTGAGTTTTCCTTATCAGGTGTGCACTGTATAAAATATAAAACTGACATTCACTAAAATAAACCTCTAAGCACCTTTTGAAGCAACAGTTAAAATAACGACACAGTAACTCAGCTAATTCTCGGAAGACTAGTCCAATGCAATTAGTACCATCTGATACATGACTAGGCAGATGTGACCAATGCCCTTTGGAAACAAGCAACGGAATCAGCAGAAATATTATTATATAGACTATTATGGCCAGGAGAGAATAAAGCATTTGGGTGGCTCAATACACTCAGAGGAAAGGCTAGGCGGACATATAACCAGATTGTGACGGTGCCATCAGTTTTGGAACTCTGCGCTGGCTGCTGAAGATGAGAAGGCGCATGCATGGGAATGCCCCGAGTGCTGTGATGTCAGTTCTTGACTCAACTCAACTAGTATCTAAGGCAGGATTCCTTTCCTTTTCTTCTCCTTCGCGTTCACCAGCTGTACACTCTGGCGGAAAGTTCTGGTTGCTTGTCCACTACTGAACTGCAGTCCTGCTCCAGAACCTGGGTGTTGCGTGTGCATCAGTTTTACAGATCTCATTCTCTTGAATACAGACTGTTGGTTCCTTGCCTCTCCGGCAGATGCACTCCGACTTCAAAGGAAGCTCCCCAATTAGTCGACTCTTACAACATGCTTTTGGGGAGGCAGTGGGTCTATTCTTGTTTTCCCCACAATGGGGCCCCGGAACCCACACGGGGGAGGCAGGATTCAAATATGAATGTTTCGCACTTTCAAATATGTTAAAAATAGGGTTGTACGGAATAGTGATTTTCACTATTCGGCCGAATACGAATAACGGGACCAACTATTCGGCCGAATACGAATAGTGAATAATGTATGAAATATATCCACACACAGAAAGCACACATTAATAATGTCAAATGTAATCTGAAATTTTAATTCACATCAAGTAGCACAGAATAGTCATCTTCTTCTTTAGCATTCTGAGCCCTTGAGGTTTACTGCTGCAAACTGTTTTTGAAAACCTGTAATAAGGCCTCATCTCTTTTATTTCTGCTTCAAGTTTCAGAGCCATATAAATAGACTGGTCTTATCAACGTTTTATATATTTTGATCTTGGTGTTGCGAGACAGACAATTGGACTTTAGCAGATGTTGAAGGGCATAGTATACTTTATTTCTAGATTGTATTATAGATTGTATTTCTTCTCTCAGCATGTTGGAGCAGTTGAAGTTTGCACCCAAGTACTTATATGTTTCCATTCGTTTGATTTTCACATTATCGACTTGGATGTGGCCGGAGTTTATATTCTTCCATGTCTAGTTAGCATTCGTACAGAATAGTAAACATTTAAAGACATTTTATGTTTTGCATCCTTCAGCCAGTCTGTGGTAACTAATAACTAGGAATGAAAGAATCCTAAGTATTTTAACCAGTAATTAAATTTGGAAATTGTCACTGACAGCTTAGTTAATGCATGAAAGCTGCATTAGCTTTCAACAAAACCAGTCGTTCCATGTTGTCTGCATTAAGGCCGTGTATACAGAAGCGGGTGTAAGGTAACTACTATTCGTATTCGGCCCGACCGCAACTATTCGGCCGAATACCGAATAGTCAATAGGTCCACTATTCGGCCCCAAAGCGAATACGAAGCGCATATTCGGTACAGCCCTAGTTAAAAACCAATCCATCTACATATATTCCCCTGCCTTCCTCATCTCCTCTCCCACATCACCACGAACGTCAGCAAGCTATATTCATCAACTTCCACTCCAAGGGATCACATTTCATAGCCAAGCAAATACGGCTTCTTGGGACCGTATGAATCATTTCATGGGCAGCCGCCATTAGTTACCCTCTAGACACGGGGAGAACTGATGAGGCATGTTGTCAGTTCAAATTCCACTAACATTCAGAAGACACTTTATCATTCCGCGTAGACGGGAAGTGGTGTTGATCACGGCTGATGTCTTCCAGGGCAAGATGGAGCACAAAATAGTGTTTATGTTTATCAGTATCACTGGTGTCAGATTTGTGCCGTGTCTTTTCGTGCTGATGAATTTTTCTGCAACCGTTCACTCCCGTGGCATATTTGTGTTGTTCGGGTAGTGTATATGCTGGTATACATTTTTAACTCATTAAAATTCTGGAAGATGTTTTCCTAACTTTTACAACTCAACGAAAAACATGTGCCTGGTAAACCCTTGGGCACGCTGAGCAGTTGCTACGGTTCTCAAAGTCTTAGGAGCCAGGGACGCCTAGACAAATTAAACATCTGAAAAGAGGGGGACGTATGTGAAAAGAATGTTTCCTAAACCTCCCGTGGCTGCTACTGTTGTACGAGGTTAGCACGAGCGCAGCTGAAACAATGGAGAGGAAAATCAACACCGCCATGAGGAAATGGCTAGGAGTGCCGCCTTGTCTGACCGACGTGGTTCTGTATTGTAAACAAGCAAAGCTGGTACTTCCTTTCAAACCGATATCCGAAGAGTTCAGTAGCTGCTATCCAGCCAGCGTTAAAGACGCGGTGAAATGGAAGGTAGACTATGCGATTGAATCTGCTCAGAATACACTAATGTTGGAGGAAGTCACGGGTTACATACAAACCGACCGACGCGGCTAATGCGGGGAAAGGTCCCGTGGTGGTCAAAATCTTCGGCCAAAGAGCGTAGAACAGGGCTATTCAACTGGCGGCCCGCGGGCCAAATTTAGCCCGCCGAGGCCTAGCAAGTGGTCTGCCGATCGTTTCCAAAAAAAGTGAAATGTGGTTATTACAAAGAAACAAATTAAATCATTCCATGTTTCTGTATAAATCTTTTAAAAACCAGTTGTGTCGAATGTGCCAGTAGGAAATGTTTGTCGGGGATCTCTAAATGCGGAGATACATAGAAACAGAAAATTTAATTACTCCTGGGTAAAAGTTCGTTCCCAGTTTGTTCAAATAGCAAAACTCGCCTGTTTGAAGCCAAAGGTAATAGGACAGGCTGGAAAGAATCAAGTAACGGGTAGGAAAGCCACCACTGCACTGGACAGTTAATGAATGTGAGATATTTATTGGACAGGAGTGCGTATGAAAATACCAGCCTGGTCCTGACAGTTAGAGCTTAGATTACAGAGAAGCTTTCCCTATTGGTGGCCACTAGTACACACAAACTAACAACATTAGGTGCAGCCAGACATCAGTGACACTGGACACCGCAGAATACCTGCTATAATCTTGTTATTAGATTATAATAAGATTTTTCGTGAACGTCCAGCCACACACAAGTCACAGCCAGACGTAAATTGGCGGACGCGACTGTGTAGTAACAAACTTAATCAGTAACAGTGTTTTAAATTATCTACTTTTAATATTCTAGTTAAATACTTGATGCCATGGCTAGCACTAATAAGAAAGCAAAGTGGGAATGTGAAAATCGTACATTCCACAGTGACTGGTCACTAAAATATTTATTTATATCACCAACTATGCCTAATTCGAAAGAGTGCGCTCGTTATTTTATTTCTTCAAAACTGGGCTCGGCAACCTTAGCCGATCGAATGATATAATTATTTTAAAAAAGCTTCAGAATCATTTCAATATCAGATTTGACAACTTAAATATCCCAAACAGTGTAATATTATTCGTTCGAGATCCTTTTAAAGTCCCTCATGCGGGTGATTTTTCTTCCAATGCTAAGAAGCTGTTATTCTCTGCTGATGAAGGTTCTCTGCAGTTAGAACTTTTGGATATCCAAAGTTCTAGCGCAGTGAATAAACATTTTCAAGAAAGTGGTACCGCCAAGTTTTGGCACGAAAGGTTTCAACAGGTGCAGTTCCCTAATGATAGATAGTTGCCGTATTCATACTTACCATTTTTGGCTCAACTTTCACTTGTGAATCAAGCTTCTCACACATGAACGTCATCAAGACAAACAGTCGGAGCTCACCGAGCAACGATATGCTGCAGGATTGCATGAGAATTGCTCTAACTTCAGACCAGCCAAATTTTGTGAAATTAGCTCAAAAACTAAAATGCATTTCCCATTCATTACATTTTCTTCTGCAGAATATGAAACCAACTGTGGACAGCTATTATTATTATTATTATTATTATGACAATGTAATGGAAGTGACAATAGTAACGTTTATTTATTATCCCAACGACAATTTGGAAATTGTCAGTTAAAAGTGATCCCCGTGTGGGTTTCGGGAGTCTATTGTGGGGAAACAAGAATAAACCCACTGCCTACCCAAAAGAATGTCGCAAAAGTCGACTAAATGGGAGCTTCCTTCCAAGTCGGAGTACATCTGCCGGGGAGCCAAGGAACCAACGGTCTGCATGCAGATGAGTCAGACATGTAAAACGGATGTGTACGCAACACTCATTTTCTGGAACAGGGCTAGAGTCCAGAAGTGGTAAAACAGCTACAACTTTCCCCCGGAGCTTACGGCTGGCGAATACGAAGAAGAAGAAGAATCAAAAGTGAGTATTAATTAATCATTACAGAAGAAAGTAGTACACTTTACATTATAATATTTTACTACACTGCTTCATTTATATAGGTGGTCCTACGCGCAATAGTTTTCGAGTGCATTAAATCTACGCATTGAAAATGTCAATTGTAGTGTGGGGTCAGGCCGCTACCCGCGACGATCTACATGTTCAACATTTTGGCCCGTGAGAGTTGAATAGCCCTGGCGTAGAGACAGGGTAAATAAAATATATAAGTGACACAAAAAATGAGTTACTGGTCCAGAAAGCAGCCCAGCAGTCACAGCAAGGACAGTGGCTCGGCCTCGAAAGTGCCTTGCCACGAGAACTCGCGTGGGATGAGATCTGTCGAATGGCGCCAACGTGACTGAGCATTGACATAAGATCTGCGTACGATGTTACCCTTAGACGCAAAACTGGTCAAATGGCGTGCTACTGGCCACTCGACATGTCGCTTTGCACGCTTTGGTACGAAAGGATTCAACAGGTGCAGTTCCCTAATGCTAGAAAAGTTGCCGTATTAATACTCACCATATTTGGCTCAACTTTCACTTGTCAATCAAGCTCTTCACATATGAATGTCATCAAGATAAATAGTCGGAGCTCGCTGAGCAATGACAGGCTGCAGGATCTAACTTCTCACCAACCAAAATTTGTAAAATTAGCTGAAAAACGAAAATGCAGCATTTCCCATTAATTACATTTTCTTGTGCAGCAGAGCGAAGCAGACACTCGAGCACTTATTGTCCGCGCGCAGGAAAGCCCTAGGTCAGGGACGATACACAAGGCGCCACAATATTTTTAGGTACACTGTAAACAAAGCCAGGATGAAGGCCAACGCGAGCGCCAGTCCTAACGTCCCTCGCATGCATTTCCTCAAGACTGGGCAGATTTCTAAAGGTATATTCAATAAAGTAACATACACTTCATCCATATTCGACAGTGCGAGGGACTGGCAACTGGTGGTTGACTTGTATATTTTTGAGAAATACCCCGAACTATTCCGAAAGACTGGCCTGATGCCAAATATGGTATTGCACTCGGCTGCAGAATGTCAGCTCGTCCTGATAGAACTCAGTATACCGTACGGATCGCGAATCGAAGATCAACGCCTGTAGAAGCTTGAGACGTGCAGAAATGTGGTCGCCAGTCTGAGGAGCGATGAAGCGTACACAGTAAAACTCTTCGCCGTTGAGGTTGGAGCAGGAGTGTTAATCTCCACCTCCACAAACAATGTATTGAAGCAGTTGAGCTTGCGAGGAAGCGTGCGTAATCGGGCACTATAGCAGATGGGCTAAGCTGCTGAAAAGCTTTGAGCTGGTTGTGGACACAACGGAACGACGTAGGGAATAGACCTCGGTAGACTGGTCCGAGTCCTTAGTGGAAAAGAACTTTCAAATCCCTCAAGCCAAAGGTTTCCAATCAACGTCTGCCCATGTTACTGCCAAAGTCTTTCCGATAAACGTCTGTCCGCTGAACCAACCGCCCATTTGTCACTCTGTCGTGCAGGCAGGTGCTTAATTTGCTACGGCAGCAACGATATACATCATCATAACTTCAGTACCTGTTGCAGTCACCATAATGTATTGTCAGTTCAGCTCAACAGGACTTGGAAGTCACGACCAAGGTCGGCCTGCCCACCGAGATTGGGGATAAACGGGCCGAAACAATTGTCGAAGGGAGACCACCTACTGATGATCGGTAGGCTTCTGCTTTGCATGCTACAGTTGTGGAGTTTTTATTATTATTAGTTTCTGTGTATTTTTCATGAGCTCTAGCTATAGCAGCTCTAGTTTCGCTTTAGCTTAGGTCTGCCTTTTTTCTTTATTTTCTTCTTTCATTTTAATGGCTTCAGGTGTTATCAACGCCTCAGCACTAATGTTTACAAGTGTGTGAGTGTGTGTTTTTTTTTTAACCAAGAACTGTTACACAATATTTATTCGAAATTCCCTTGATCTGTTCCCAGCAGACTTCAGCAGTGCTTACCACATCAGCTTACTGCTGTAACACCTGGTAGTAATTAGAGACTAACTGAAAAGGGTTGCTTAACTTCTGTATCCCCGAGATATTCTACATTATATTAGTTTCTATGATTTTAAGAATTTTACTTATCAGCAGAAAATGGTTAGTAAATACCTCAGCACTTCTGAAAGCCCTAACATCATAAAGGAATAGTCTACATTTGTTAATTTACAGACATATGATCAATCTAATTGGTTATCTTACAGGTTGTCTTGTATATTCTTTTATGTAGGACAATATTTCCACCAAAAACATACTGGCTCCCTTAACAAAAACTGGTGAACAATTCTCCATTTTCATTCATTATCCTAGTCCATGTTTTCCCATAATCTCTTCATAACCTGTGTTATCTTATCCTAACTTAGCAATTCAGATCACCCATACAAATTGTATACTGTCCTTTTTTTCATTATTTTGAAGTTGCATGTAAAATTTATCCTTTACTGATTCATCCTTAATATCTGTTGGCGCATAATACTGTATGACTGACATGTTCACTTTCTGTTTCTGTTCTAAATGACGCTTTTATTATTCTAGGACTCACAGCTTCTCATTCTATTAGTGCCCTCTCTATCTCTCTGGATAGCATCACAGCCACTCCTTCTCTGTATGTCCTGAAAACAATGTAGTTTCCTCTGTAGTGAGAATACCTTTACCTGCCCCATCCAGTTTCACATAATCCTAAAATACTAATCCTACTTGTTTCATTTCTTTTAATACCTCTACCGTCCTTCCTATACTGGACAACTTCTTACATTCCGGTCCTGGAGATTTTTCTAGGTTAAAAAAGGTACATCGAATTTTGGACTCCTTTCAGCTTTTTTTAGCATCATGTTATCATTCTTCTATTAGAACAGCCTCCCCCATCTTGGTTGGCTGGGTATACCTTGTTTCTCTTTTTGCCTTTTCCAGGGTTGGTTGACTTTGTGGCTATTGTTTTTTAAGGGTTGAGAATGCCATTCCTAACACTAGCCTTAGTCAGCTCTCTTGATATGCCTGGTAGGGTACAATGTTCCTATTTTTTGCTTTTCATGAGGGCCCTGGTTACAAACATTCAGTGTCAGCTCCGCATATCCTGATTAGTTCTTGTTTAAAGTGTTCAGTGTTTTAGTCCTGAAAAGTTAAAATAACACTATAGAGCAGAAAGAGTAAAACTATCAATTCTTAAATTATGAGTTGATGCAACAACTATCTGAGATAGAAGAGAGTAAAATGAAATATGCACTGCTTTGGAGTAAGTAATGAACACAAAAAGAGGTACACAGTATAAAAAGAATTGGGCATCCGACACATTTAACAGTTCTGAAATAAACTTGTAGTAAACTTGTGCAAAAAAAAAAAAAAAAAAAAAATTTAATCCTGTGTGTTCATTAAACTATACAAAAATGTATTTTAATCTTTTTCGTGCATTTATTACTGAAGGCAATTTGAATAAAAGCTTATGTTTTAAAAAGTCTTCTTTCAAAAAAATTTTTTATTAAAGAAACATTGAATGTAACTGCTCCATTCAAATATAAACCACACAAACCAACCACTCATTTTTATGCCAAAAGAATATCATATCAACTTTTTGAAAAAAATGTTTAGAAGGGAATTAGTTACTCATAAAACCATATAAAACAAGTATGTTATACGTGGCAAGTGTGGACATGTAACTGTTTCAACCACATATATATATATATATATATATATATATATATATATATATATATATATATATATATATATGCTTGGTACATAATAAATTAAAGTAATGAATTATCTACAGAAAACAGAAGGGTTACTTAATCTGTTGAAATCATATTAGTATCTTCTTCTTCACGTTCACCGGCTGTAAACTCCAGCAGAAAGTTTTGGTTATTCATCCACCCCTGGATACTACTGGTTTATCTGATCCTATCTTAGCATTCAGGTCACCCATACACATTTTTATATTGCACTTTCTTTCGTTACTTTTAATATTTTTAACTTGCATGTACAATTCCTTCTCAACTGATTGATCCTTTACATTTGTTGGGGGATAACACTGAATTACCGACACATTCACCTTCTGTTTTGTTGTTCTAAATGATACTCTTATTATTTTAGGATTCACGACTTCCCATTCTACCAGGGCCACTTCTTTCCTGTTCGGGACAATGTCCTCTTAATCAAGAGCCTAAGTGTTACAATCACATCCATTTTACAGATCTGCTTTCTGTATGCAAGACTGCAGTTTCTTTGCCTCTCAGGCAGATGCACTCTGACTTCAAATAAAGCTTCCATTTAGCAGACTCTTACGACAAGCTTGTTTAGGAGACAGTGAGTCTTTTCTTGTTTTCCCTACAATGGGACCCTGGAACCCACATGGCGAGTATGTTAAAATGTTAAAAGATAAAAGTCTCTGCTTCAATAATTGCTGTATGTCACAAATTGTAGTAGATTGACACTGGCACTATTCCATTCATTCAGCACAATACACCAAAATGGTTGCGGATCCTGATAAAAAAGATAAAAAGAATGGGGGACATTAGACAAATCATGTTGTGTGCCTGTGGAAGGCTTCAGCCAAAAGGGGACTGGTTGTTTTTAGGAAAAAAATGTTAAACTTCAATGTGACATTTTAACAAAATATAGATTACAACTTGGAATGGTTTATTTCAATCTAATATTGTGGTTTTTCAAATATTTTTAGGTGCCATCTACTCTGAACATGCAGCAAAGCCCTTTAAAAAACTGGTAATTAAAAATAGAGGATAAATAGAAAATTCCCAAGCATTATTAACAAGAGAAAAACATCCACATAAATCCCAGTTAATGAAACAATCACCAACAACTGGTAATTGAATGTCCAAATCTCAGTGTGATTGCTCAGTATTTTATCTTAATGACATCTGCCGTTCTATGTCTGATGTTGGATAAGGAACAATGGCAATCAATCTCTGCATCAAGCTGTCAGATCTTTCTTCTTCTTTCTGTCACACTCATCAGCTGTAAACTGTTCATCTACTTCTAGACTTTAGCCTTGTCCCAGAACATGAATTTTGTATGCATATCAGTTTTACAAATCTGGTTTGTTTGAAGGCTGTTGGTTCCTCACATCTCAGGCAGATGCATTACAACTTTAAAGTGAAAACCTGTACTAGTCAGCTTTTATGACATGTTGAGATGCCATCCTTGAGCCTGACAGTACTACAGCAGAAAACTCTGGCACCTCGAGCAACTGAAATATGCACTTACTGTGTGCACATATTTCTGGATTGTTCAGGAATTAGTTGTTTATTCAAAAGTTTTTCATATGTAAGGGTAATTTTATTTGATTCGCTCTGGCACAGGAACGGAGCAAGTAAGGGTAAACCCAATTGCGGTGGTGTCAAAACCTCGACTAACTAACTAGCTTAAAAAAAAAAAAGCTTCAGCTGAGAAGCACTGAATGTTATGAGCCTGTATCAGGTAAAGCTTACAAAGCATTACAAGTCTATGAAGAAAAAAAAGAAGAAACAAAATCAGCAGCAGAAGAAGCAGCAGCAGAAGAGGAAAAAGAAGAAGAAGCAGCAGAAGAAGAAGAATGATAAGGATAATACTAGATAATTAATATTATATAACAGCTTGTGTAAGGCAGATTTTCTAAATAGCAAATAAATGATAGTCGGCTCTGTGGCTAAGTCGATGCAAACTCTTCGTAATGCCGGGATGCCGGGTTCGATCCCAGCTGCGGGCCATGCGCCTTGTGTTGGTTTCGACAGTGGTATCAAGAAAGCCAACCGCCCAGAAAGTAATGGCAAACTAATGAACGTAAATTTGCCTAGAAAAACCACAGAACAGCCAGGGGCTGTTGGGGTTGGTTCTGCAACAGTCCTGTAAAGGATACGCAACTAACCTTATATAAATGGTAATGTTTATTCAACAAAATAAAAATGACTTCTGACATCTAGACAAAATATTAAGAATTAACATTAGTGTATTCATGAGTTGTATGTACATTTCCATATTATACAGTGAAGATATAAACATACACACAGACACATATATCTGATTATGCTGAATCTTTAGAAATTAACTGTAACATTCTGTCCCTGGCAGGAGAACAAAGTAGTCTCACAAAAATGGGTAATTAAATAAAAGTTCACAGTGTACATGAAATATAACATTTGAATTTTGGAATCATGTGAAATTTGATGGAGCAGACAAGAAGCTTCTATCTTCTTCTCCTTCAGCACTCTGAACCCTTGAGGTTGACTGCTTCATTTATCTCTGTGACTAGCCTTCGCTTCATAATGGATGACTCCAAGTGTCTGCAGGTCTGCTTGTATATCATCTCACCACCGTTTTCAGGAAGTCAGGTTATGAGTAAAAGAGAAAAAGAGGAGAGAGACAAAGACAGGGAAAGACAGGCAGAGAGAGAAGGCATCAGCAAGAGAGAGGGGACAAGAGAGAGAGTCCAAGGGGGACAAAAAAATTAAGAGAAAAAAAGAAAGACGGGGCAGGAATTTTAAAGTGAGAGGTAGCGTGAGAGAGAGGTGATACAAGCAAGAGAGAGAGAGAGAGAAAGAAAGGAGATAAGGGAGATACGGAAAGAGAACATGGTGGCAAGGGTTGAACCACAGCTGATATTTATTAGGCTGCACTGTTTTATCACAAAATGTAAGGGATAACAGCTTTTCTGGTCATAGGATATCCTGAGAAATGCTCTTGGTACCATGCATGTACAGCAATACCGCAACACATCTGGTTGGTCAATACAAAGAAGGCAACGATTAACAAGTAAATATTTATAAATCTAAAGACAAGACAAAAGCCAAAATATATCAGAATTTCACAAAGATAATGCGGACATGATACTATTTCAAACAAGTGTCCCTGGGGAATGTAGTGTTCATCTGCCTTGTGATCTGCAAAAAAAAAAAATATATATATATTAAATACACTGTAGGTGGAAACAAAAAACAATTTACAAAAAGTGCTTTTTCTCCTTCTTCATCTGTCCTTAAAAGGGTGTTGGCACACTGTGCTGAGGTTTACAGATAGGCACAGTATCTGTGCATTTTAGCCTAACAAATCCTTCATTAGTCACCTTTTATGACATGCTTGTTAAGGGAGATATGGGTCTATGCTCTCCCCCACCCGCTTTTCAAATGGGACTCCAGAACCCACATGGAGACAACTAATGTCTAAGGGTGTTTTAATAGCGGGATCTTCATCTACATTGCACTGGGCGTTTTATCCCATATTTTTTTAACCCCCATACAGAGTGGCTGTTTGCTAGCTCAGAGTGTCATGCAAAGCACAAAGTATGAAGCTTCAGGGACGACCCCAAGGAGTCTTTGAAACTCCTGCACTCTTGCACTCCAAAACTGAACCTACAATCTTCCAAGTGTGAGGTAAATGGCTTAACTACTTTGCCTCAGAGACTCTTATAAACAGGGTTGTTTTAATAGCGGTGAGATTTTCAAAACATTTACACTACCAATTAATGAGTGACTGGCCAGTTAGGATTTCAGTCTCACATACCTGCAAACAAACTTTCTGAATTCTTGTAGGAAGATAGTTTTCTTTTAACTTTTAACTACTGGGGAATAGAGAGGCTGTTAAACTAGGGTTAGTGTTTATAATGACCTTTACCTCCACATGACCCACCTGGGGCAGACACTAGTCTGCCTGATCAAGGATGCATCTATCATGGTCTATTCCTTTATATGGGTGTGAAAGCTAGACACATGCTCCACATTTGGAGAGGACAATACAGACTATCAATTACAAGTGTTACATACTGCTTCGGTGTGCTTCACAAATAACACTTCCCATATGTCCATGTCCCAAGGCACATTGGGAATACTGTTCTAGCAACTATTTTTATACACCAAAACAGGGGAAATTGTTTTACTGCCATATGACAGCTAACCAAACACAGAAACAAAAACAAATATAGTTCACTCTTTTTCTTGTATGGCCTCTTGTTCTCCCACAGATTTACTTACTGAAATCATTTAATGTTACTATGTGCAGAAAAACTTATAATTTGAAATTTTAAAAGACGTACCTGTCTTATCCTTCCTCAGTGAAGCAAAAGTGAGCATACTCTTATGCTGGTAGTAGGAACCCCACACAAACAAAGAGATACCCAGAAAACTGTAGACAATCTCTTCCAAACTTGGATATGCTGGAGGAACATTTATTTTAAACCAATCATTCATTTGCTTATCATCAAAATGTCTTTTATTTTTTAATTTCTATTCTAAGTTCTGTGCCGTCTCCACAATGAAGGTTGGCTGCAATGTGCCTATTGCAGTGTTTGGGAATATTATGTGGTAAGGCCCCACAGTGCGACTCTTGTGCCACTGTTCAAAAACTCTGAGAACCATTTTAACCCCTGTCCACCATGGGGAACGAATCCCAGCACTCCAAGATCATGAAACTGTTAACGGCATCCGCTAGCCTCTAAGTCACAAAGCCACACAATTTCTATTACAGGAAGTCTAAGTGGTTATGTCATTTGCTTCACAGTCTGAAGATCATGAGTTCATTTCAGCCCATGAGTAAAATTTTTTTGGAGAGCCCGGAGGATCCTCACTAGAACTTCAGTGAGTGCTTTATGTGATGCTCTTAGCAGATGGCCAGTGATTCAGTGAATGTTAAATGTTGAATTAAGAATCCACATCACAGTACTTCTTTGCAAAAATTGTGCTATCCCATTGTTTCTAGTTTTTTAACATTATTTTTTACATTAATCCTTTCTGTCATGCTTTCTCCAATGAGTCATTACATCAAGGAGGTTAGGTGAATGTATTCCAAGTTTTCTAGTGACCAGTAGTATGACACAGGAAAGACAAAAGGTTGTTATCACTAAGACTCAATTGGTCTTTACTGCCTACATCTACCCTTTTAGGGCAGTTTAGGATGGTGTGCGCGCGGAAAAGGGGGAAAGAGTGTGTTGAAGAGCCAGAGCATTTAGGCTGCATGGCTAATGCAATCACCACAAACTACGCTGGTCAGGATTTTTATTTTTGCTCCCAGCATGAATATCAAAATTGATGAACATCAAGTTAACGCAGGCAAAAGATTTTACATATCTAGGAAGCATTTTTTTTTTCAGAAGACGGAAGAATGAATAAAGAAATCCAGCATAGATGCAATAAAGCCAATCAAGTTTTAGGCCAAATAGCACCAATTTTGAAATGCAAGCATGTAGATATGAACACTAAAAGAACACTGTTTAACACAATATGCTTACTAACGCTCTGCTATCAATGTCAAACATGGTCACTGTCTTCAGAAAACAGAAGGAAAATAGTCACGACAGAAATGAAATGTTTACATACTATGCAAGGTGTAATGAGGAAAGATCAACTTAGGACTGATGATATCAGGAGGAGAATCGGCACAGAACCAATACTAAACTTTATAGGTAGACAACAAATCAAATGGTTTGGCCATGTAACAAGATTGGCAGCAGACAGGGCACCACAGAGAGCAATGTTATACAGTTACAGTGGTAACAGACCCAAAGGTCAACCACCCAGATGATGGACCGCAGAAATATCAGAGACACTGAAAAGTACTATATACGAAGCGAAGAGAAGGGCCCATTCTGGAGATATCTTCCTTCCCTGATGTCACGAGGCATTCCTGGAGTAGAGAAAAGAAGAAGAAGGAGAAACAAAATTTATCTTTTACTGGGGATTGAATACAGTCTTCCACATGAGAGCCAAGCGTTCTACCCACTCTTCCAGCCCCTCTTAACGATTAATCAATTCTATAAACTCAGTGCAAATATTACATAGTTTGACTGTTGACAAAAACAGATCTGGAGGAGAAGGGAGGCAGAGGGAAACCTTCTCATTCACTGGCTGTAAACGCTTGTGGAAAATATCGTGTTGTTCAACTTCTGGACTTGTGTCTTGTTAGAATTTGAGTTTTGCATGCACATCTGTTTTACAGATCTGACTTATCAGAATGCAGACTGTTGGTTCCATGCCTCTCAGGCAGATGACTCAGACTTCGAAAGAGTCAAAGTTTACAACATGCTTGTTTAGGGGGCAGTGGGTTTATTCCTTTCCCCCTAAAATGAGGCCCTAGAATCCACTTTGGAAAAGAGGGAGACAAAGAAGGGATGGACAGTCTGGCAGGATGACATGAATGAACATCTGAAATATCTGGCAGCAACTACTTACCAAAAACTAATTTGTCCAGCTTCACCGATGCTAGGAGCCCTATCCCAAATGAACTGTACAGGAACATGCCCAGAAAGTAATGCACAAAGCTCATTGTCCCTTTTGAAAAAGTGCTAACAAAAACACATTCATAAAGCCTTCTCAACATCTGCAGAAACTCCAGTGTGAACACTATCAGCACGGGCCAGGCTTTGTCGTCTAGATCTAAGGACAAGATATTGACACTGACATTACTTCGCTGAGCAACTAAGTCAAGTAAAGAGCCCTTTTTTATGGGCATATTCAGCAAAGTATGCTCATCATTTTTCTGTCGACCAAATGCCTCTTGGTGGGTGATGTGGTCAAATCACCCTGGCTGTCTGCACTTCCCAGGACATGGCCTGGTACCTGTTGTAGACTTGGTCGATCTGGGAGCCAAGATCATTTTATTTTCTTCCAAATCCTCCAGGTGATGACTCGAATAAAAAAAAACCGTTAGGTCAGCAGGTGACATCTAGCCACTATCTTACCATATTTTCAACCTAAACAATTGTAAAACTGAATACCCCCCCCCCCACCCCCCCACACACACACACACACACAATCCGCAGACTGTAGGACCAAGGATGTATCGCATAAACACCATTAGGGTGTCCCTGGTACAACCCAGAATGACCCTCATAGCTGAGTTCTGAATGTGCTCTAGTTTGTCCATCTGACTCTGTGAGACGGTAAGCAGTCCCAGGCCATAATCAACCAATGACAGGATGAATTGCTGATATAGAGTGAAAAGCATTCTCTGCTCTATGTCAATTGCTCATAGTCTTAAGTGCACTAAGTCTTTTCTGGCATCTTGTCACAACACTCTCTACGTGGTCCTTAAAGGACCGGCTCCTGTCAAATGTAATTCCCAGATACTTCAGTTTGCTCTCTCTGTTGACGTTTCTACCATCTATCGTGAGACTTGGGACATTAGCTTTAACGATTCTGTTGTTGACAGAACACCACAAAACAGATGCCTTTTCTGGGTGGACAACAGCCCTCATTGCTGTACACCACTCAGTCACTTTGTCTACTGTCGCTTTCATCTAGAAAAACCTCCAAAATTGGCACCTAGAATGTTAGAACTTAGATGTAAGAAGAACAACAGATGTAAGTACCAAGGGAAATTAAAAATTATAGGATTAGTTTTTTAGGATTAAGTTAAACTAGATGGACCTGGGTGGGGAAAAATATTCTAAATTTAGGGAAAACTATTTTGTTCTCAACATACAAGGAAAATCCTCGCCACAGTGAAGGAGTGGCCCTGAAACTATCGAAAAAAAGCAGGGGTGGCAGTGACAGAATGGGAAGCTGCGAGTCCTAGAATAATAAAAGTCTAATTTAGAACAGCGAAACAGAAGATGAACATGTCGGTAGTACAGTGTTATGCACCAACAAATGATTAAGATGAATCAGTTAAAAAAGAATTTCACATGCAACTTCACAAATGTGTAAATTATGAAAGAAAGGACAATATAACAATTTTGATGGGTGACCTGAATGCTAAGATAGGATCAGACAACACAGGTTATCAAGAGATTAATTAGAAAACATGGACTAGGAGTAACTGATGAAAATAGAGAATTATTCACAAATTTTTGTGCAGGAAACCAGTATGTTATTGGCGGAAGCATCTTCCCACATTATAGTATACACAAGGCAACAGGGGAATCACCAGACCATAAGACAACCAATCAAACTGATCACATATGTATAAACAAAAAGTTTAGACTGCCTTTTTATGATGTTAGGGTTTTCAGTGGTGCCAATGCACTTACTGACCATTTTCTGTTCAGTAAAATCAAGTTGAAACTTTAAAGATATATAACACCTTATAATCATAGAAACCAGTATAATCTAGGATATCTCAGGGATAAAGCAGTTAAGGAACAATTTTCAGTCATGGTCTCTAATAATTACCAGATGTTGCAGCAGTTAGCTAAAGATGTAAGCGATGAAGTCTGCTGGGATCAGATCAAGGAAATATAGAATTAATCATGTGTGTAAGTCCTTGGAAAGAAAGAATGGAAACATAAAGCGTGGACAATACCAGAAACCATTAAAATGACAGAAGGAAGGAAAAGCAAAAAGGCAGATTTAAACAACAACAAAACTAGAGCTATTAAAGTTAGAGCTCAGGAACAATACACAGAAGCTAATAAGGAAGTCAGGAGGCAAATAAGGGCAGTAAAAGGGAATATTTAGATGACCTAGCACAAGCGGAGATCATCATTATCAGGAGATAGCAGCAACAAATGGAAACCTTAAGAGTCCTTTACAGTAACACAAGGAAATAAGTAGGCAAATACAGTCAGCCAATTGTGTCATTAAAAAATAGTCAAGGAGAGGTACCCACCAACACTAAAGATCAAATGGACGGATGGGCTGAATATTTTAAAATATATCTAAATAGACCAGCTCCAGAGGTTCCTTCAGATATCCAGCCTCTAGAAATGGAACTGAATATCAACTGTGAGATACCATCTAAAGAGGAAATTAGAAAAGCTGTCAATCTTCTGAAGGAAGGAAACCGGCAGGTCCAGATGGTATCCCAGAAGAAGCTATTAAGGCTAATATAAACACATCAATGGAATTGCTAGATAGATTTTGTGGTAAAGTCTGGGAGACCAAAGAAATACCAGCAGACTGGAGAGAAGGATTTCTTGTGGAACTGCCCCAAACAAAGGTAATCTATAGGAGTGTGAAAACTATAGAGGAATTATGTTGCTGTCAGTTCTTTGAAAAATATTAAGTAGGATTATTTTGGAAAGACTAAAAGATGCAATTGAAAAAAAGTGAAGAGATAAACAGGCAGGTTTTCGGCCAAACGTAACCTGTACTGATCAGATGGCAACATTACATATAATATAAAAACAGAGTAAATCATTGAACTGAATTCACCACTACATTGGATTCATAGACTATGAAAAAGCTTTTGACAGCACTAATAGTGAATCTCTCTGGAAATTAATCCAACAGAAAATTTATAAAAGTTAGTAAAGGCTTCTTCTTCTCCTTCTTCTTCTTCTCTTCCAGAATTTACCTCAGCGTGGTGTTGAAAGATGTAAGGTTTGTTAGTGCGCTTTTTCCAATATATTTAACAAGCTAGTGTTCATTTCTGTTAGGTAGCTCCTGATGGTGCCGCTCCATGTTTTGCGTGGTCTGCCCCTTGCCATGTGTTAATTATATTTCTTCAGCATGGCTCTCTGTGGCATTCTCATAGGCGACCAAACCATCTCATGTGTTGTTCTTTGATGAATTGTATGACTGGTTTCAGTCCTAGTCTTCTTCTAATTTCTTAATTCCCGATTTTTTCTCTTTTTGTCACACCGGCAGCTTTCCTGAGACATCTCATCTCTACTGTTACAATTTTCCGATCATTAGTTGTAGTAAGGGTCCATGTTTGGCACTAGTAGCACAATGTCGACCAAAAAATTGTTCTTATGAGATTTGCTTTGGTTGACAGAGGTTTCTTTCTATGTGTCAGAAGTGGTGTTAATTGCCTCATAACCTGATTCGCTTTTGCAAACTGTATGTTGATTTCTCTATCCATTCCAACTGAGGTGAAAAATTACCCTAGATATTTGAATTCGCTCGTTTGTTTTATTGCTGTGTTATTTACTTTAATTTATATGGTTTCTTCTCGTTTACCTATTACCATTGCCTCTGTCTTATCAATGCTTATCCTCATATTATATTTCTCACACTTAGTATTGACTTGGTCTATATGATTCTGTAAACTCTCTTCTGTTCAGCTATTAACATTTGGCCATCTGCAAATACAAATTCAGAGGTATCATTCTTTTCTTCGCTCTCTGCTTCTTCACATATATTATCAATGTATGTTATAAAAAAGCAGGGGAGATAGCACACATCCCTGTCTTACTCCTGTATTTACTTCAAAAGGTTGCGATGTACCTGCTTTTGTTCGTATGCTACTTTTACTTGATGTATATAAGCTCTTACACAATTCAGTTACATGTTTGCTGATTCTATATCTTCTTAAGCAATTCCACATATTCCTATCCGCTCTGTCAAACGCTTTTGCCTGATCTAGAAATGCAACTTTGCATGTCTTATCATACTATACTGCTCTTTCTGTCAACTGTCTTCATGTAAATATTGTGTCTGTGCAGTACCTGAAAGTTGTTCTTCTACTAATGGTCTTAATCTTCTTTTAATTAATCTAGCATACATTTGCCCTGTGTGGCTGAATAGTGATATTCCTCTGTAATTGGTGAACTCTTTCTTAATCCCTTTATTTGTCCTTATCGGTATAATTATTGCTGTTGGCCAGTCATCTGGTGTTTCTTGTTCTAGCCAGGCAGTCTGGAAAATGTGCCTGACCCATTTTGCTCGTTTCTCCAGCTGCTTTGATGGCTTCAGCAGGGAGATCATCAATACCAGTCACTTTGTGCCTGGGTGCTATCTTTATTACATTTTCTACTTCTGTCAGTAAAATTGTTGGCTCTAGTGTATCCGTCTCTTTTGCTGTGTTTGTTATAGTATTGCTGTTTGCATTGTCATCTTTATTCTTGAAATTTAGTAGTTCTTTAAAATAGTTACTCCAACTCTCTAGAATCATTTTGGGGCCTAGAATAGGTCATCCTCTTTCATCATTTAGTATTTCTGTTGGATTGTATTCCTTATTGCTTTGTCTTATGCCTCTTACTTTCTTGTAGTAGTTTCTTTTTACTGCATTGTTTTGCTGCCAAAATTTCTTCAAACTTCTCCCATGAATCTTTCTTGGCTGTTCTTATTGCTTTATTTTCTTCTTTTCTGGCTTGCCTATACCTTGTGCAGTTTTCTTCTATTCTGTGTTTTAACCAGAAATGGTAAGCTCCCTTTTTGTTTTTCCCCATTTCCTTTATTTCTTCATTCCAGCATGTTGATATCTTACATCCTGACTTCCTTTCTTTTTAGTTCTGCATATTTCTTGTGCTACATTCCTGAGAGTATCTCTAAAATTAATCCATTCCTCTTTCACCCCAAATTTGTATTTTCTAGAAGTGATTCATACTTATATTGTAATAATTCTTGATAAGTTTTTCTCATTTCAGTGTTGTCTAATTCTTTCCATTTTATTATTTCAATATTTCTTCTTCCTAGGTGCCGCTTTACTTTGACTTGTGTATCTACGATCACCATCTTATGATCTGTGTCAATACTGCTATTTGTTTTAGCTCTAGCATCAGTGAGCTCACAGAAATCTCTTTTTCTTATCAGGATATAATCAGTTTGACTTTTTATTTCTGGCTTCTTCCATTGATACCAAGTGAACACATGAGAGTCTCTGTGCTGAAGAAGGTACTGGTAATTACAAGGTCATGCTGTGCACACATTTCTAGTATTCTTTCACCATTTTTGTTTATCTCGCTGTTTTTATCTCCAAAGCTTCCTCAAAATCTTGACAACGCTCTCCCGTTGTTTCCTACTTTGTCATAAAAGTCCAACATCATGAAAAGTTTAACTGTTGGATCAGTTTTAGAAATTACATTGCTCAGTTCATCAAAATATTTGTCTAATTCTTCTTTGCTGTAGTTTCTGTTGCAGGATGCGTCAACGTAAATGTAGGTTTCTGTTCTTCTGTCTCTTTATTTTTAATTAATACATATAGTTCTTTCTGATGTGTAACTGATGTCTACAATTTTACTTGCAATCTTATGTCGATGAAACATACTCCATGTTTTGCACGCTGAGACTTGCCTATACCAGAGTATACCAATAGAAAATCTTTGTGTAACCTTTCTGTCCCTTTTCCGTTAAATCTCAACTCTGCCAAACCTAAAATCTTCACTTGGTGTTTTTCCATCAGTTGTATAGTCTTCTCTGCTTTGTTGCCCCAGCCACAGATATTTAACGTTTCTACTCTAAATTTTTCTTGTGCATCACTGTGTATGTAGTTAAATCTTTCACTGGTTTGCCAGACCTGTCATAGATTCATGTTTACCTGAACACTTCTCCTCACGAACATAATTTTCACATTTCCTACATGTTAGAACACATATTTATCACATATTTACACGTATCTAAGTAAAGGCAATATACAAAAACATTAAATGTCAAGTTCTTAATGAGGGAAAGCTGACAGATACATTTAAAATAAAAACAGGTGTGCAACAGAGATGTCTTTTGTCACCTCTCCTATTTTTTACTGGATTATGAAGACAACTGCTAGCACCAAGAATAGAATTCAGTGGACCCCTACAAAGCAGCTTGACTTGGCTGCCGATATTTCTCTTTTGTCCCATTCACGGAACACATGCAAGATAAATTAAACATACTTGGTGTGTGCTCACAACAGCTAGGTCTGAAAATCCATAAAGGAAAGAGAAAGATAATGAGAATGAATCAGGCAAATAGTAATGTAGTTTCTCTTAATGGTACCCCACTCCAAGATGTGGAGTCGTACACCTATCTGGGCTGTAATGTAGATAAGAATGGGAGAACTTATAGAGATATTAAAATAAAATTACAAAAGGCAAGAGGGGCTTTCATAGCACTAAGGAATTTGTTGGGGTCAAAAGAAATTAAAAGAAATACTCAACTTAAAATTTTTAATTTCAATGTCAAATGAATACTATTGTATGGAGCAGAAACATAGAGAATAACTAAGGCAATTACTAATAAACTACAAACATTTATTAACTAGTGCCTGCACAACATACAGGAAATTAAATGGTATGATAGAATCACTAATGTAGAGCTTTTGGAGAGAACTAAGCAAGTTCCAGTGAATCAAGGTGAAAAAAAATGCTGGCATTGGATAGGACACACGTTGAGAAAACTAGAGAACAATATAACTAGAATGTCATTGAACTGGAACCCACAGGGGCATAGGAATAAAGAAAGGTAAAAAAACACATGGAGAAGGGAGCTAGAGTTGAGGTGAGTTGAGTCAAGAACTGACATCACAGCACTCAGGGCATTTCCATGTATGCTCTGTCCTCATCTTCAGCAGCCAGTGAAGAGTTTCAATATTATTCGTACCGGTCCCAATCTGGTTATGTGTCTGTCTTGCCTTTCTTCTGAGTGTAGTGAGCCAGCCAGACCCTCTGGTTACACCCAGGTGCCTCATTCTCTCCAGGCCATAATAATCTTGCTACGCTTCTGACTCTGCTGCTTTTTCCCAAAGGGCCCTGACCACTTTTGCTATGTCATGTATCACTTTACCACCCAGTGGTGCAGATCCAGCCAATCTGTCTGCCCATTCATTCCCCACCACGCCAGCATTGCCTGGAGAAAAGTTCCAAAGTATGCTCACTACCTATGACTTTCCCAGTGAAGCTTGCCATTCTGCTTGAAGCATCCCTGTCTTTACCTTTCTCAGGATGCTTTCCAAGTCTGTTACAATTATGACATGTGTATGCATCTTGTTTTCTAACCACAGGAAAGCTGCAGTTACCACCTCCACCTTCATTCTCATGCTAGATGTTTTGGTATCGTATGCTAGGCTGACCTGCCCTAAAGATTTTTCATTGGCTTTCGCTACGAATCCCCAGGCACTTTTCTTCCCTCTCAACAATGAACCGTCTGTATGGATAATCAGATCATCTGGGCGTGAATTGTCATGAATCAACTGTTGGACTTCCACCTCCATAGCATTTGCTGGTCACTCTCTGCACTCCCAGCCCAATGTGATCCCAACCCTACACAGGTCAGACTTTTTCTTTGATACTCTGACCCACTCACCTTCTCGCCCAATGTTCTCCAGCTGTCTTATTGTGTCCTCTGCTTGAGCCATCCAACGATTTCCCCCTTTTCAGCCTCTGACCCTTACCTGCAGCCAAAGCTTCATACAGAGGGTTTTCTTTGTCTGCAGCTACTCTGAGGTATAACTTAGCCTACAGCACCTTTAGCCTTTCTGCAATAGTCGATGTATCGAATGCACACAATCAGTGTGTCTCTTGTAGATCCCAGGATCACCTGCATAGGTTAATTCTGTATTTGCTCCAGTTTCTCTCTCTTTGAGACAGTGAATAACCCCAATCCATAATCAATCAATGAGATGATTAATTGATGGTAAAGTGTGAACAACATTCTCTGCTCCATTTCCATCGCTGCCATAATTTTTAGGGCATTAGGACCATTTTGAGCCTTTGCTACAACCCCCTCTGTGTGAACTTTGAAAGACAAATTTCTGTCAAAGGTGATTCCCAGGAAATGCAGTCTGCTGTCTAGGGAGCTAGAGAGTGAAGTTACAAAGCTGGGAAGGACATGGGGAGAGCTGCATGCGATAACAAGGGATAGAACGACTTGGTATGAGCTCCATTGGGGGTTAGAAAGGTAGAAGAAGAAGAAGTTATGACCACATATATACTAACTATAAATGTTTGTGAAAATATACCATTTGCCTCTATGTTCAAATTAATCAGGTTGATCAGCCATCTTAATGCAGCAGGAAAAGGATTGCCTAGCAAAACATAAATGAGGGTGCTGAACACAGCAAAGTGAACTAATGCTCCCACCAAGTAGAAATGGGTGAACCAACTGGAAACAAAAACATACATTCATTAAACAATAATAAATTTATTTAAAAAGAGAATGTCTATAACTGTCAGGAGAGCCAACTATTCCCTTTTAAATTTTCAGGGGAAGTCACCGTGGTGTAGCAGCTAGACGCTCGCCTGCATATTGGAAGGTCGTGGGTTCAGAATCTGACAGAGCTGGACTCTTTTAAAAATGACCTTAGTTTCCAGGTCAACTCAGCCTTGACTGGGCACCAGGTGCAGTCCTGAGAAGTAAAGGCAGCCAGCCTGACGCTGATGATGTCACCCAACTGAATCACCCACTAAGTGCCCTATATGCCTAATACGCCAGATGGCATGGAAAAGGGTCCTTTACTTTTTTGCTTTAATTAAATTTTCAGGAAGGGGATGGGGAAGGCCTCAGAGCCCTAAAATTATGCAGAGGGACGGCCCATGGTACCTGAGCTCCTGCTGAGACACAAGTCTTGCTCTAAAGCAAGTGCTCAACCTTTTGTATACCTGCAGCCCACCAAAACAAGGAATTTGTTTCTGCTTCCCATGTGACAGCTAATAAATCACAGAAACAAAATTAATATGTGCGATACCATACTCGCTTGGCAAGAATCATTTAGCCACTACTGGACTACCTTCTTCTTGTTCTTCGCGTTCACCAGCTGTACACTCTGGCGGAAAGTTCTGGTTGCTCGTCCACTACTGAACTGCAGTCCTGCTCCAGAACCTGAGTGTTGTGTGTGCATCAGTTTTACAGATCTCATTCTTTTGAATACAGACTGTTGGTTCCTTGCCTCTCCGGCAGATGCACTCCGACTTCAAAGGAAGCTCCCCAATTAGTCGACTCTTACGACATGCTTTTGGGGAGGCAGTGGGTCTATTCTGGTTTTCCCCACAATGGGGCCCCGGAACCCACACTGAGGACTGGACTACCTGTTACGCATTTGTCCGATGCCGTAATTCAACTGTTTTATGCAGTTGAACAGGATTTCCAGGATTTGTACTTGTTTGGTTCTTATCCTTGAGGTGTTACATCCTACAGAATGCAATCGCGGAAGAGCAAAAACCCTGTTACTTGATTAGGCAGACGCTTCTGGCAACCCACCTGGGCCCACCAGTTAAAGAACACTCCTCTAAAGTACATAGATTCTGAACCAGGAAGTGCTGAGGTAACAACTTTCTCGTACTTAAAGAGTTAACAATCAACACAAAATGTGAGCTAGCAAATTTATGGTGCAGTATAAAGTAACATCTCAACCTACAGTGCCTTTACTGAGATAATACTTTGCATCAGTAATATCGTATCACTTGGTACCTTACATATCTTTAATATTTTTTGCCAGTTCCATTTCTACACTTGGATGCAGATACTCCTGTTCATCTTATCTCCCACTTATGCTCTATTACAACCTTAGAGGTTGAACAGACTATTGCTTAATGTAAATACTACTACTAATACTATTACATCATAGCATATAAACTAATGCAACAATACTATTACTATTATTGGCTCTCCTTAGAACTTCGTCCCCATATTATGGCAGCTAAACAAATACTCTAACAGGGCCTCAGTCGTGTGAAAATGTGGACTTCCTTTGATGAACACATTGCGACAAAACTAGGATTACTGTCCACTGACACTTTTGAAAAATGCAACAATACGCACGATAATAGCGACATGACCGGGAGACCACACGCTCCGACGCAGGTTAGCGATAGTGTTCTTTCGATTAAACTCACAGCCGAGCATATCTCCCGCGGCACAAATTGGGGGCTTAACTAGATGGCTGGGACTCATGAATTTATTTGCTTGTGCGTCCCAGTCATCTAGTTTAGCTCCCAAACCGCGCCGCACGTAGCGGCACAGCATAGTCGCAGAAACAGGTCCGCAATTAACATATCACTGAGACCCTGTTAAAGCATTTGTTTGCCCTCGATAATACTGGCCTGTTATTTGGAGGTGATCCTAGTTTTGCCGCGATTTGTTCCTCGGCAGGCACTCCGCATTTTACACATGAGGCCCTGTTAGGGTATTTGTTTGGCTGCCATATGGGGATGAAGTTTGAAGGAGAGCCCTATTATACTAATATTTATAGAGTTTCATTGTAACCTTCTGTACACAGTACACAGTTTATATTCTAAAGTTTAAAATTTTTCGCACACAAAACTGTTATATTTCGACTTACCTCTTAGGTATCGCAGTAACTTTCAACAAGATGTTTTGCTTACTGGTGCCAGCCAATTGCTGGTGTCTTAAAGATGCGTGTGTTCTTGTAGAATTACTTTCATCCCCATTAGCAATGTGGTCCCAATCGTGTTGACTGTCTTTCAATTTCCCAAACACGTACAACTTCCATAAAAGTATCTTTAAGAATCCTCGCAAGCTGTTGTTTCCATTAGACAACTTTGAGAGCTCTGACTTACGTGGCAGTAAATTATGCAGAACAATTATTAAGACTGATGAGAACATCCAAAATATGGACAGAGCATTAAAATACATGGCTTTTCTCTTACGGTGGTTTCAACGGTTTTACTTTGTTTTTGTTTTGCTTTTTTCTAATATAACGCAGCCCCCCAAATATATTCAAACAGTCCTCGGAGACGGCAACATTTGTTGTTTTATTGTAGTTACTCCCCTTTAAGCAACCAGATGTTGTACTGTATCCTGGTCCGCCAGCTTCTCCAGCAACTTCTACCCTTCTACTACAAGCTTCTACCCCACTAGGACATCACAAGCGATAAACACCCGATGACACAAAGTGCCACCATGTGGATGAGGATCGCCGTGGAGAGGTCCCAGAAACCGCGTTCAGACAATTGGCCATATTTATGGCCAATTTATTTTGCGGTCCCTGGAAAAAGCCAGGATAGGGCTTCAAATAACAAAATATTGTGTCCTAAAAAGGACGAAACACCAAGTAATACGAGCTTCTGCAGCAAGCTTTGTTGTGGTACTTTTGCTTAGTAACCAAGGCAAGCCGAGGGGATCATGATGCATGGGCATGACGTGGTCTTTACAATACTGGCACGGCCTATACTTTGTGCTACTGAGAGACAGAATTTCACCCTGGCCACGGTTGCCCATCGATATGGGGTGTGATTTCTCTGCCTATCGTAAGCACAATCCAGACCGTCGCCTCCAAAGAGAGCATTTTGTGGCGAGCTCCAACAAGGGAAGGCGTCCCAGGAAGACAGAAAAAGTGTTATAAGGACACTCTCAAAAATGCTCTCAATTCTTTTGGCATTAACACAGCAACATGAAAGGCCGTTGTACCGTTGGATGGCGTAAATCCCTCAGGCATGGTGCTTCAGTCTGTCAGGCAGCTGAGGTGGCACAGGCAGAGAAACGAAGGCAGACTATAAAGAAAATTATCGTTAATGCCGCACTTACTGCGGCTTCCACCTGATGTCCGTGCGGCTCAAGAACTGTCCAGGCTCATATTGGAATAACCAGCCACCTTCATGCTCATAATCATTGATCGTGACTACTTTAGATGAAAATTAATCTTCATCACTCGTGATGAACGAACACCATAGCACAATGGAACACTTTCGTCTGGAAAAACGGAAAATGCTAATGACGGTGGCGGACCTAGGGTTTGGCAGATACAGTTGATGCCCTGTGCACGACTTGAAGGGGACGCCAAAATCTCATTTTCTTTACTGGCAACGTCTCATTTAGATGAACCACATTGACTCATTTTGGTAAAGAAGATTAGCAGGTCGCCAAAACATACAAAAATATAAATACTAACCCCTGATCTGCACCCCTTACATGAATTTTTAAAAAAAAAAGTTTACTCACTCATTTGAATTTTACTTGCAAAGACAAATATGTTTCATATTTATCCACTACAGTCTCTAAAAGTAGCCCCAACATTTAGCAATGGCAAATGCAAATTAGACAAATATTTCTGACCACCCTGCCATGGCACCAAACACCTTAGGTACGCATCTGGCCACTAGAAGCAATTTTGAATTTAATTCCTTTGTGTTCTTGACATTTTACTAGAAGATTTTTTCTTCTTCTCCTCCTTCTCCTGCTCCTCTTTCTTTTCTTCTTCTTCTTCTTCTTCTTCTTCTTCTTCTTCTTCTTCTTCTTCTTCTTCTTCTTCTTCTTCTTCTTCTTCTTCTTCTTCTTCTTCATCATCTTTCGTAAGGTTGCTGGTTGTTTTATTCCTCTTTCGTAAGGTTGCTGGTTGTTTTGTTAATCTTTCTGAAGGTTGCTGGTTGTTTTGTTAATCTTTCTGAAGGTTGCTGGTTGTTTTGTTAATCTTTCTGAAGGTTGTTGGTTGTTTTGTTAATCTTTCTGAAGGTTGTTGGTTGTTTTGTTAATCTTTCTGAAGGTTGCTGGTTGTTTTGTTAATCTTTCTTAAGTTTGCTGGTAGTTTTGTTCCTCTTTCTGAAGGTTGCTGGTTGTTTTGTTAATCTTTCTGAAGGTTGCTGGTTGTTTTGTTAATCTTTCTGAAGGTTGCTGGTTGTTTTGTTAATCTTTCTGAAGGTTGCTGGTTGTTTTGTTAATCTTTCTGAAGGTTGTTGGTTGTTTTGTTAATCTTTCTGAAGGTTGCTAGTTGTTTTGTTAATCTTTCTGAAGGTTGTTGGTTGTTTTGTTAATCTTTCTGAAGGTTGCTGGTTGTTTTGTTAATCTTTCTGAAGGTTGTTGGTTGTTTTGTTAATCTTTCTGAAGGTTGCTGGTTGTTTTGTTAATCTTTCTGAAGGTTGCTGGTAGTTTTGTTCCTCTTTCTGAAGGTTGCTGGTTGTTTTGTTCCTCTTTCTGAAGGTTGCTTTGTTCATCTTTCTGAAGGTTGCTTTGTTCATCTTTCTGAAGGCTACAGCTAGAAAGTGTTGCATGCAAAGTCATATCTCAGAGTAGCTACAGACAAGAAGCACCTCCTGCATGAAGCCCTGGGTAGAGCTAAGGGTCACAAACTGAAAAGAGGAAGAGTCTTGGATGCCACAAGCAGAAGACACAATTGGACGTGTATGCAGGCATGATAAATTTGGGCGAGGACAGGAGTGGGTCAAGGTGTCCGAGCAAGTTTCAGACTTGTGAAGGGTTCTAATCAGTTTAGGTCGTGAGTGCAGGGACTGGCCAGCTGGTGCTGCAGAATCAGTACTTCAACAAATGATTCATGATAATTTCCACCTAAGTGATGTAATTATCTATACATATGGCTTTGTGATGAGAGGCAGACGAAGTGCATGGGGGTTCATAGGAAAAGTGAATAGATATCGCTTTGTGCAAAAACGCCTTGCATATGATATCACATCGTCTGATTTGAGAATTGAGGTGGAGGCAGTCAGCGTTGGCTTGAGAATCAGCTGTACACACATGGCGTGATTGTAACTAACTCACAGAACATGTTGAGAAAGGTGGAGACAAGCATCCTCCATGCAGAGTGGCAAGCATCAATTCAGAGATCCCTGGTAGTTAGCGTCCTTTGGATTGGATATTTTCTCCAGGTCATGCCAGTGCATTGGAAAATGAGCAGGCAGAAAGACTGGCTGGCTCTGCACCACTTGGTAGTGAATTTATATATGACAAGCAAGATATTGTGAGGGCCCTTTGGGAACGAGTGAACAGTGCGGAGGTACAGATTGATCTTTACGGTCTGAGGAGAATGGCGCTGCGAGGAGTTACCAGTAGATCTGGCAGACGCTCAACACCCAGGGGAAGGGCGAGACAGATATAGAATCAGACAGATGCTGGTGACATCGGAATTGGAACTCTTCGCTTGCTGCTGAAGATGGGGACGGGGCGCTTATGGGAGTGTCCCGAGTGCAGTAATGTCGATTCCTAATTCAACATTCAACAGCTACATCTTCTATCCATTCATCTCGCCTTCCGACCAGATATTCTGTTGTAGCAGGTCTCATATATAGTTCAATTTGGGTGCATTCTTATTAGATGCCCCAACCATTTCATTCTCAAAGTACCCAAACACGGTCGTGTTCCAAGCTTCTCTCTAATGCTGGGATATGTGATAATATATATCTCCTCTTCTCTCCTTTCATAAATTAATAGTGTAGCAGAAAGACACCACTGCCGGTTTGCTAGGCTTGTCGCAATATGGACAAGAAAAATCAGATTTAGGTGGTGCTAAACTGAATAAAAACAGGGGTGTGGAACCTGGCGGTTACAAAGTAATCTGTGATCTAAAATGAAATAGCATGGTCTTCTAAGCTGGATGTAATATGTTTCTCTCATGAGAAAAGAGAACAAATGGCATGTAGATCTATAAGATAAGTATATTAATATTCATAACAGGGAATTCATACGGCCAAGTCAATAACGATATATTTTATAATATGTGTGGTTTGTTGGAAGTCTAATAAAACGTAAAAGCAGATTAAATTCCTAGTGATGAGTCAGCGAAGTTAAAGACAATTCAGTCGTCACTCTCACCTCAGTTCATGGCCACCTGATGTGAGATTAGAATCTTTTGTATACAGAAAAGTAAAGTAATATATTATATTCCCCCTACATTACAAAGATTCAAAATGGGTACTTTCGGGGCCCTCACATAGAAGCCTTTACTGCCATTACAAGAGATGAGACACGCTGATTCAAGTTTGGGAGAAAATTGACTATCGACTAGGTATCTGCCATGTCACGAAGTGTGTGTCTATGTTACATCTTTGTAATATAAGGGTGTGGGTGGCGGGGGGGGGGGGGGGTGATTTATTTCCATACTTTCGGTATTTAACAGATTCTATTATTACATCGGGGTGGGGGTGGGAAGGCTGCGAAAATATTTTGTTGAAAAGGGTACTTTCTTTTTCGGACAGCCTGTATTATATGTTGTCTGACACCAGTCGTTGGTGCTAATTATTTTAACTCAGTAACAAGTTAGATTTAATGTTACTGTTAAGCCATTTTGTGTCTAGTCGGTTTTGTAATCACAGCACACAAGGTGAGTGACGTGATCCATCAAAAGTGCGTGGGACCCCTTAGCTATCTAAATTTTCCATATACATAAAGAAAACAAAACAAAACAAAAATCATCCAAAAAGTTTCATTCAGCGCATTAGAGACAATTGAACATTAAATGTGCACTTTTTTTGTTTTTGTTTTGTTAGCATTCAAATCGCTTTAAGGGTGGTGTGCCGCAAATTTTCCAGACAAGGGTGTTGGGCGGAAAAAGTTTGAGAACCTCTGCCCTAGCTTGTTTGCAGCTGTGGTTGGTTGTAACGGCTCAGTCAGCAGCAATACCTGCTCAGCTCGAGGACACGGCGGTATCACTAGTAGCGCGATATAAACACAACATTATAAATGCACCCATCACAATATCATCAAGTGAATGGAAAAGAAAATTCTCTTCGACCAGTGGTCGGCAAATCGCGGCTCTTTGGCGACCTGAGTGCGGCTCGGCCAGAAATCGGTTTTGACTCCGAAAAAACATCTTCCAAAATGTTTGTAATCGTCCTGCTGCTGATTTTTTTCCCTTTTGACTAATAGGTTTGCCGACCACTCAGACGAACCTCATACTAACTTAATAAGGTTATCATCTCTCCTTCAACATACACCTTCTACACTACAACACCTCTTCGTGTTAATATGAGACCCACAAAATATATGGAGTCATGGCAGATAAGAGGGCATCATTTTGCAGCTGACACCAAAAGCAAGAAGCGACCTAGATATGACGAGGGTTCCGGTGAAGATATTTACAAGTTTGACGCTATTGTAAGAAATATTGGGATGATTACTGGCCGTGGTGTAGCGGTCAGACCCTCGCCTCGGGTCTAAAGGTCGTGGGTTAAAAATCCGCATCGAGTCAGATTTTTCTGTCTTCAGAAATGACCTTGGCTCCCATATCGACCCATCCTTAAATTGATAGCAGGTAAAGTCATAAAAGTAAAGGCGCCGGTATGGTGTTGACGGTAATATATGTATATATATATATATATATATATATATATATATATATATATATATATATATATATATATATATATATATAGAGAGAGAGAGAGAGAGAGAGCAACAAAGTAAAGTAAAGATCCCTTTTCTACGTCTTCTATGCGTACTGGAAATATAGGGCTAGATCTATATTTTTATAGACCGATCGGCACTTGATGGGTGATGCAGTCAGCACCACGTCGGCCGCATTTACTTCCCAGGATTGCACCTGGGTCGACCTGAGATCCAGGGTCATTACTAAAACCCCTGGGCACATACTACATACAGTACTGCCCTTATCTCTCCCAGCAAAGACTGTGGATCTGGCCCAAGGGAGCCACATTGAAAGAGAAGCTATGGGGGACCGGTGGCGACCTTAAACGCACAATCCTATTTGTGACCCAGACGGGACTCAATGTTTAGCATGACTGATGTCGAACGCAGAAGAAGAAGAAGAAGAAGAAGAAGAAGAACGGTCATTACTGAAAAAAAGTCCAACTCCGTCAGGACGCGATCCCACGACATTCCGATCCGCAGGCGGGCGTCCAGCTGCCAACGCCACGGCGACTCCTAGGAATGTTATATTTAACCTTGCATTCTGATATGACTTAAAGGGAGCCTAATTTTGACTGTCTGTTGAAACCAATAGATATTACAGTTACTGCCCTGGATGAGGACAAACTTCCTCCATTTTTTTTTTTTTAAACCGAGGTAAAGCTACCAGGTTGGGGTAAACATTTGCAAATACCTATATTAATTATTATTTTGAACAATTTAGCATGCTAATATTGATATTGTCATTTTAAATTAATAAATATCTAACAAATTATTTTAACGTTCTTTCTAAGGGTAATTCTAAAACTAACTAATTTATACACACTATTTAGTGAACTTTCCTACATCTGGCCATGAATGTGGTCGTGCCCAGACAGAACTCTCCAGTTTTGACACAGTCGAAGACGCCATATTGGTAATCCTGCCTCCGATTCTGAAGATTTGTGTTGTGGAACTCTTCATATCTGTTGGTAATTGTTACTGGGGAAAGAGTTTTCTGGGTGTTGACTTGTTTTTTTAAATCGAGTTGTTTAATCACAATGTCAGGGTACCTTTATCGACCGAGTGGGTTGCTTCAAAATGTGCTGTATTTCAAACGACGAATGAAAAGGAAAAAGGTCCACCATGTGTTGTTACAATGGGAACCGATTCTGTGTTTAAGTGTTTTGTTTGCTGTTCAAAATTAAATAAATAACAGTCAGTATAGCTACTTTAGCCAAATTTTAAAAATGCCCTCAACACCAATAAAACCATTACAGTTAGATAGCTGTAAACAATCTCTTTCCAATGGTACCTCATTTAGCCTTGTG
This sequence comes from Candidula unifasciata, assembly GCA_905116865.2. NCBI lineage: Eukaryota > Metazoa > Mollusca > Gastropoda > Stylommatophora > Geomitridae > Candidula > Candidula unifasciata. The sequence goes on from CAJHNH020004201.1 coordinate 69,240, forward strand.
TATGTCATTTCTGAGCTGAGAAGATATGTAGGTTTTTGTGATGAGATGAGATGTAAAAAACAGCTGCTAAAACTTGTGTCTGAGAAACAAGAAGTTTTCTCTGCGCAACTTTCGTTTTGGCTTTGTTTTCATTGGACAAGATGGCAGACAATATTTCTCAGACACAGCCACATATTAGCGATTGCCTGAAAAATGTCACTGTACATCTAAACAGCCACAGACAAGAAAGAAATTGTATGCACAAATGTAAAATTGGACGGAGAATTCAATTATAACTAGCATTACCATGTCTGGTAATGTTTAAGGCCTAAAGCCAACTTTGAAAACTTACCGCTATTTTCAATCAAACTGATGTAACAGAAAAACAGACAGGACGTCCGGCTGTCGTAGACATGCGCTGTTAATTGGATCCGTTCCTGCCGTTTTCAGCTGTTTATAGCTGGTGAAAATCACACCAATCGCAAAATTTCATGAGAGATTAGGACCCATCCCGAAACCCCAGACAAGTTTTTAACGGTTTCCATGGTAACAGAAATTGCCAAAAAGACCGCAAATTGTCGAAACTGTAGTCCCTAGTCAGTACACGGAGATGGTACTAATAACTAATAGTATAGAATAGTAATACTAACCGTAAATTGAACTGAAACCTATAAGGAGTTCAAATGATAAATAATAGCCTGGCAGCATTCTTCTTATCCATCCATACGATAGACGTAGCCACTGTTCGGATGTTGTGTTCTACTTTCATTCAATTACTAATTATTCAGTGTCCGAGTGTGTCTCTCTCCTAGAGCTAGTCTCTCCCTGCCCGGCCTTCGGTGCTTCTGGTTCGCTGCCATCACTTCACTATACCTTTACTTAAAATTGAATAGAAAAGGTCATGAAAAACAATTTCAAATTTGCCACTAAACAAAAATCTGAACTAAAATCTGACATATACTTCATATAGTAAGATTATCTTAGAAAATTATTGCTCTACAATGTAACTTACTAACTCGCTGACTGTAAAAAACCTCATTCTTTTTTGTTTTGTTTCAAGTTATCTGTATCGGCTCTGTGGCTAAGTCGATGCGAACGCTTCATAACGCCTTGCGTTGGTTTTGACAGTGGTATCAAGAAAGCCGACCGTCCAGAAAGCAATGGCAAATGACTAGACGTAAATTTGTCTAGAGAAACCACACAACAGCCAGGGGCTGTTAGGGTTGGTTTTGCAACGTCCTGTAAAGGATACGCAGCTAACCTTTTTTTCAAGTTATCCAGTTATGTTTAGTTAAGTTTAAGAAGGATTTGTCTTCCTTGATCAATGCACAGTTTTGGGTCAACCAGCCTCATTAAAAATATAAAGGACCCTTTTGATTTTCACGCCAGTGGCACATCAGACATGAGGTTAGACTTATATTTTTATGTTCTTGTGTGGATTCCAGGACGCATTCTCTGGAGTTAAAAGACCCATTAACTGAGTCGACAAATAAGTTTTTTTTTTTTTCGAAAACAAACTGCATCTGCCAGTTACTGAAAATCAGTGTAGATGGAATTAACCCTCTTAGCACGGACGGGCCGATTATCGGCCGTCGGATGTCTGGCCAAAAACACGGAATGGCCGATCATTGGCCCGATCGTGTTTTGCCTCGACACGCTAAGAAATTTCCTATTTTTAAACACTGAAATTGATTCTTTTATATTCACTGCTGTATTAGCTTAACACATGGCGACTTTCTAGTGTCTGAACCGCTAAAAGTATGTCTGACTCGTAGGTTTCTGCCCCTAAACTTGATGTTCATAAAACATTTGAATCAAGTGATGACACTAATTCTATTGATACTGATGCAGAATCTAGTGTTAGTTGTAATAGTGGGGAATCAGATGGGGAGGCTGTTATGTTCATACCACAGCCCAACCATGGCTCAGGGTATATCCACCCAAAGTTGACACTCCGGCACATCCATTTCTTGTGCTGACTGATGGTCAAAAACACATGTCACCTAAAGATATTATTGCTGTTTCATACATATATATACCTGTTTTTGACTATTGAATTGCTTACATCATTTGTAAAAAGGCCAAAGATCAATAAAAAATATTTCAAATAAAATATATTTTTTGTTTTTAGTTATATGTTTCATGCATTGAAGTTGAAAATTCATTCTAATTTTTTATTTTTTAGACATGCAAAAGAGATAATTTACATATACATCAATTAATTTTAACGATATTGTGAAAATCACGAAGTTCAATCTATATCCTTCAGATGTACTATTTCATGGGGGTCAGAATAACAGAAATGTTATACAAAAATAAAATAAAGTTATAACCAAATTTACTGAAAAAATGCTCCATGTTTTTGGCTAGACATCTGAAAAACTTCCCATGCTAAAAGGGTTAACTTGGAAATCGAGGTCAATATTATTATTACAAAAATTGGCCTCAATGCAGATTCAAATGCAAGTCCATCATAATTCTGAGATGCCGGGTTCAATCCCAGCTGTTGACAATTTGGCAACAGACTGCCTTGCATTTGTTTCTACAGTGGTGTCAAGAGCAAACTGTTCATAAGTAGTACCAAACTACTAAAATTGTCTCGTAAAACCACAGATGCAGGGGTTGGTTCTAAAACGCTCTGTAAAGGATATACAGCTAACTTTTAGTGTCTTGTTCATGTAGACTGTTGTGTGCTATCTGAGTTACACAATAATCAGCACACGATCAAGTGTCCACAGGTACAAATCTTCACTGCACTCACTGAGTTACAACACGACGCTGTCAGCTCCACCATACATCAAGTTTATTGGAACAACACACAAGGGTATTGACAAGCCCTCACATAGACACTACTACATACTAAGAGATGCAGACACTGATCCCAACTGGCATTCGAACATAGTCCTCACTCTCTCCTCTCAACTTGTAGCGACCTCTCCCTGACCACTACAGCTCCGAAGGTCTACAGCGTCCCATAACTCTGGGCTCGTCGACAGCAGAACATGAAGAACTCTATTATCAACTGGACCTTGATATTACTTCCAACAGACAACAACGACTGACTGGAAATGGACTTCACTTGCTCCTTCTCCAGCATGTGCCCACAGCACATCAGCCTATCGAAGGACTCCAATGACCAACAGGACTTCTAACACAAGTCTCTTCTAGCACACTACTCTCGTTGGCATCCCTACTGTTATGTTTCCATGGTGATCCTACGTCTCCTTGCATCATCACTATTGAAGCGTCCAGTCTCCTTGGCCTTACTTTGCCAGCGGGACTATACCTTCGGCCAGTACCGTGACAGAGTCTCTCACTCAGACTTTGCTGTCTGACGGTTGCATGGTACTCTGTCTGTCTCACTTGAGAGATACTGACCCTGACTAGTCTCTCTCTCTCTGACTGACTCACTCACTGACGTACAGCACTCTCGCTCTGGGTGTGTACTACACCCTCACTTCCCCAGTGCTTTAGCTCTCTGGCTGCAGCTCACTGCTTGAGTGACTGACTCTCAGTCCATATATACCTTTCCTGTCCCATTTGGGCAGCTACAGTTAACCGAAAGTCACAATTATGTGGGTGTTCTCGGGAATCATGCTCATTTGGGCGTTCTCGAGACTACATGAGAATCACGCTGGCACGTAATTCATACTTTCTCTATGCATCAGGTTAGCCATGCTTATCAGTCCGTACAGTGAGCCCACACATCTACTTTCTCGTGACAGTACACTTCTCACTGGTCCTAACATTCTCTCCCCCTCACTACCTGGGCCAATGTTGACCCTGTTCAAGGGACATTCCCTTGAACTCCCAGGAATAATCAGCATGCAACATAGACCTACATAAACGATTCATGATGTGTCAGCATTTGTCATACAACAGGTAAATAGTTAGAAGTGCATTTTTGAGCTGAAAGTTAGAAACATGTCATTATCACATATAAGCTGATATTATGTTAAGGAATGAATTGGTTCGGCCAACTAGTCAGAATGCATCCAGACCAGCGTGCGTAGGAGATTTTTTACTTCAGAACATCTGGGAATGGGGAGGGGGAGACCAAGAAAATGATAACTAAATGGTGCAGCTGAAACCTGCAAAAATATTAACAGACATATCTAGAAAGCTGTGACACTAGGCTAAAACCTGGTATCGGTGAGACAACAAAAGATGATATATAATTTGTCACACAACAGATAACCAAAAATCTTAGTGTCTGATACTTATTCGGTATTATGGAAGGTTCAAAATTGTCATGTGTGGACTTGGAGGTACTCGAACATCAGCATTACAGAGGTTCTTGAATATACTGTTCTAGACACACAGTGGTGTGAGGCAATGAAAAAGTTGATTTTTTGGGGCTACAAAAGCATGGGCAGTGGCAAAACTAATCCCGAGCAAAGCAGCCGTTCTAAGGACCCGTTATGAAAAAATGCTGATGGAAGGTACGATGTTAGATTGAACAATATGGGTAAGGCGCATGATTATGGAATTAAATGTAGATCTGGCAAGATAAGTCATATGAGAGGAAGAGTACGATTTATGTATGACCTGTATTCCACCAGAACAGTCAGTATCTACACCATTAAACGTGTGTACGACCTCTTTGTTACTGGAACGGACAGTATCTACATCATAAGACATCAGCTGTAGGAGATTAAGTATTTATAGATATGTCCAGTGTGTTATGATTTCAGATCTGTAGCCATCAAATTATTTCTTGATGAGAGCTGAGTGTTATTAGTATGCCATTAACAAAAATAAATCAACGTTTATCATCTAACAGATAGATTACCACAACAAGAAATTAATTTCTTGATGACAGCTGAATGTTAAAAAAATGTCATCACTGTCTACTCGATCAGGAAGGATGGTGAAAAAGAAGCAAAAGACAGATGCAGAATACATAAATGGTAAGCAAGGTAATGTAAACACATGCCTAATAATAATTTGTTGAACTCAGTTGCTTAACTCTTAAAGGAATAATTAGTGCAGAGTTGTCCTTCTTGAATTATTAATTAAAGCTTAAAGCTCACCCTTTTACATTTTTTAAAAATTTTAATAATGCTAATTCTGTTTTACATGGTTATAAAAGAAATGTTAGAAAAAATATTTAAAACATGATAATCAAGACAGTATGGTAAAGATATGCATTTTCTAAAGTTACATTTATCTTATACAAGAACATACACTTGTTATCAATAATGAAATGGATGGATAGGCTAGTCATTAGTGTCACTGTATCAGGGGTTCGAGCAGCAGATAACGAAGTCAGAGGGGTATTCATAGTACTAGGAAATCTGTAGACGTAAGAGAAAATTACATATAGTACCAAAGAATATTTAGCTCTAACATCAAATCAGTACTGTTATGTGGAGCAGAAACATGGAGAATGTAAAAAATAAAAAAAGAAGGTAAAGGGGCCTTTTCTACGTCTTCAGAAGTGTATTGGGCACATAGGGCTAGATCTGTATTTTATAGACCAATCAGCACTTGGCGGGTGATGTGGTTAACAACATATCGGCCACCTTTACTTGCCGGGACTGCACATGGTACCCACTCAAGACTGGGTAGACCTGGAAGCCAAGGTTATTTTTTAAGACAGCCCAGTTCCGTCAGGACCTGAACCCACAACCTTCAGATCTGCAGGCGAGCACCTAGCCACTATACCATGATTACTCCCAACATGAAAAGTGACTAAAATTATAAACTGCAAATATTTATTAACAGGTGCCTGCACAGAATAGAGTGCAATACCTAGTATAACAGAATGACTATTGGGAGAGAACAAAACAAATTAAATTCAGTGTCCACAGCAAGAGATGGGGAAATAATGTTGGCATTGGTCAGAGCACAGGTTGAGACACATGGACAGAGCTGATATCATTCACGTTGAATGGACTAGGCTAGAGATAATAATGAATCTCTTACGCTAATGTCATTGCATGACCTAGGGGTAAAGCTTGGTGGTGTATTCTGTGCTGTCTTTAAGACCAAGACAGAAGACTATAACCAGCTTCTCATAGGAACAATCGGTAGTGGTGCCTTGGAGTGGCTGCTCAGTGTGCAATGACGTCAGTTGTGACAACAACACATTAAGAAAAGCTGATAATACTTCAGGTAGAATGTCCTTGCACTGAAACCCACAGGGCCAGAAAAAAAAGATGGACCAAAATTACACGAAGAAGAAAATTAGAGGCAGGTGGAAAACATTGAAAAAGCATTTCGTGAGCTGCAGGATCCTTTCCTTTGTTGCCATTATATGCAGCTCACCCGTGTCCTCACTTTCTTCTTCAGAATTTCTCAGTGTGTCATGTCCAGCAGTAGTGTTCTTTTCTCACCTCTTGATTCACTTGATCTCCATGTGGATTCTGGGACATCATTTTGGGGACAACAGGAATAGACCCAAGCATGTTGCAAAAAGAAGCTGTTTAAGGATATGCTGAAGTTAGATGAGTTGGATCGCAGGTGCGGCCTAGCTGTATTCCACAACAGAATGTACTAACTACCTTGTTAAATTGTTAAAGGTGAATGCAGAAGAAGATTGTTTGTAATATATGGGTAGTGCTTGCATGTTATGTGAATGATAAATTCTTATATGTCCACAATTTACTCTAATATGAGAAAATATATGTTTACACCCTCAGACTGTCAGACAATTAACTCTTCCATATTTTTTTTCTTGTATGTCCTACAGGATCAGATGTAAAGGTAGCCAAATCATTGTCATCATCCAGCAAAGACAAAGGCAATGTACCCAGGAGACGAACGACAGAAGTCAAGTCTTTAGTAAATCCAGACTCTCCTTTGAAACAAGAGAAAGCAACCAAAGGTGACCCTGTCAACAAAACTTCCAGCTTATTAAGTTCTGCAAAAGGGAATGTTCAGATAACTGACAATGTTTCTGAAGAAGCAGCTGCTGAAACAAAAATAGGGTTAAGAAAGACTGAAGTAGCTGGTCCAGAAATCCTAGCAGCTGTGAAGAAAGAGGATGATGTCTGGAAAACTCCTGGATCTGCAGTTCGTAGAAGTGGCAGAGCACCAGTTCCATCAAGCAAGTACAAGGACATGGAATTAGATCTAACTAAGAGCAAGAAAAGATTGTACTCAGGAATAGAAGGTGAGTACTTGTTAATTTCTTTCTTTGTGTGTGTGTGTGTAAAGACAGGATGTACATTAAGTTACAAATGAATTGAAAGTTGTGTTGAGTTCAGAACTGGCCTCATGGCACTTGAGACATTCCCACTGCGCTCCGTCCTCATCTTCAAAGCCAGCACATACACAAATTCATAGGGGTAGCAGTTGGTTTCTCAATTCCATGATGTTCTGTGCAATCATTTTAATCGTGTTTGCAGTCCATACCTTTGTAGCGTTTCTCCTTTGACATCATCAGTCCATGCTTCCAATTTCAATACTTATTTTCTTAAATATGTTTTCTGAACCCTTTCCATGTTGGAACCATTCCAGTACAGAATAAGCATGGAAATGGCAGGAAGTGTGCACAATGAAGTGAGAATAATTAACATTCTGGGTGAGCTAAGGCATCAGGTTTTATATCAGATCGTAGGAGGTGGTTGGATATACAACTGAAATTAAAATTGTAAATATTGTATATAAGAGTTTAATGTCCACGAGGGAGACCAAGAAGAAGATGGACAGATAATATCCAGACAGACCTGCAAACCAACTGTTACCAACTGGAAAGAGAAGACCAACCAGAGAGATGAATGGATGCAGGTGATATCTGCAGCAATGAACCTCAAGGGATCGGAATGCTGAAGAAGAAGGGTTAAGTGTGTGAAAGGATGGCAAGATGAATACAGGTTACAGGACGATGTGTATATGGTGACATATACCCTGACCTCACCGCTGTGCAACCACTAAGACTGAGAGCAATCGTATGTTATTTCCCACCAAACCCTACCCCACCCCCACCCTTTGTTAAAAAAATTAAAGTGAAATAATCCTACCTAGTTCCCATAAAGACCCCTCAGGTACAGAGATAGTTTTGCAAAGATTTGAAATGGATAGTGGTGCCAGATTAGTGGCATCCTGGTGCCAGAGTGTAAGAAATGTCTTTTATCTTTTCTTTTTGTCTTCTTTAATAGCTTTAATTGATTTTGTGATACAAGTTATGCTTTGTTTATGAATATAACGGTCATTCTTTGAGTCGGTCAAGTAATTTTGTCATATTTATTTACAGCTGCTGAACCAGAACGGGCCAAAAAGAACAGGAAAATTAGGTATGTAATAAAGCTTATCTGTTTTCCTGTTGTCAAAGCTGTGTACAACTCTTAAGATCACTCTTTGTTTTACCTTTATGAAAAAAGATAAACTGCATAAAGTGTCAAATGGATTGGCACTAGGAAAACTCAGCCTGAAAGAGATGATCTCCCAAAACAGTTAAATGTCCACTTACCTTGTAAACTGGCTCCTAATTATTTAAAAAAAAAAAGAAAAAGCAAAGGATCCTTTTTACAGCGGTGACATATCGGGCAGATGATGCCAGACAGACACTTTTTTTTTTAAATAGAGAAGTCGGTGCTCAGTTTGTGATAGGGGTCAACATCATTCAAAATTTCCTAATGATTCTCACACACCAGCTGCACAGGTCCACGGATTCACTGAATTTCAAAACCGGTCTGAAAATAATAGGTGCTCCTTATCGAGACTGTTCAGACTGTCCTTCAGGACTTGGATAATTACAAAACAATCATCATGTTTATACTGGAGTGGTAATTAACTATGGTGATTTCAAGAAAGACAGAGAAATCAGAAAAATGTGTGGACAGCTGCTGGTGTCAGCTCATTTAGGATTTGAAAAAAAACAAGATATATTGGACATCAGGATTAGTGGACACCACTTACTCTGCTGTTAGCAGGAACATCAGAGTGCAGGGCACTTACTTGCCCTGGCAGTCTAAAAGGTTGATAAAGACTGAGGTCATGGTCTCCAGCCATGTGGGTGTGGAAAGCAAGTGGAAACTACCACATTATTATCTCAAGAAACTCATTATGGGAGCCAGAAACGATCATGGTTGTGTGGAAAAAATAATAGAAGGCATGGTAGCAGGAAGGCGGTGCAGGGGCCGACCATCGGGAGGATGGGTACACTCCTTGAAAATGCAAGTCCACGAGGCAGGAGAGCTGGTGAGAGACCGAGTTTCTTTCAGGCTGACCATGATGAAAGCGACGTTCTGAAAAGGACCTGCTACATGTTAATGACATTGGGCATATTCTAAGACAAAGCGAATAGTCTCAAAAGCTAAATAGCAATAACTTCAGCAAAGCTTCCTGTTAGTCAAGCTCTCCTGTATCATTCATCATTGGAATTGTTAAATCTATCATCTTTAAATATGGACAGCGTGGGTTAGTAATTGTATTGTCATTAGCATGAAACTGTTTGCCTATGCTCAGATGTGGCACTTTTCTCTTGGTGTAAATTGTTTTTATTTCCTTGGAACTTCTAGGTATAAAATAAATGTATGCATGTCTGTCCTTTTCAGCAATACCTCAGCAGCAGAAACTGGGGATGCAGTGAATAAATCCACACAAGACCATACTGATGTGTCAGCAGAAATACAAATACCAACAGTAGTTTTAGAAGGTGGGAGTATTTTAGATAATGAAGATGAGAAAAGGCCCCTTATAGAGGCAGGTCCTCACAAGGAAATGGAAGGTATGGAGAGCAACAACACAGAGTTGTTAGAAATTCAAATTGTAGATTCATGTGGGCAGTCTGCTGTACCAGAAAGCTCTCTGAGTACAACAGGGGAATCTTTGAACTCTAACCCAGAAATGACAGCTGCCTGTCCCAGGATACAAATAGGTGGTCAGCAGTTAACCTTCACAGAGCATGATGGAGAAACTGTTGCTGTGGTCACTATTTCATCCAGTCCAATGCGAGATCAGATTTCACAAGCACTTATAAGTATGGGCTCTCATGCTCAGGAGCAGGGAGTGTCACTTGAGGTTGTTGATTCTGAGCAGCGTAAACAACATTATGCAGACTTGGTGACTGTGAGTCCTGTAGTCCGTGGTGCTGGACATGTGGTGAGAAGAGACTTTGTAGAAGCACCATTTGCCACCGTCATAGGGCATGATGGTGCCACATACTTGAATCTTTCTGTAGAAGCCACCAACATTTCTTCTATTCTGAAAGGGAAGCATGTCAACACTTCTGCCAAGTCGAACAACCCTTTGAAAAGTCATGGGCGGGTCTTGAGAAACCCTGTTGGAAGCATGATTGTAAAAACCACTTTAGTTCCTCCACGAGTAATGCAGGAAGAACCAACAGTCACATACTCTCTGTTCGGCTCCAAAAAGCCACAGGCTGCTAATTCTAGATACTTAGCTCCAAAATCAGTAACTCTGCCAGCTGCAGTTGCTTCGTCACACTTGGGACAGTCACCTCAGACAATTGTGATCAGACAAAAGCTGTCCCAGAAAACATCTACAGGTGCACCTCAAGTCATGACAACTCAGGATGAGAACGCGCTGACCTTAATTAATGTTTCACAAGCTCAGCCTGCACATGAAATCACTTCAGCATGCTCCATAGATGACAGCGATAAGACTGTTTCCCCAGTGCCCAAAACTGCTTCACAAATCCTTCTTCAGAAACTGAAAATGCAGTCAAATGTAGTCAGTATGAATGAGTTAGTTCGAACAAGGGAATGTTCAACACAAGTATCAGATGTAAATGATATTGAAGCTAATAATGGAAACGAAGAGCAAGCTTCCCAGCAAGACATCTCAGAGTCTAGTTTACATCTTGATATGTCTGAGATGTCATACAATGGCAGTAGTGAAGTGATAGTTGTGTCCTCCAATGTGGTTGTCGACAGTAGTTCTGAAAATAAGACAGTCGAAATAAATACTAGTGAGCTGTCTGTGGATGGACATGATGACAAACTGTCCAAAGATCTTGGTTCTGATAGTGCTCTTGGTGAATCTTTAGAAGCTGAAACTGGGCAGCACAGCACAGCACATTCCCTTGACCAGATTCCAGCGCCGGATCTTCTAGGAAGCACTGATATTCTCGAAGATAGCCTTGTAATACATACTAGTGATAATTCGCCAGAAATATCATCAACACACCCAGATCAAACAAATGTTTACTCTAAAGAAATGCAGACCAGCACTTCATCAGAAGATGTTCCAGTATTGACAGAAATTACATCTGCTGAACAGAATACATTGACAGACAGAAGTAATCTTAGCAGTGCTGTTACCAGTCTGCTATCAGAAGTTGTGGGTGCCAGGAAAGATGAGTTTATTAAGAAGATTACAGTTGTTGATAATGGAGTAGAGTATGACGTAAGGATTGTGTCAGAGGAGGAGGTCACAGAGGAAATCATTGACAGTGCTGCTGCGCAGATACTACAGGTATGGCTTTAGAATTCTCTTATTAATGCAGAATATCTGGTTGCATTACTGATTCTTTAGTTCTGATAGCATAGTACATACAAATGCCACCATCATAACACCTTGGTTGGGTGGGACATGTGTCATTGCCCTGTAATCCGTGTGTGGATTCCAGGGTCCCATTATGGGGGAAAAAAAGGACTCACTGCATCCCAAACAAGCATGTCATTAAAGTCAATTAATGTGGTGGCTGTTTTTTCTTTCTTTAAAATATATAGTGTGTCTCACCTGAGAGGTGAAGAACCAAAAGTCTGCACACAAATAAACCATATCTGTAAACTGATTTTCGTGCAAAACTCAGGTTTTGGAACAAGACTAAATTCCAAAAGTGGATGAACAATCAGAACTTTTTCTTAAAGTTTGCAGTTGGTATAACAGTTAAAGTGCTGACCAAAGCCTTGTACAGTAGTTGGTATAACAGTTAAAGTGCTGACCAAAGCCTTGTACAGTAGTTGGTATAACAGTTAAAGTGCTGACCAAAGCCTTGTACAGTAGTTGGTAGAACAGTTAAAGTGCTGACCAAAGCCTTGTACAGTAGTTAGTAAAACAGTTAAAGTGCTGACCAAAGCCTTGTACAATAGTTAGTAGAACGGTTAAAGTGCTGACCAAAGCCTTGTACAGTAGTAATTAGAACATTAAAGTGCTGGCCTTGTACAGTAGTTAGTAAAACAGTTAAAGTGCTGACCAAAGCCTTGTACAGTAGTTAGTAAAAGTTAAAGTGCTGACCAAAGCCTTGTACAGTAGTTAGTAGAACAGTTAAAGTGCTGACCAAAGCCTTGTACAGTAGTTAGTAGAACAGTTAAAGTGCTGACCAAAGCCTTGTACAATAGTTAGTAGAACGGTTAAAGTGCTGACCAAAGCCTTGTACAGTAGTTAGTAGAACAATTAAAGTGCTGACCAAAGCCTTGTACAGTAGTTAGTAAAACAGTTAAAGTGCTGACCAAAGCCTTGTACAATAGTTAGTAGAACGGTTATAGTGCTGACCAAAGCCTTGTACAGTAGTTAGTAGAACGGTTAAAGTGCTGACCAAAGCCTTGTACAGTAGTTAGTAGAATGGTTAAAGTGCTGACCAAAGCCTTGTACAGTAGTTAGTAAAACAGTTAAAGTGCTGACCAAAGCCTTGTACAATAGTTAGTAGAATGGTTAAAGTGCTGACCAAAGCCTTGTACAGTAGTTAGTAGAACAATTAAAGTGCTGACCAAAGCCTTGTACAGTAGTTAGTAAAACAGTTAAAGTGCTGACCAAAGCCTTGTACAATAGTTAGTAGAACGGTTATAGTGCTGACCAAAGCCTTGTACAGTAGTTAGTAGAACGGTTAAAGTGCTGACCAAAGCCTTGTACAATAGTAGAACGGTTAAAGTGCTGACCAAAGCCTTGTACAGTAGTTAGTAGAATGGTTAAAGGGCTGACGAAAGCCTTGTACAGTAGTTAGTAGAACGGACTGAACTGGCATGCTTATCTTCTTTTGTCCTACTGCTTGTGCCGTAAAGCATCACACAGAGGAGTTAGATGTTTCCTGTCTTTTGCTGGTCTTGTAGCTTGTTGTCAAGTCATGTTGTGTTTCTGTAGTGTCTCTGTTACTCCTTCCACTCATCCTTTTCTTGACTTGTAGCCTGCTGTTCTCTTGTAGTATCCTCTAGCTGATTTGTTTCATTCTGACCAGAGATGACCAACTCTTTTTATTTTTTGATATTCTGTGAAATCGTTTAGTGGCACTGTGCCTACCATTGTTCTTTGTTATTTGTTGGTTACTGTCTCTTCTTGTTTTTCTGTTGCATTTCTGGTACGTCTCATCTCACATGTTGTAATTTTGCCTATATGTTTTATAGGACTGTCCTTGTCTAATATTGATAGCAAAAAATTGGTATTAACAGCAAATTTATCAGCTGCTACTGTTATTATTGGAACAATACAACATTGTATAATAAGAGGAGTAAAAGACATTGTTTTTTTAAAGGGTCTATTCCAGTGTTTACAAAACTTTTCTTAGTTGCAGCGCCATTTTTCAATAAAAAATTTTTATCAGCGTCCTAACCTAGGTAAAAGTCTGACTATTCTTATGTTAGAGATTTATTTTTTTAAAACTTGCGTATCTTCGAATATTTGGTGGTGCCCCTGTGAAGAGGTCATGACTCCCCGGGGGCGCCGTGCACACACAGTTTTGAAGTGACTGGTCTGTTCGATTTCAGACTGTTGATGAATATTCACCTTGCATAGGCATCCAGTTTATTATTCCTTTGTCAGTTTAGTTTGTAGGAAAATGTCAAACTCCTGAAATTATACTTATGCACCAATCTCATTATATTGTTTTTGAAAATGCATTAGATTGCATATTTTTTCCATCTGTAAATTCATAATCTTTGCGTTAGTTGAACTTTATTATCATTAAGTTCACAATATTGTGAAGCAGATTTTGAACTTCTGGGGAATTCTTTAAGATGCAGGTTGCAAATGATTTATTTTATTGAGTAACAAAAGTGTGTAATATTGAACTTGTCTTCTTACTGTTGAATGAACCAGCTGAAGCAGTCGGCGGGCATCGCAGATGAAGTAGAAGCAGAAATTAAACAAGAAACAGGAGACGACACAGGAGAAATGAAGCTGGGAATTGAAAAGTGAGCCTCATACATTTTGTGTATATTTTACAATATTTGTCTAGTTAATCATCAACAGGTCGGAGAGCGGTTGCAATACTGTTCTAAATAGCATGGTGCTCATGAGAGGCAAACTGAGTTAGTTAGTTGACAGATTATCCTCATTGCACATCAAACTATTCGGTCTCTAAGTGGTCATATCTCCCCCTTAGTAACACTGCAACATGTAGCGGCTCATGACACCAGTTCTGTGTTGGTTTCTTATTCTTCTTTGGCTTCCTGCATAGTGCACTTGTCTGGTCACACCCTTTTTAACATGTTCTTTCAGTCTGGTCATGGTTGCAGATCCACAGTCATGTCATCGCTTGGTTGTCACACATCTTACTTCTTGTAGAGCATTCAGAATACCTGCCTGGTCCATGGCTTGTCTGCCCTCCTCTGTAGCTTTACCTGCAAGCCTATCAGATTGTCCATTTCCTTGAACGCCTTTCTTGTCCTGGCACAAATATTTGAAACTGATATGTTTCAACCCCAACCGCTTTAGAGACTCCACTGTCTTCGGACTCAGCCCATCTCTGTCTTCCTGAGTGGTTGCCATATCCATGGTGAAAACTGATATTCCTGTTCCTTAGTGTGTTCCACAGATTGCAGAGTCTCCATGCAGTCCTGTGCCAACAATTTGGCATTTTAAACCTTTACACTTCTAATATCCTTTGGATGCCTCAGATATCCTTCAGATGCTTCAGATATCTTTTAAAGCAATCAGTCCTGGTGCCATCTCCACAGGGAAGGTTGGCTGCAATGGATCTCCACTACTTTTTGTCTCTTGTCTTGATAGTATATTTTCTCAGACTGTTCATCCATTTCTTGATGCTGTCATCCCACTTGTATCATTGTCTACCTCTTGCACTCAACTATTCCCTTCAGTATGGTTTTTAAAAGAATCTTTTAATAAGACCAATAGACAGGGCTCTGTAAAATTGAGGTATGTAAAAATTTGAAAAATGGACTCTTTTAAAAACAAATGACGGTAGCACATCAGGCACATTTTGCTAAACTCGTATTCTTATAGACCATTCGTCCCTTTTACTTCCCAGGACATTTTAGATACTCATTTTAGGCCACCAAGCTACACATGTATTGATTTTTACAACAGATTTAGCATTGTCTTTGATTTGTTCTGTCTGCTGTATAGAAGCACATTAGAAAAGTCATGTACAACTCATATTATCTTCCCAGGCAGTCATCAAGCACGCAGACAGTCTACTCCCCGAAAATTCAGAGCACCGGTGTGGCTGGTACAAACGCAACAACCACGCATACACTAACCACAGTGGTTGATGAGGGCTCGGAGAAGAAACATGTATACTATGTTTCCGTGGTTCCAAATAAAGGCATTATGGCAAAGTCTAAGACAAGTATGGTATGTCTGTTCATTGATCTTCAGTATCATTTTTACTGTTTCACTTCGGATTTGATGGATGAAAATAATTCTTATTGTAAAATTGCTGGTTACAAAAGCTCTGTGGATGTTATAATTATGTGATCTGACCAATTTAAGGACATCATTGCCAAGGATACATTTTATCAGATCTGCAGGCAAGTTTCTAACCACAGCACTGTGGTGGCTCCCTAAGAAGTGTAAGATCCGTATCCATTATCTAAATTAGGAGTCGAAGACCTTTAATTGTTATCTTAAAAGTGAGTAATCATTTATCAGGGAAACCTGTATTTAAGGAGTGAGAGAGCTGTGTCTGTTGAATACGTCTGTTATCTGAGTTCAGGACATGGGGTTAGGTATCAAACTTCTTGCTAGAAGAAGAACAAATAGCCATGGCTTCATTCTTGAAAATATCCTCTTTCTGCAGAGATAGAGAAAGACTTAAAATCTAGATTCTCTCATTTACAGACAACACACCAGTAACGGCAGCATATTTAGCTCAAGAATATTTGCTTTCTTTCACACATATGTCCTTAATGGGAAATATCGCACACATGTTAACAGCATTCTGCAGAGCAGGGTTGTGCCAGGACAGCACATATAGAGCTGCTGTGGGCAGATGATATCATCCACAGTGAATATTGGCCATTGAAACAAACATTCAGGATATATATATGCCCATCTGTTTAATCATTTAAAAGGGGAAACCAAAAAGGTCCGAGGCTCTCAGTTTTTTTTCCTCCCTGCTGATCAAACCCTCTGGAGGGAGTTCATGCTGCACACACTCACATATTTCTGTGTATACACGTACGTTTGGAAACATATGCACACACATTTACTTATCACACGAAATATACCTGATAGCTGCATTCCTAGTCTTGTCTTCCTTCTGTTGTCCATTTGCCAGCACTAAAGCTGCATGTAGCTGTGTAATGACCTCAGGCTGCTTTGTTTTAGCTGTTATACAACGATGATTTTCTGTGATTTTCAAGTATGTCATTTCAGTATAGAATCTTTCAGGCGTGTTCTGTTCATTATTCTTGCAGCTTCTGATGGTGTGGTGATTTATTCATTATTCTTGCAGTTTCTGATGGTGTGGTGATTTATTCATTATTCTTGCAGCTTCTGATAGTGTGGTGATTTATTCATTATTCTTGCAGCTTCTGATAGTGTGGTAATTTATTCATTATTCTCTCACACCCTTGGTAAAAGTAAAGGACCCTTTTGCACACCTTTCATGCATATTGGGCATATAGGGCTATACTTATATTTTAGGTGTGTGGGTTAATTCATTATTCTCACACATCCTGAGGTAATAGGTTTTTACAGGTTCTCACACGTCATGAGGGAGTTTAAAAGGTTAAAGTTGAGAGGATGAACTCCATTGCGTCAGGTTTTATCGCTTGTCTCTCTGAATCTCTCAGCAGAACAGCAGGCCACCTGGTGAAAGCGTCAAACGAAGCACGAACTCTGTTGCTTCAACCAAAATCCTAAGAGACATTCATAGAAATTGTAAACATGAACTGAACGGTGAAACCCTGGAAAGAACCCACCACCTTCAGAGTGTGAGACAAATTGCTTGACCACTCTGTCATGGAGATCATCTCATGAAAGAGTAATTAAATCATTATTCAAATGCAAAGGAAGTGTTTAATTGTGCATTGTCCCTTTCCAGTACTCCAGTGCTGCATGCTGGGTTGTCAATGATAATGGCATGTATTGCTGTGAAAAGTGTGACTATCAGACTGACAGAAAGGCCAACTTTTATAAGCACCGGAAGTCCCACACAGGTATGTTTGTCTGTCATAGCTGACATGGATCACTCTTTTCATCCGGCTGATAGGAGCAGTCTTAAGTTTATCTATAAATGAAATTGTCACAGCACAGATGGCGTTGGGAGGGTGGTAAGAGTCTGTAAAGACATGCTTTATGGTGAATTATAGATGAGTAAAAGATGTTGGGGTAGGTCTCTACTATGATTTAAAGATGTGAACAAGCGGGACATGAATAATACATGTATTGATGTGAATTTATTATGGAAGATTCTTCTTAAAAAAGGATGGTCATATTAGTTACCTAAGCCTTGAACTGTAATTGTCATACACCCTGTAGCACAATGAAACGCTGTTGTCTGTAAAAAGTGCTCATGAAATCTTTTTTTTTTTAAAAAGGCTCTTTTTATGCTAGTGGCACCTAAGCCTATGTTGCTAGGCTCATACAAATCAGGCAGTCACATAGCAGATGCTGCTCTAAGGGTTTAAAGCATTAGACCTTCACACATTCTAGGCTATAACATGTAGGTATGGTGGCAAGTTCCATTCGCCTATCCTTTCTTTGTAGTTCCCTGAAAATTCTAGAAATTATCTGATGCTGGGGTTGGAAAAAATCTGCCATTCCTGAGTCTGGTAGAGGGTAAATATTTGTTATGAAGAAAATGTAAGTTTGCTTTAGTCTGTGATTATGTTCTCGTGAACATATAGCTCTGAACATAAATTTACTTTTAATGGACTGGTTTCATGTACATTTATACAGTTGTTTCATTGTCTTTGTGTGTGCCCACATGTTGATTCAGGGTACTAGATCAATAACATTGATGCTAAATATCAAAACTGCACACAGGCTAAGTGAGTAATGCATGGTGAAGCATGTCTATGCGGTCATCCAGACCGAGATAGCAAACATTATAGCCAACCTCTTATGGGAACAATTAGTAGAAATACCTTGGGGTGGTTGCTGCACTGGAGGACTGAGCACATATAAGAATGCCAAAAGTGCAGTGGCGTTGATTGTGATAACATAACCTAATTAAAATCTAATGTTGAGCCACCCTCGGACATCAAGAGGCTGATTTTTCTCTGATGTAAATGAAAAGTCTAGATATATACCATTCGAAGCAGTGGGACGTGAATGCAATGCAAGAGCTCACAATCACTAATCAGCCAATACGGACAGGAATCAGCAGCATAAGTGCACTAAGAAACACTAAGAAATTGTGTTAAAGAAAAGCACATTTGGGGGAAATGTGTACACTGATGAGGAAACCTAATCTGGGGGGGAGGGGTGTAAAAATGTGATTGTGAAATAAGAAAAGTCTGATATGTGAAGTGTGTGCTGATATATGGCAGCTGCACATGAGCATGCATCTTGAAACCTTCAGAGTATCGCTGATAAATGGCAGCAACACATGAGCATGCATCTTAAAACATTCAGAGTATCACTTACACTTGTATTAAAAATATGGATACTAAGCAGCTGTGTATATTGATCTTGAATAAGTTGTGGTTTGTTCTAAAAGGAGCCAAGCCTCACACGTGTAGTGTGTGCGAGTACAAGGCAGGAACTAGCAGCAACCTGAAGAGACACATGGGCATACACAAGGACATCCGAGAACACAGGTGTGACATCTGTGGCCTCTGCTTCCGGCAAAAGATTCACCTGGAGCGGCACATTAAATACAAGCATGAGGTAGTAGCAGTCATAACATAGAGCATATATTCTCACAACTAATGGCCCATTGGCCTCCTTTTAAAAAAAAAAGACTTACGTAACACTCCCTTGGAAATCTTATTTAACTGAACATACAGATCCCCAAGTGAATTCCAGTCTCCCATTTTGGGGGAATAAAGAATAGATCCATTCCCCCACCACCACCACCAGCCATATTATAAAAGGCAACTAATTAATGATTTTTTTAAAATCTGATGTGTTGACCTGAAAGGTGCAGATATCGCAGCCTAGCTGTAGACCACAGTACAGTATACCAACTTCCCTTTTCAGGGCAAATGCAGAAGAAGAAGAACAAAAAAAGATGAAGTGATAAGCTTGTTCTTTTATGCGTCTATATTTCTTTCTTCATTTTCATATAAATACAGCAGCAAAGCTCAGAATACTTTTTTCATTAAAAGTTTTAATCTTTAAACAGCATCATTGCCATTGCACACTGAAAATTAAGATAATGAATATTAATTAATATAAGCACAAAATCCTAAATTAACATTCAGTATTTCTGTGTTGTGATCAGAAAAACAGAATGAATAGGTATTGTACTGTCATTCATAAAAACACACAAAAAGAAATGTTTAAAAAAAAAAAAACCTGCGGTTTGGGGTATTGTTTTTGTTTTTCATTAGTTTTTTTGTGTGCTTTGTATCTCAGTTTTTTTTATCCTTTGAATAAGAAGAGAATTAGCAAAAGATGTGATTCCTTTTCAAAAATTGATCTTGGCTCCCAGGTTGACCCAGCCTAAAATCAGTACCAGGTAACACCCTTGGAAGTAAAGGCAGCTGGGGTTATGCTGACTACATTGTCGATCGAGTTCTGTTTGGTCCATAAAATACAAGTCCAGCACCATATGACCCTAAATAGCGTCCCTTTCTTTTACTTTGCTTATGCTATTGTTAGTTAGATGTTGACAGAGAAGAAGTGAGGGAAATTAGAAACTGCTGTCATGACCATAATAATTTCCTTGGTGTATAATTTAAATTTTGCAACGCTTTTTTCTCCCCTTATTTATCAGCCTGATGGGGCTGCATGGTCTCAAGGCATGGTGTCCGCCTCGTTAAAAATCTACCCAAAGTATTTCAGGATCCTCGTTGGTGCTACAGAGCCTGTGCTGAGCTTCTTTGGATTCAAACTTGAGTTAGAAAGAAGAACAGAACACTTATGGGTTGCTACCCGTGTGCCATGATGTTGATCTGTTGTTCAAAACCTAAATTTATCAGCGCCTTATGAGTTAGTTATTAAGCTTGTCTGTCATATTTCCTTCTATTTCGGTAGATTATGACAGAGAGCTTACTTTGTTTTATGCTAGTGTATGTCATTGTCATCATCGTGATGTTGTGCCCTGTCACACAGGGCTTGCAGTCCATTCCCCCATTCTGTTCTATCCTATGCGATCAGATTAATAAAATGGATGCAGTTTAGTCTAGCATCTTTGGCCTCTCATTAGTGTTTGATTTAGCGATTCTTTTAGATCTCCTCACTTCCTCAATCCCTTTACTTCCCATTTTAGTGCCTGTTTGGTGAGTCTCTGCTTATATGTTCTCATGATGTGCTTGTGTATATGCCAAACTGTTAATACTGGAATGCAGTTCTAATATTTGTAGTGTACATTATTGTGTGCTCTCTCTACATTGGAGGTTGGCTACAATGTAAATGTGCATTCACTGGTGTCTTGGGGAGTATTGTGTAGGCAGGTCCTAATCTCTTTGTAGCATAACTTTTACACCATGGTCTGACTTCACGGCGTGAATATCTAACCTAGTTCTCTTGAATTGTGAAGCAGGTTCTCTAACCCCTGAGCCATATAGTATGTCTCAGTGATGCAGTAGAGCTCAGATATGTATTCCAGCTGTAATAAGTTAGTGGTGTAATGCCTGACTAGCAAAATGCTACATAACCTCACTGATTGTTTGTACAGGAGAAGAGCATCAAATGTCCACTGTGTGACTACATCTGTGCCAATGAACAGCCAGACCTGAAAATGCATATCAGACGTAAACATTCCAATGAAAACTCTGGTGAGATGGTCACGTGCCCAGAGTGCAGTATCCAGGTTGGGAACAGGAAAGACCTCAAACAACATTTGAAGTTCCACAGAGATGGACCAGAGCTGAAGCTGTTTTGTAAAGAGTGTAGCTTTGTTACCGACTGCCAGAGTCGACTGAAGCGCCACACAGCCATTCATTCTAAAATGAAACCATTTCAGTGTAGTGTTTGCAACTACAGGGCAGCACAGAAAGAACATGTGTTGAGGCATTTACGGACACAGCACAAGATAGACATCAAACGAGAAGGCAAGCGGCGTAAGTACTGGGGTATTTATATTTGTGGGGGGGGGGGGGGTAAAAGAGACAGCCTGATAGATTTAAATCTCTGATATGCTTAGGCTTCTTTATTATAGTTTCAATAAATTGTTGTGTTATATCGTGTGGCGGTAGTACTTTTTCTTTCTTAACTTTATTTATTTTTGGCTTTTTTAAGGCTTCCTCATACATATTTTTACTGCCACACAAGGCTCTTGTTGTTATCATTGAGGAATTTGAGTTTGAAAGCTTACTTTTTAATCTCTACATCTTTTTTATTTTATTAAACTCATGGTCCATATTTCCACTGTATCAAATAGTGTATCTGGTACACACCTCAAGGCTGGGTTGACCTGGGAGCCAAGGTCATTTTTGAAAAATTCCTGCCCCTGCCAGGACCCGAACCCACGACCTTCCGAAGATGGTTACAGGACATTGAAGAAGCATTGACATTGGGGCTGGAGAGTTGGCTAGGGAAGGGGATACTTTCAGGCGTTCCGTGAAGATAGCGATGTTCTTTAAAGGAGTTGCTGATCTTCATCTTCTTTTTTCAGATATACAGAGCATTCTTCAATTCTTATTAGCAAATTCTACTTATGTAGGTTTTGGGGCCCCGTTGTGGAAAACAAGAATGTTGAAAGATTCAACTAATTGGGGCATCATTCGAAGTCAGAGTGCATCTTCCTGATAGACTGTGACGTTGCGTCCCACTCCCTTGGAAATTACAACACTTTTAGTGTGTCGTCCCGGGTCGTGGGTTCTCTGGATTTGAGTTTAAATGATTTATATGTTGAGTAGGGATTTTCCTCTCAACACATCCCCTCCACCAGATTAACTGAACTAATATCCGGGCTATGTTGCTCTCAGACAAAGTCCTGGATATCCAAGAAAACAGCCATATTGGCTCGTTATTTATATTAACTTTAGCTGAACTTGGTATCCACAAGAGAAGGAAATGGGTTTTAGATGTCTATATATATATATATACTTATATTGAATGAGTTATTAGACAGGGCAGTTGACCCAATCCGTCGACCTTCTCTTGGTAAAGAAATTTTATTATTTAATGAGCTCCCACCAAATCCTATTCTATCTTAACAGTTTAATTAAACATGTAAGAACAGACACACTTGGAATTATAAAAACTGATGCAGGATAAGACCATATACTTGATTTATTATCCTAACAACCATTTTAGTTCTTCATATTTTTAGTCAATAGGAATGGTATGGTGGTAATGATATGCTTCAGCTAACTGAGCACCTAAGATTAGAATAAATGATAATGGTGGTGTTTAGTTACATAAATACATGTTACATAACTTTTTAGAAAGTGGAACCTCTGAGAGTCCTGATGTTGAGTCCCTTCTTGGCTGTTCCAATCTTTCCGCCCAGTTCTCCTGGTCCTTCCACCTGGTTCCCACCTGTTTCTAGCACAATGTAGTCTCGTGACCGTGATGACCCTCTATTTCTGTTCTTAGAAAAGACTGATCCTCACCCACATGGGAGCTGCAATAATGGAAACAAACACATACGTGTAGTATCTTGACTTACACTAAGAATACATGTGTCAATTAATACACTTTATAATAATACATTAAATCTCATCACTCCTCCTCATATTCCACATTCTCTCCAGTCTGTTCTGAAGGTCTTTGTGTCTCACACCGATGTCTCACATATCCTGCCTTCCCTCTAAGGTTCTGTTATGATAGTTGACTTTCTGTTGTCCGTCATCACTCAGACTTCCAACTTGCTGACATTGATTTGACATAAACATGTGGCGCAGGTTATGCGCTAAACACGCAAAACATTTTATACGAGCATGCTGTCCTGAATATTATCTTTCAGTGACAGTGAATAATATACACTCATGATTCTTCCCCTGGGGTTATAAATCCCCTGTTTAGGTGAACACATTAAGTGAGCACATGGTGGGCACACAAAATGTAATAGCATAGCTGCATATGTGGGCATCATTTCCCACAGTCCAAACTCATATTTTGGTTGATGGTTGAAACATTATAATTTCATTACATTTCAGTATACAAGTCTTATTTTATAAACATGAAAACATACACTGAAAAACATGTGCCACAAACATACAAGAAATAGAAAAAGTTTAGCAGTTCCCTAACTGAGATACTGAATACTCACAAAGAACTATTTCAAGCAGAATGTGTAGAACAATTAGGAAAAGGTAGAATAGACTTTAGCTAACTCCCTAACCTATGTATACAAGATTGAAAATAATTGTACATGCTTACCTGGGATATTCCAGCAATCGCCAAACCAGAATCAACAATCAGAATTATCTCAAATTTGCGACCTCAGTTTGTTGCTCATGGCTGCGATTATGACGGGAATTCCACAGGCTAGTATTATTAATACCCCTAACTGTCTGTCTGCAAGGTTAAACTCCACCCTCTCCTAGGTTCTACCCAACCCTCCAGGAGATGACTTAAGCCCCGCCTCTGAGGTACGTAGCAGATCAACCTAGCTATCAATGGGCCTTGACCAAGATTAAACATTCCTAATTGCCAAACATCTGTTCTCTTGAGAATTTCACTATCATGTGTGAAACTTCAGACGCTGGACGCCATCCTGTCTAGAAATGTCTCCCAGACCACTTAATTCCCCTGATCTAGTCGTTCAAAGGAGCCACTCAGTCTGTGTTATGTAACTTTTATGACACTACGGTCGGGTTCAGATGAGCTAATCTCAGGTGTGATACGAAGTTATCTCCCCCTTTACTCGCCTCTACAGACTGGGCAGGAGATAATAATATGACCTGGGCTGGTGAATCTCTAGCTACAGTGGTATTAGGTAACATTACATAAAGCAAGGTTGCTTTGTCTGGCAAGGGACTGGAAACAAAGTTTAAACAATTCTCAAATTCCTTGTAGTGGTTTTAGAACTATTTTAGGCTCAGTGTATATTGCTTATAATTCTTTGTCCTTCTCTGAACATAAGAAATTATCAAACACAATATAACTTCTGAGACCACTGAGGTCATTTCGTCACATAGACAAGCAGCCAGAAGTCTGCATACAAATAATCTAGATTTGTAAAACAGATGTGCATATTTGCCCATTTGGTCTATAAAATATAGGTCCAGCCCTTTGTACCCAATACACCTGAAGGCACGGAAAATAGTCCTTTACTTTTGACCTGTATTACTAGAACAAAATAGCTTTTCAGGACTTAGTAAAGCAATCTCTACAGTTATTGGTTGGTTTGTTTTTTTTGGCCAGAAAAATATTGTAATCTTCAAGCACAGTCTGTGTAGTTTACAGTCAGCATCTTTAGCTTGTAGGTTATGAAAGTATTTTCATAATTCCAGCACACCGGGCTCATTTTAACTGCAGATGATTTCTGGGAAACATTTTGCATTGATTTTGATACGAATGTGCGCGTTGACTGTTCAGAAAACAGTGGCAGTCTATTGAATGTAAAATTGCCCAGTAAAGTCACTTAAACAGTCAGTAAATATGCTGGGAGTTGTTTTGCGGTGTCATTTAAAGAAACAACTAGTAACTTTATTTTATATTGTGTATAAAAATTTTAGAAAGAGTTTGTATTTCAGCATGGAAACGTCACAAGAAGGGATTAGCAGAAGATGGTTCCAAGGAAAAGGTTGACTTCACCACTGGGGATAAAATTTTTGCCTGCAACCACTGCACAATGAGGTGGGTTTATACCGTTATGCAATAAATCTATGTCATTGGAGATAAGGAAAGAATTACAGCATGCTTAATAGAGCCAATTTAACATGTGGCTGTGAATCCTGGACAATTAATCAACAAGCCAATCAATTTCTTGAAGCATCAGAGATGTAGTTTTAAAGAAGAATCTTTACAATTCCTTGAACAGCCAGAAAGAGCAACCCAGATGTTTTGAAAGAGGCGAGGGCTTATTACAAAAATCATAAAGAGACACTCGTGATTTCTTGGTCATGTTATGAGACAAAGAAATAGATTGATTTGATTCAAGAACCGACATCACAGCACTCTGGGCATTCCCATAAGCGCTCTGTCCCCATCTTCAGCAGCCAGCGAAGAGTTCCGATACTAAAGGTGCCAGTAGCTTTCTCATTAAACGTCCGTCTTGCCTTTCCTCTTAGCCTTGAGCTTCTACCAGAACTTCTCGTCATCCCTAACTGCATCAATCTCACCAGACTGTGGTGATCCATCTGCTCCTCCGCATTGTACACGCTCTCCCACAAGGC
Source organism: Candidula unifasciata (assembly GCA_905116865.2). NCBI lineage: Eukaryota > Metazoa > Mollusca > Gastropoda > Stylommatophora > Geomitridae > Candidula > Candidula unifasciata. The sequence continues at coordinate 94,709 of CAJHNH020004201.1, forward strand.
ACTAACCACGTATGCCCTATCATGTAGCAGTATTCCACCAAGTTGTGCAGAGCCAGCCAGTCTGTCTGCCTGTTCATTTCCCAACACATAGACGTAACCCGGTGAACAAATCCAGACAATACTCCTCACTCGTGTCTTCCGCAGCGAAGCATGCCACTCTGCAGGAAGCATACCTGTTCTGATCTTCCTCAGCATGCTTTCTGAATCAGTTACAATTACAATGTGTGTGTGTCATGTTCTCTAGCCAGCGGAAAGCTGCAGTGACCGCATCCACCTCCATTCTTAAATTGGATGTTGTGTATCATATGCTAGGCTCTCCTGCACCAAACGTCGACCATTAACTTTTGCTAAGGAGCCCCAAGCACTTCTTTTGCCTCTTGACACTGAACCTTCTGTGTAAATGAGACAAAGAAAATGGAACATGTTGCAACAACTGGAAAGATCTGTGGAAAAAGACACAGGAAGATAACGAGTTTTGACAGCATTTTGTAATGGCACAGAGTGGTGTCAACACGGGAACTGATACTTTTTGTTGTTGAAGATCACAGATTGTAGAGAGGCATGATCACCAATGCCAGTCGGCAAGGCACTTGATGATGGTGCAATTTTTGCCTACACTAATATATCAGTGATGTGTCATGTGATGTATTTAATTACAGACCAGTAAACCTGTGACTACTTTGTACGAATATGCAAGTGAGAAGTTATGTGTGACAGTTTGTTAGACACTAAAAGTCATGAGACAGTTTGTTAGACACTAAAATCCCAGTCATGTGACACAGTTCGTTAGACACTAGAATACATGTTTTGTTTTTTTTAACACTGATATACCAGTGACAGGCCATGTGACAGTTTGTTATAGACTAATAATAAGTCTGTGTCTGTGACACAGTTTTTTAGACATCTAAAATAATAGGCCATGGTGCACACTTATAAACTGATATGCCATGTAATAGTTCTGCTTAATGGCTGTCCCCAGATTTGCCAAGCTGATCAACCTGTACAAACATCTCCACACTCAACATGGAGACATCATGCCTACACAGACTGATGGTCTTTTCTGCTGTGTGGTCTGTAAATTCACGACCAGCAACAAGAAAAATCTGCTAGTGCACATGAGAAGGTGAGAGGAACATCCCATGTGTATTTATTGTTTTTTGTTTTTTGAGTTCAGCCGAAGAAAACATCCAGAGTCCCTGTCAGTAACTGAACACCTCATTGTAATGGTGTTATTATTATTATATTTTTTTTAAACTTATTCTATATGTGTCCTTTACCAGTAACCGAACACCTCTTTGTAATGGTGATTTTTTTTTAACTTGTTCTATATGTGTCCTTTACCAGTAACTGAACATCTCTTTGTAATGGTGATTTTTTTTAAATACTGGCTCTATATGTGTCCCACCAGTAACAGAACATCTCTTTGTAATGGTGGTGTTCTTGTTTTGTTTTTTTACCTGGTTCTATATGTGTCCCTACCAGTAACTAAAAACCTCTTTGTAATGGTGTTTTTCTTAACATCCTGTGTAAATTAGTCCTTTACCACTAATGTTACAACAGTATTTTTTTTGGTACTGTGTAAATTAGTCCATTACTAGCAATGTTACAACGTAATTCTATTTTACTTGCTCTAGATATGTCCTTTACCAGTAACATCTCCTCTTTGTGATGGCATTTTTTTTTTTATATGCTGTTTGTGCCTCTGAAATTGTTGGGTCCACTGAAGGTAAAGGTAAATAAAGGCAAATATAGGCCTATGGTATATATGGGACATGTTGTGTCTTCACATTTTCTTGACCAAGTTTAAGACCAGTTAGCACTTGACAGGCAATGTTGTTAGCATCATGCCCTCCACTTTTACTTCCCAACTGGTATCATTTCCTGATACCAGTTTTAGACTGCTTGAGAGTTGGCAGGCAGGCGTCTTGTTACTTTGTGTGTCTCCTAATATATTCACCATAAATGCTTTAAGCATACTTTAGCATGCCACACAGGAAATGCATCACACACCTACCAAGAATCTAGGGGAGAGTTCACAATGTCAGTACTTTACATTAGGGATGTACGGAATATTCGCTTCGTATTCGCTTCGGGGCCGAATAGTGGACCCAATAACTATTCAGTATTCTGCTGAATAGTTGCGGTCGGGCCGAATACGAATAGTGGTTACCTCACAACCATTTCTGGACTGGTAGAAAAAAAACATCAAGACTTCCTACTTTGGTTTATACTGTGAAGCGTTATCTTTGTGCACCACCTAATAGCGTACCAAGTGCCCCTTTATTTCCATCTTGCATGTGTTGCGAGTATAGTGTTCTTAGGTGTGTTGCTGTAGAAACAAAATGCAACACTTTAAAATGTAAGAGGGGCAGAAAAGCAAGTGTTCTAGTGTTGTCGGCTTGATTTCTTGGAGTGGAATGTCCTCTTCGTTGATTCTTTGAAGTAACGGGAGTTCGTCATCATTTATGGGTGTTATATCTGTTCTTTCGTCATCTTGTTGAAACGGCAGCGGCTGAATGTTTTGATCGACTTTCGGTTTCTTGATTGTCTTTGTTGTTTGATCTTCTGGCGTTGGCCGCCCGGCGTCTGGTTTCGTGAGCTCGCGGGGGGCTGGGCGACTTGTAAGGATGGCATTGTTTTCTTCGTCAGCGTTATTTTTGTTTTTGATGTTTCGCCTTGCGGGTTTTCATTTTGACTCTCTGTATTTGTCGTATTTTCCTGTTTAGTACAGCTGGAAATACCTTCAGTGAGACAAAAAGCTGGCCTAATGCTGACAACATGGAACGAAGGTTTTTCATGGAGGTGTGTCAGCGCACGAACTAATACGTGCTGCAGGAGATCGCAGATTGTGGCGAGGCATAATCGCCAATGCCAGCCGGCAAAGCACATGATGATGATGATTCACTATTGGTATTCGTATTCTGCCGAATAGTTGGTCCAGCTATTCGTATTTCGCCGAATAGTGAAAATCACTATTCGGTACAGCCCTACTTTACATACATGTCAATGACAAACAGTGGCTGTTGGATTCCTACAGAAGAGCAAGGCAGAGCCAACAACAGCAGGAGAATCACAATAAGCCAGGCACTATTAACAAGTTGCATCACAACTACTACCACAGTCCAGGAATACTACAGTACACTTTTTCAAGTATGATCTGAATGTGCACTCAATCTTCTTTGTTATGGAGAAACACAATGATGGTGAATAGATTGATGACTCACTGTCTGTCTATACCTCCTGTCAAACACACTCAAATCAGCAGTCTCCAGAACCCAGATAAAACACCCCGGTTAACTTATTTCTACAGGCGTCTTCTGCCTGATTGGGCAGATACACCTTTCTGATGCAACGTGGCCATCTTCTGGCAGCTCTGATCTAAGATACCCCACTACAAGAGGGCTAAAAGTAGATGTACTATACCAGGTAAAGAAAATCCACACTGCAGTCTGCTACCTTGTCCCTTATATTCCTGGTATTTATACCAGACACCTCCCCAACATGTCTACTCACTGATCAACACCCAGAGTTACCACAGCACCTTCTGTAGAACTTAAAAACACCCCTCAACCAGCATGCCATATAGCTGCAGCATTTCAGACCTCATCACACACTGGCGCACATTTAACTGTCCATTCTTTAAAATCCCACTGACACATTCAGAAGTCCAACAAATGATACACCAGGTTAACTTCCGTGGTTTAGGCACTGCACAGAATAAAAGAACATGGCTAAACCGGGCACACGACATGACCGTTCTGTCTCACAGGCTGAGAGCTACTGAATCAAACCTGCCACACATTTCTTCCAACAGCAGCCAGCTCAACATGGATCCCACACTCCACGCACAACCCGAGATTCACAGCCCACCCATAAATTTCAAGTCACACATGTTTCCGACCTTCCAGAGGCCACAGTGTTTGCACTCACAGCCCATCAGCACATCATGAATACCAATTAGCCATCAGACTTCATTAACCTATGGCTAACCCTTGGCTTCATTAACTCCTTATACACTAAAGTGACTTTTAGCGCACAACACATACCATAGTTGCACAGATCTTTGTCACAGTGAATCTGAGGGAAAATCTGGAAAACTCCTTAAAAACATTTGGTGATATTTGCTTTTCTCTAGTTCTTGTACATAAAATACTTTTTGAATTTCTCTATGATTGTAGACACAATATGAGTGATCAAAACCCTCCAGCCCAAGTGTACTCCTGTGTGCTGTGCCGATATGTCAACCCACGCCGGAGAAATCTCTTTCAGCACATGCGGAAGAAACACAACATCAACATCCGCCGCCAGGAAGATGGTGAGGATGATGGGGATGGGCAAGTTATAGAAGTTGGTGGTATCATTGGGACAGTGAGCCAGGTCATGACACCCAATACCAGTACAGTGTCTTTTACAGCATCAGAGATGTCAGAAAATACAACTGAGGTTAGTTTGTGTGTGTGCATGTCTGTTTTCTTATTTAACCTGATAGTTTCCAAGCAAATGTGAGAGTCCTTTTTTTTCTCTGCCTTTTATCTCCTAGTGGAGCAAACTGTTTCAAATAACTTACACCAAGTTGTTCAGTTGTTCTACCATTTAATTTGTATGGCTCTTGTTCTCCCTATTCCTCTCCCCCCTCCCCCATCTTCCCTATCCCACATTATTATTGACTAGTGTGGGCTATCATCATACAACCATGCGCAGTTTCAAAGATGTTCTGGTCATAACTTCAATAGCTTCACAAGCGCAGTATCACTTATCATACATTTCTCTCATTTGTATTAACCTTTCTTGAGTTCCTCATACATTTATAATTAAGTTGAATAACAATAAAAGTTTAATAAATGCATATGAATTTACAATAAACATGCCATTATAATACAAACATTAATATTGTATCTGTAAAATAAAACTGTTTATAATCAGTAATCAAAAACCCTGTCATGTTCAGATGGCTGGAGATTTGATGAGTGTTGCCAGTGTCATCAAGATTGAAGATCTGACTCGCATGGCAGGAAATGGAGATGGCGATGGCATGCACGCTTTGGTTATTGATAGCAGTGGAGGAACAGAGGTAGTGCACACCTCAACCCATACAGCTGAGGCTCTAGAGGGTCTACAGGCTCTAGCTGAACAGGCTGGGCTTATAAACAACATCATTGAAGAGCAGGTCAGCCAGATGCTTTGATATTATTGCATATTTTCATTTAACATATAGATTTGTGTTTGCTTTCTGTGTCCCTCAGATTGACTTCATTTAACATAACTAAATCATCTTAGTCTGTTGGTTTTCTGGTAATAAATATGATGTGTTTCTGACTGCATCTATGACTGGCTGCAATATTTTTTCAAAGTCTTTCCTTCCAGGTACCACATCTTCACCTTGGAAGTGACCTCTCTGTACACTTCTATTCCACACTCTGACTGTCTTCAGGCTTTGCGATTCTTTCTAGATTGCAGGGTCAGTCCAACTACAACCTCTGACTCTTTGGTACATGTTGAAGTTAGTTTCACTCTAAACACTTTTGAGTTCAATGGTCACTACTTCTGCCAGATCAGGGGCATCACTGTGGGACCCAGCTATGCTTCCCTCTTTATGAGCTAACTAAAACATCAGTTACATCATGTATACACCAATAAGCTCCCCAAGCTCTACAGAAGATATACTTATGACTGCATCCTGGGGAAACTGCTGGACTTTACTGACTTTTTTTTCCAACTTCCACAGCACCCGACTCACTTCCATCATTTTGCGGCATCTGTGCATTTTCTGGATCTCACTGTCACCTTAGATTCTAAAGACCTCAGTACAGGTTTACTGATTCCCATGTGTTTTTTTCCTTTACACAAATTCCCATCTTTCTTCCTGCAAGGACTCCATTTCTTTCTTCTAGCTTCTATGCCTCCATAGACTGTGTCAGGGGAACAGTGACTTCCAGAGCTGTGGAATTTCGTCCAGCTCCGAGGCATCCCTGATAAAATTGTATCTGCTGCCTTTCACCGATCACAATCTATCAGTCATGCTGAGGGCCTCACTTCCAACCACATCACCATAACAGACCTATCCTCTCTCACTTACCTACCACCCTGACAACTCCATGCCATAAACATTCTCCTCGGGCAACTCTCCATACTACATGCTGACCCTGCTGATACCATGATTTCTCTGAATTTGCACTAATGGCCTACAGACCTCAAGGATATTCTGGTCTCTTTCTTAGATTCCACTGTGATTTTCTTCTTCTTCTTCTTCTTCTTCTTCTTCTTCTTCCTCTACCTTTTTATCCCCCAATGGAGCATAGGCCCTCAACCAACTCACGCCAAGTCGTTCTATCCTTCGCCATTACATGGAGCTCTCCCCATGTCCTCCCAATCTTTCTAACCTCATTCTCCAGCTCTCTTCTCCATGTGTTTTTTGGCCTTCCTTTATTCCTATGCCCCTGTGGGTTCCAATGCAAAGACATTCTAGTTATGCTGTTCTCCTGTTTTCTCAGTGTGTGCCCTATCCAACGCCAGCTTTTTTCCTCACCTCCTGATCCACTGGAGCCTGTTTAGTTCTCTCCCAAAGTTCTACATTAGTTACTCTATCATACCATTTTATTCCCTCTTTTCTGCGCAGGCACCAGTTAATGAATGTCTGTAATTTATTAGTAATTGCCTTCGTTGTTCTCCATGTTTCCGCCCCATACAATAGTACTGATTTGACATTAGAATTAAAAATTTTTAGTTTAGTATTTCTTTTAATTTCTTTTGACCTCCACAAATTCCCTAGTGCTATGAAAGCCCCTCTTGCCTTTTGTATTCTTATTTTAATATCTCTATTAGTTCCTCCATCTTTATCTACATTACTGCCCAAATAGGTGTACGACTCCACGTCTTGGAGTGGGGTGCCATTAAGAGAAACCACATTACTATTTGCCTGATTTATTCTCATTATCTTTGTCTTTCCTTTATGGATTTTCAGACCAAGCTGCTGTGATCTCGCATTAAGTATATTTAATTTATCTTGTATCTGATTCTGTGAATGGGACAGAAGGGCAATATCATCAGCGAAGTCCAGATCATCAAGCTGTTTTGTAGGGGTCCACTGAATTCCATTCTTGGTGTTAGCAGTTACTGTTTTCATAGTCCAGTCTATAGCTAGTAAAAATAGGAGAGGCGACAAAAGACATCCCTGTCGCACACCTGTTTTTATTTCAAATGCATCTGTTAGCTTTCCCTCATGAAGAACTCGACATTTCATGTCTTTATATGTTGCCTTTACTAAGTTGATAATTTTCTGTGGGATTCCACAGTGCCCCATCAATTTCTTACCTTTCTATATATAGGTCTGTGACAAGAGACCGTGCCTCAGTGGGAGTCAAAATTGCATTTATCTTGAATATGATGCGTTGAGTGAAGTGTGCGAAGCATACTGTACTCACATATTTGACTTTTTTGCGGTATTTGTGGAATCAAAGAATAGTTAGTTTATATGCTTGAAGGGTGCGTTACTGACAAACAGTTAAGATTATTATTTAGATATCGCATTTCATTTCCAGCATAAGGCAAAAGAAAACTAGGAAAGGTAAGAAGAAAATCACAGTCGAATCTAAGAAAGAGATTTTGGAAAAATATGAGAAAGGGATCAGGCAAACTCATTTTTGCAAGCAGTATAACTTGTCTAAGTCCACCACAGCTACATTTCTAAAGAAACCAGATTTTTTATAAGGATTGGATGTGTCCGGAGGAATATTTGTTGTGCCATCTGGAAGAAATAAAGTTATGGAAGAAATGGAAACTTTACTACTCACCTGGATTCATGACATTCAACTAAAAGTAGTTAGTATATCTCAAAATGTGATATATTTAAAAGCTGCAGCTTTTTACAAACATATATCACCAAACTTGCCATCCGCTACCAGTAGCAAAGACATAGGTGAAGAGTTTAAAGCGAGCAGTGGATGGTTTGCAAAATTCAAGAATAGAATCAGCATCTAGTGTTGTTAGACTTGGAGAAGGCTCTGGTGCTGCCAACAATCAAACAAAGTTGTGAACGAATTTCAGGAACTGATGGAGTCAGAGGGTTACAGACTTGAACAAGTTTTCAACTGTGAGAACATTAATCGGTTACTAACATTGTTCTTTTGCATCAGTGCCAGTGGTGATCTGAAGAAGAGACATATGTTGGTTCATTGCTGTGAAAAGCATAACTTTTAAACAACAGAAAGTTAGCAAACACAAATTCATTTTTATGTGAAAAAGTTACATCCAAGCTTCGGTAACCAGGAAATTCTTCTGTGAGTAGATGACAGGGGTCTTTGCTCTCACAGTGAAACAGCATCAGCAAGAAAAAGGTCTACCTGAAAAAGTTCTTCTTACAAGGAACATTGTGCCAGAAAATCCACCACAGTTGGAAGCAGATTTTGGTGAAAAGTATAATTTCATGAAAATTCATATCTTTTTCCTCCTGATACCACATCATATTCATTCCTAGAACCAGTGGATCAGTCTGTTATTTTCAACTTCAAAAACCTTTATACTAAAATGTTTGGAAGTTACCACCGACACAGAATAACCACCAGGGAATTCTGGAAGAATCGTTTCTACGTTCTATATTGTTTAGGTCATAATAATCAGGCAAGGGAAGAAGTTTATGTAAGAACTCTCAGAGCCTGGAAAACCTTATGGCCCAATTGTGTCTGAGGATCTGCTTTGGAAGGACCTGAAAGCCAAATTGACATTGCTGATACAATTGTCTTTCTGAGCCAGACCACTTATCTTTAGGTTGATGAAGCAGATATAAAATAACTGGTAGAGGAGTATAACAATGAGCTGACCACTGAAGAGCTCAGAACAGTCGGGAAACAGTAGGAGTGGAGATGAGCAAATGTCTTCAGAGAGCGAAGGCAGCAATCCTGACAAGTGACCTTAAACAATCTTGCAGCACTGGAGCAAATTAGAAGAATGAGGAACAAGTGGCATCCAAATTAAGCACTTGTTTTCCAGAGCCACCAGTCTTCAGTGGCATGCAATGTTATTAATCATTTTAGAAGGGTCTTAAGGAAAAGACTCAAAAACAACATTATGTAGGGTTTTTAAACTGTCTTCACCAAAGAAACAGAAGAAAGCCGCTTATGACAGATATTTTTTAAACAATTTGAGGAATATAATTTTCACACTACATACCTATCATGTAAAAGCAAAGATTTAGGCTATCCTTTGAATAACGGTCCTAAATTATCGAGGCGGAAAATATACCCTAACAGGGCCTCAGTCACATGTCAATTGCCCACTTCCCGGGACTACAACGCCACCGAAGAATTGCGAACTTCTGGCAACTTCCACCACCGCGGAAAGTATCCCCTGCGCCGCTCATGCGGCGTGGATTGGGGCTAAACTAGATGGCTAGGACACACGAGCAAATAAAATCAGGAAAGCTGCAGGAGATGTGGTAGCTGCTGCTTGTGAGTCCCAGCCATCTAGTTTAGCCCCAATCCACGCCGCATGAGCGGCATGGAGGATACTATGAGCAGTGACGGAAGTGCGCAATTGACACATGACTGAGGCCCTGTTAGGGTATATTTTCCGCCTCGATAATTTAGGACCGTTATTCCGAGGATAGCCAAGATTTGATAAATACAAAATTTGCAGTGGCATTAAAAATGTGTATTTATTGCCTTAAAATGCTCTCCATATTTATTTAATTGCTTTGCAGTTTCCTAATTTAGGTGAGAGTAATTCTTATTTATGTAGTTGGATTTAAAAAAGAATTTTATTTGAGAATTAATTGATTTCCCATTAGATGTGATGGAAAATTGGATTTCCAGATACAAACCACGATCAGAAACAAATTAAGTTCATTAGTCGAGGTACCTGTTATTTGGCAAGTTTATGTGGATTGTTGTACTATAGCTTTTTCATCCACTATAGAACTGTTAGAATTATGTGGTTAAGCATGTTCACATTAGCAGAGTCAGGTTTTTCTCTGTCTAGCTTTTGCATAACATGATAGATTTTATAATACTGTTTTATAAATGCAAAATTTCTATTTTATTGTTAGAAGTAAAAGTATTTATTGTTAGGATCCACTTCGTTTGCACCAGCTTTGATCTCGTATGGCTTGGTCTTTCAGGTTAGCCACCTGCCAAAAGGGTAGCACTGAGCTCTAACAATGCCTCCCAGGTTGTTCCATAAAATGTCACTGTGAACCAAACCGCCATCCATGAAGAAACCCACGAAGATCCTTTTTTTTTCTCATTTGAAAATTATTATGTTTTACTGGTTTATGGTTTAAGATTTTTTTTTTACTTTGTTATCTACTAGGAGCCACTATGCTGTTGCAGGTGGACTCTCATCTAAGGATCGTGGGTTCAGGTCTTAACGCAGCCAGACTTATTTTTTACAAATGACTGGCTGCCAGGTCAACCCAGCCTTAAATGGATTCAGGGGTACCAGGTACAGTCCTGGGAAGTAAAGGCAGCTGGATTGATGTTGTCCACATCATCCACCAAGTGCTGATTGGTATGTGAAATACTGGTCTAGCCCTGTATGCCTGATACACTTGAAGGTGTGGAAAAGGATCTTTTAGTTTACTGTTATTTACAGACTTTTATTTACTTTGTCTGCTGTTTACTTAGATTTTTTTTTTTAACCTTTGTCTGTTATTTTCAGGTTCCTATGTTGGATGAGCAGCAGACAATTGTGATTGAACAAAATGGCAGCAGCAGTGAAGTTGTGGGGACAGTAGAAACTGTTGGACACCTGGAGCACATTGTGGTGCACCCTTCAGCAGAGGCTTTGCACAGTTCAGATGGGGATGGCATAGAGAGTCTAGAGTTAACAGAGGAAGAGCTTTCAGGGCTGAATAGTGGAGATGTGGTTCAGATTGATGGGCAGCACTTTCTGGTAGAGTTGACTCAGGATCCAAGCAACCCATATAAACAGGTTTTGTCTTTATTGTCTGTGACAACAACCACTGTAAGCACCTAGTCATATTGTTGTCAGATGTCAGGGCTAGAAGTAGAGTTTAGATATTCCAGAGTTGGATGATCAGCTGGATCTATTGGAGTTACCTCAGGACCTGAATAACCCACTAACAAACAGGTTCTGCCTGTGACAACAGCTGCTTTAAGCCAGTATTCGTACTGTTATCTGATGTCAGGATTAGAAGTAAAGTAGAAATTCTTCTTCATGTTCACTGGCTGTAGCTCCAGCGGAAAGTTCTGGTTTTCCTCCACCTCTGGACCTAAGTCTTGGTTCAGAACCTGAGTACTGGATGCATATATGTTTTATAGATCTGACTTATTTGTATGCAGAGTGTTGGTTTCTTGCCAGTCAAGCAGATGCATTCCGACTTCAAAGGAAGCCCCCATTTAGTTGATTCCTGCGACACGCTTGATGAGGAGCCAGTGGGTCTGTTGTTTTGCCTACAACAGGACCCTGGAACTCCCATGGGAAGTGTAAAAATGCCAAGAATGAGAGACCAGTTGTATCTAGTAAAGTTACCTCAGGTCCCAAACAACCCACATAATAAACAAGTTTTAACTTTCTGCCAGTGACAACAACCACTGTAGGCCAGTTATCAGATGGCAGACCAAGAATTGGAGGTTTGGGATGAGCCAAATGTTGCTTTTTTAAACCAGGAACTGTCATCATCTGCAGGCTGGTAACTGCTTATATCAGGGTATAGGCTAACAAGGAAATGGTCAATCAGAGAGGACTGGGGTTGAAAGGCTGCATTAGATTATTCTATGCCAACTCTGCCATTGCCAAAGTTACCTGAGCCTACCACACCATCCATCTTATCAGATCAGGGCAGACGCAAAATATTGGCTGCTGATCACCACCAGAGAGAATATTCACATGGAAGGCAACAACATTATGTTTGGTCTGTAAAATGTCCACACTTCACAAATGTGACTGCTGTGAGCACTAGCTGTCAGTACCTTTGCATATGGCTGAGAAACAGAGCTTAACATGTGAACTTGCAAAGGAAAATTGTGTCCTAAAGTAAGAAACAATGCTAGTGGCAAACACCAGCAAGGCCAGAGTACAGACGTGGATGAAAAACCAGTATTTTTCACTAGAGTTTACAGCCGGTGAACATGAAGGATAAGAAGATATACTGCAACTTTGAAACTATCGATTTTAATTGATGTTAATACACAAGATTGAGTGTGAATAAGAAGGGCAAAAAAGAAATGAGTGAATTTAGAGATAGTGAAATACTGCTTTTATGTACATTTATCTTCATTGGGCTTTTGTTTACTAGACAAGAAATTGATGTTCAGCATATTGCTGTAATAACTATTTTTTCGCACATCAATAATGTTCATAAATTGCAACCCTGTTCTGGACTAACTGCGTGGTCGAAAGACGTGAATGACAGGCTGTACATGTGATTCGTAAATAAATAAAACATGATGACAGTTGTACAGGTGTGTCATGAATGTGAAAGTATTTTCTGGTTTGATTAGATATAGTCACATGGAAGTCTGAGTGTGAATGGGAAAGACAGAACGACATGAGGTTTATTTGAAAACCATGAAATGGTTATGCTTTTGTGTAATTTTATATAAAATAGACTTTCATAACATCAGATGGACGCAGTATGACAGAAATTAAGAGTAGAATTGACCAGGCAAAGGCAGCTTTTCAGAAGATTAAAAATAAGAGTATTTTATTTAATAAATCACTCTCATTAAACATCAGAAAATGAGTATTGAAATGTTGAGCCTGTTCTGTTGTATGGTAGTGAATCTTGGAATATGAGCAAACAAATTAAGAAGAGTTTGGAGGCAACTGAGATGTGGTTTTGAGAAGAATGTTGAGAATATCTTAGACTGCCAGAATAACCAACACTGAATGCCTGGGAATGGCTAATGAAAGTTGAACATATACAACAATGAGAACGAGACAAACAAAGTGCTTTGGTCATGTAATGAGAAAGGAGCACTGGAAAATACATGACGACTAGAAAAATCACTTGTAGCAGAGGCAGACTAAGAGAAATAATAGTGGATGGCATGGAGGAATATGATCAGTAGAATTGATCCAGAACACTAAAGTCCAAGATCTGTGGTGACACATGAACGCCTACGCCAGTTGGCAAGGTACTTGGTAATGATGATTATAGCTAGTGCAGCCTTTCTGAAGTGGTTAGGTTAGGATTTTATTTTTGCCTCTGGCAGAAAAAGCTTATAACCTTACTGAGGATTGCAACCTGTATCTCCCCTTTACATGACACTGTGCTGCTGTAACAGAACTTCTTTCTGATATATTATTTAATGTTCATAATTTACAACTCATTTCTGGACTCCTTAGTGCTTGAAAGTAATGAATGGCAGGATGTATATTTTGTTTGTGAATATGTGGCATACAACACAATGTTTAGCTGAGGTCCACTTACATGATCATTTCTTGTATAGAAATAAAGATTATGTGCTGCAATAATACATTTGTTTTTGTTTTTTGCTCAGACTGTATTAGTTAGTTAGTCTTTCCTCTTGGACATAGGGCAGAGGTCATAGCTCTCCATGTCTACCCACTTTAGGTCTTGGATGTTTGTTAGACTCATGGTTGAGCCCTCACTGATGATGGTTCTACGTAGTCTCTCTTGGGCTTCCCCGTTTTCTGTTCTCTTCTGGTGTCCATGTAAGGGCTTGATGGCGAAGTTTTGTCTTATCCATTCTGAGTGCATGGCCGATGTAGTTCCAGTGGTGCTTTCTTATAAAACTGGGTTCAGTGTCTTGCGTGGTTTTCTTTCCAGATGATAGTGTTGTTATGTTACAGGGAGAATGTTACAGACACAACTCAGTTTTAACAAATGAAGTCTTTGTGCTTATTTTAAAGACAATCCGTAAAACATTTATTTTAAAGGCATTTATTAAAGTTGAAAATATAAATTAACATTCGCTGCTTCAGCACTCTTTGCAGAAAATAACAGTGCATAAAAGAAAAACATTCATCCAATGTGTCAGTTAAAGCCTTGGTATATTTTTTGCTTCTGCCACAGTGTGTTGTTGTACTTTTTGCCATATGTGGACTCAAAAGTACATAATTCCATCACCCAGCTGTTCGGCTGAGTGCTTGGGGCAACATTGTGCTGTTTATTATATTTGGAATTCAGTCATTTGTGCCCAAAGTGTTTCTGTTGTGAACTGCAGCTTATGAAAATGGTAAGTGGTCTATTATAACAGACCTGGCAGTGCCTTATGCAATATTGCTTGTACAACTGCTGTTTTTGTGTGTGTGTGTGTAGCTGCTGATGCTATTGATCTTCTTCTTCGCGTTCACCAGCTGTAAACTCTTGCGGAAAGTTCTGGTTGTTTGTCCACTTTTGGACTGCGGTCCTGTTCCAGAACCTGAGTGTTGCGTGTGCATCCGCATGACAGATCTGACTCATTTGTATGTAGACTGCTGGTTCCTTGCCTCTCAGGCAGATGCACTCCGATTTCAAAGGAAGCTCCCAATTAGTTGACTTTTATACACACTTTTGGTTAGGCACTGGGTCTATTCTTGTTGTCCCTATCATAGGCCCCCGGAACCCACACAGGGAGCTGTTGATGATTAACTGCAATTCTTGTGTTGCACTGTTTGCTTTAGCACGCCGATAGCTGCCTTATGCATTTAATATGTGTGTGAATGCTATCAGCTGTGCCAGAACTGCAATTTTTTTTTCGCAATGGGCATTCTTTGTGGCTTTTGATGGCAGAGGAAAGAGTATTCAGTGACCATTTTCCATAACATAACATTAGCATAAGTTCCATAGCTCTAGCAATGATTTCTGTGATCTTATAAACCATACATCTGCAAATCAAATGGCAAATTTACCAAACCCATGATCTTGAGAGATCGAGGCAGGCAGTTTAACCAGTTTACCACTGGAGACCTCATATGAAACAAGTCCACAGATGTGAACACATAAAAAGCAAGAGTTTTATTTATGATTCACTCACCCACCCGTTCACAGAGACACATACAAAAAGAGGCTGGTGTAATAATACACAGAGATCAGCAAACAAGTTTCCATTCTTCAGTATGTAAAAGCTACACATTAATGCTGAGATAATATTGTATGTAATTTATTGCAGTAAAAAATACAATATATTCAAGAAATCAAAGCTCCGGCAGAAAGGGTGTCTAAGGAAATGAGAAGCAATGATAATCCTTAAATGATATTGCTCAGATACATCCGAAAATCAAATACTTGAAATGAAAATGATATTCTCTGAAGTTTTAGATTCACCCGAAACAGTAATGAAGTAGATTGCTTCAGTTATCAAACAAAAACACCCAAAGGAAAGCTACCTTGAGGCTCAGACTTAGAAGCAACTTACTGGAACGAGCTGTGGCAAATGCCAACACCGTACGCCAAGTATGCACAGGATATGTATGACCAAAACTGGAGTATGGCATGGGAGCATACTCCACTGCAGCCAAATCAAACCTACACAAACTGGACAAAATACAGAACACTGGTCTCAGAATCATCACTGGAGGTATGAGAAGCACGCTCAGACTTAGAAGAAACTTACTGGAACAAGCTGTGGCACATGCTAACACCGTACGCCAAGTATACACAGGATGTATGACCAAAGAGCATACTCCACTGCAGCCAAATCAAACCTACACAAACTGGACAAAATACAGAACATTGGTCTCAGAATCATCACTGGAGGTATGAGAAGCACGCTAATCCATGAGCTGGAGGCAACTTCTGGCCTCCAGAGCTTGAGCCTTCGAACGGAAGAAAAGATGCTTACCCTAACAGAAAAAAAAAGTAAACGCTTGAACAACAACCCTATGCACAGAACAGCAAATAACTTTTAAAAAAAATACCGACTGAAAAGATAACGCTTTCACTATCTATCAAAATTTTACTACACAAAAACCAGCGACATCCTTACTAAAGATCCTTCAACATGGGAAATGATCCAGGCATACAGCATAGACCTATAGCCTAACTATACAGATACAACAACAAATCCAGGCATAGACAGAAAGGCTTAAGAATGTGACCTAATACTGCATGCAAAGACCCTTGAACATGTCTACAACTGGTATCCAAAACTCGAATGGACACACGTATACACTGATGGATCATTGGAGGCAGCAAAACAAAAAAACGGAGGAGCTGGATCGGTCATCATGCTGCAAGATGAGACCACAGTAGAAACGTCATGCGCCTCCAGAAAACTCTGAACAAACTTCAGAGCAAAGCAGCAAGCAATTATTGATTCAGCCAAAGTGCTTGAGGAAAGAAATATTGAAAACAACAACATTGTTTTCCTTTGTGACTGCATGTCAGAGGGATCTACTAGACAACATGGAAAAAGAACTGACCCACCAGCTAAACAAACTCGCAGAAAACAATCAAATCATTCTCCGGTGGATCCCGGCTCACTGCTGCATACCAGGAAATGAGTTAGCAGACAGACTTGCTAAAAATGGAACTAGGGAGAAACAACACACCCATCCATTGTGGTTACCAGAAATCAGAACACTTATCAGTGAAAAATATACGGAATTGTAGAGAGAACAAACAGGAAACATCCACAAGACCCCATCAACAAACTCACCAGAAAGCAACATACAACAATTTTCCGTCTACGAACAGGACACTGCAGGCTCACCTACCACATGCATAAAATAAAAATTGTAGTCCCCACAGTGTGCCTGTCAAACAGTACCACAAACACCTGAGCACATTCTGCAGACATGACCACTCTACATACAAAGACAACCTAGCCTCAAGAGCAAAGTGTGCAGAGCAAGCTATGTGGAACCACGAAGGACCTGCTACTGACATGCGAGTTCACAGAGGCAACCCACCTGATGGTCTGATCTGAGCACACGAAACCGAACGCGAAGAAGAAGAAGAAGAAGAAGAAGAAGAAGAAGAAGAAGAAGAAGAAGAAGAAGAAGAAGAAGAAGAAGAAGAAGAAGAAGAAGAAGAAGAAGAAACAAAAACAGTAACCCAATTGATTCATGCAGTTTACAAAGTGGTTATTTTAAGATTTGACATCACAGCACTCGGAACACTCATATAAGCACTCCATCCCCATCTTCAGAAACATATGCAGAGTTCAGATTTCGATGGTACTAGTAAATGACTGATTGTATATCCATCTTGTCTGTCTTTTAAGTGTTGGCTAGAGCCCCTTGTCACTCCTTACAGCACTATTTCCCTTAGACAATGATGATCTGTCTGTACCTCGGCACTGTTCACTCACTCCCAACGGAACCTTAAAACATGTAGGATGTCACGCATCAATTCACCACCAAGTGGTACAGAACCAGCAAGCCTATCTGCCTGTTTGTTTCCCAATATGCTGGCATGACCTAGAGAAAGTATCCAAAAGACTCTAACTATCCAGGACCTCTGAAGCAATTCTGGCCACTCTGCACAAAGCATTCCTGTCTCCACCTTTCTCCACATGCTCTGTGACTCGGTTACAGTTATGGCATGTGTGTACAGCTGGTTCTCAAGCCAGCATAAGGCTACAGTTTACAGAGAGTTTATATCAGTACAATTGTTCACTAAAAGTCAGGAGATCGACTTCATTACACAACTCATATGGCTTAGTCTCTCCACGCACAATGGCTACTTGCTTGTGAAAAAATGTAGCTCCAGCGATCCACAGAGATCTCGTTAAAAAACTGTACAAGTGAACTGGTCAACACGTCCATGAAAGGAACTCGTGACCTTCAGTACGCGATATCAGGCCCTTCTGTATATAGGTCTTTCTGACTAAATCACGGTACATTTTGACGGAGTCCCCTCGAAAATTGGTTACTGGAAGCGTTTCCATGTTGCATTGTGTGACATTTTAACGTGCTTACAAAGTTCTGTGTTCTGAATGTATTCATATTACAAATCGACAAGCGGATATTGTGAAGTGGATATACAAGATTTTCAAACTTTGCTGTTAGATAACAACAATTGGAATTTAAATTCACGGCAGACAGTCGTGTTGTGATGTGTGTGTCACTGTTTCTAGTCAGTAGTTTCGATTTTTGGAAACTGGCTGTTTATTCTTTTTCTACTTTGAATGTAGAAATCTTACTTTTGGGGAAAATACAAACAATTAATTTATAACCCATATCTGGAGAATATCGACAGTTGTCAGGTGTAAACTATCTTGTGTTGGAAGAAAACTATTGCTTTCATATTGACTGTGCATAAATGGTGCAACCATACTGTGGATAAATTGGGTCAAGATATTTAGGAGCTCTGGGTAAGTGCATAAAAACAATATTTTATTTACTAACTAACCTCTAACCACAAGTCACTCTTTGCCTCTTTACTAATGGTTGACTAACAGTATAATTATATGTTGTAGAAGTAAACTAATAATATTATTATTTTTGTGAATTGTCTTCTGCTTCGCGAACACTGGCTGTAAACTCTGGCAGAAACTTCTGGTTGTTCATTTACTTCTTATGCACATTTGCAGTTGTACGGTCTGTGTTTATAAATAGAGAAGGCCGGGCGCGATACAAAAGCCTGACCACTTCGCCACAAAGACCCCTTACTTATATTGTTATATGCATTCCGGGTGGATGGATCGCATATATGGCGAAGTGTCTATGGGTGAAGATCATGCTTCGCCTAAATATACAAAAGTTCCCCAGTCAACAACGTATCACCAACACTAGAGTCACAGTGTCAACACCAATACATCAAAAGTCATCTATACTAGTGCATCAGTCTCTTTATTGTGGTCGAACAAATTAAGACGCATTAGATAAAGTTGGTTGATCGATGACTACTTTCACGTTTACTCACACCGGCATTCTTTCCAGACATGGAGAAAACCGCCCAGCGAACTATGTCCCAGGTGCCTGCTACAGGCAACTCACACCCGACCGCGTAGATACACCTGTATGATGTGCCTTGACAATCCCTTGACGATTCATTCTCTAAATGACCCCGCCCCTGAGACTCGAGATAGGCACCTCTTGGTGAAAACTCCAGACTTCTTGCCTGCTAACCCAGTCACTCACCGAAGCATCGCTGACTAACCTCCCGGACACCCGCCTCCGATACCGAAACAAAGTCATCCTAACAAGACTGCGTATACCCTCAGTTGGTGTATTAATTTTTTTAATGTTCAATTTCTTCTTCTTCTATTCCCGACTTTTCTTCTTCTTCGTCAACTGTTTGTACTATAACTCCCATTTTATCAAAACACCTCCTCATCCTCCTCGTCTCCCACTACAGCAATTAGATCGCACACTTTATCATGCGGCCCCACATAAAGTGTGACAAATACCATGACAACATAAATGTTGTTCTTCTTTTTCAGTTTCAGACACTTGCTTCAACTTTTAATTCTTCATAAAAGAGACTAAGGCAAATTACATCTACATATTTCATCTACAACAAACAATTCAAAATTCAGTAATGTTTTCATTTAACTATATTTTCAACTGATGCTACAAAAAAATTGCCCAAAATACGTGTCGTCGGTTTAACTAAAAAAAATTTATATGTATAAGTATCCCCGTATGGGTTCCGGAGACCCATTGTGGGAGAAAACAAGAAAAGACCCACTGCCTGCCCAAAAGCATGTCGTAAGAGTCGACTAATTGGGAGCTTCCTTCAGAGTACATCTGCCTGAGAGGCAGCGAACCAACAGTCTGCATACAAATGAGTCAGACCTGGGAAACGGATGTACGCGCTACACTCAGTGTCTGGAACAGAACTGGAGTCCATAAGTGGACGAACAACCAGAGTTTGCAGCCTGTGATCCCGAAGAAGAAGAATATATGTATAAGTGAACATTCTACAACTCTTCTACACTCATCTCCTTGTGTTATCTGTGACTACTCTCGAGTATCTATTTCCTTTGACTTCCTCTGCCTTCTACCCTCCTTGTCCGCTTATGTCTGCTCCACTGATATAGGGCTTTTGCGGACTGTTCTAGAAGTTTCTGAGTATATGTCAGGAACACTGACAACTGCGCCTCGAAAATACAATATCGCAATAAAATGTGGAATATTCTCAACAACAAGGTCTTTACACGTAGAGTACGGCTGGGTCACGTGATGTTTCTATCCATATTTTTGAAAGGCTCTATAAGGAAAGACCAAGACCATGAGGGGTCCTGTTGATGTGTACCAATTCCGTCACTGCTTTATTTTGGCGGGAACGAATGTTTCTAGAAGGCTGTTGATTACAACTGTATTTGATCCCCGTGTGGGTTCCGAGGCCCTATTATAGGGAAAACAAGAATAGACCCACTGCCTACCCAAAAGCAAAAGAGTCGACTAATTAGGACCTTCCTTCGAAGTCGGAGTGCATCTGCCCGAGAGGCAAGGAACCAGCAGTCTGCATACAAATGAGTCAGATCTGTAAAACGGATGCACGCGCAACACTCAGGTTTTGGAACAGGACTGCTATCCAGAAGTGGATGAACAACCAGAACTTTCAGCTAGAGTTTGCAGCTGGTGACCGCGAAGAAGAAGAACTGTATTTTGATAGTGCGCAATTAGCGCAATGTCCATGTTATAAAACTTCACCACCACAACTCCACAAAGGGTCCTCTGCACCTTTTATGCTCTTACAGATACCCTGTCAACCACGTGTCCAGTAGCCGCAACAATGCCGACCCCACTACCACATGGACCCCCCAAAATCATCCATTCTGAAAAAAAAAAAAAAAAAAACATACTGACAGAATTCCTAAGTCTATCTTAAGATCTAAAAAAAATAAAAAATCCATAAAAAATCTCACGTTGGATGAACAAAATAAAACACCTTGTACACACCGGACTGGAACAAATCATACACAACGCGTCCGCACACTAAGCCTGACTAGACACCGGTCTTCTTCTTCTTCTTCTTCTTCGATCCTTCTGTCAGAAAACTTATATCAGGAGGCCGGTAGCCTTTATGAAAGCTATCGTGCAATCCATTTCCTCTCGTGTACCATACAGTTTTGTCTTCATTGTGGTTGGAACAGCCCAGATTGCGTCTCTGTTGTCAGCATACAGTTGACAGTGTTGGAGCACATGCTCAGCATTTTCGGGTGCCACGCTGCAGGGACACGTCTCCGTATTTCCTACACCAAAAAATTTGAACATATGTTGACGAAATCTGTTGTGCCCTGTCCTTAGACTGAATATAATACACTGTCCCTCTCTAGAGAGGCGATGAAGTGAGTCTTGGGGAGAAAATCTGGTGTGGGTATCCAGCCACCTTTCTTGGATACTAGCTTGTATTAGTGTTTTCATCTCTTGGTGGGTTAAGTCGCTATTTGGTTGTACCATGTCACTGCCGCTTCTGGTCAATCTGTCCGCTATTTCATTGCCTTCCAAGCCACAGTGACCTGGAATCCACTGCAGTACAGATTGTTCTACTGAAGAGCCTAAGCAAATCAGCTGTTAGGTCAAGTCTACAAACTGAGTGTCTTTTGGGTTAACAATTGCTTGTAGAACTGACATAGCATCAGTCAGAAGGACCACTCTGCTATATTTGCTGTGTTGTTGTCCATTCAGGAAAGAACATGCCGCTAGAAGTGCTTCTGCCTCTGCTCTATAATTGGAGGAATATGAACCTGTTGGTACAACCTGGTTGATTTTTAAACCATTTGGGCATTCTATGTATATTCCTCCTCCTCCGTCTCTTACTGCTCTCTTGGCTGAACCATCTGTATACACTCGAATCCAACTCTGGTGTGGATAAAGTCTATTGATCTCTCCTTCTGTAGTTGATTTCATATCAGTGCTGCTCATTGATGATTTGGAGGAGACCCCTGTTACAGTGGTTCTGACTGTTGGTAGGCTATCCCTAAGCCAAGCGGGGCAGTCGTTGTAAGGTTTAAGTGGAACATTTGGTATTATGAGAGGGAGTTTAAGGACAGCGAGCTTGGCATTTGCGTTCTTGATAAAACAGGTTCTCTTTAGTCTAGCCTTCAGGGGTTTCTGCAGTCGGCTGTACATGGGTTGTTCTTGAAAGTGGTTGTATTTGGAGAGCTGGGTGAGGAGCTTTGTGTCTCTCCTATCTTCCAGATTATGGAGACCAGTAATTGTTTCCATATCTGATATTGGCGTGGAGCGCATTGCCCCTGTCATAATACGGAGCGCATGGTTTTAAATCTTTGAGACTTTCTGAAAATTTGATTTAGCAGCTGTGCCCCAAGCAGCTATTCCATATTCTAGTGTTGGCCTCACATAGCCTGTATAGGTCCTCTTAAGGACATTGAGGTTTGCCCCCCCCAGTCTGTTCCAGCTAACTTCCTCATCAGTTGTGTTCTCTTGAGTCCCTTGCTCTGTGTCTTTTCTATCTGTTTTCTCCATGTGAGTCTTGGGTCAAAGGTTACTCCTAAATATGACGGTGAGTCATCATGTATCAGTGCCTGGCTGCCATATCTAAGTGAAACTTTCTGGGGTTTGGTAGAGAGACTGAAAATGGTGTGTGTGGTTTTGGCCCCATTTACAGGCATGTACCAGCTATTGGACCACCTCTCTAGAGTTCCGAGGGATTCTTGAAGCCTTGTCTGTGCTTTTTCAGTGTCCTCCTCTGAACTCAGTAGCGCCAGATCATCGGCATACATAACGGCTTGCGAGAGGTCACGCTTGGCTCTTACAATACCCGTTGTTACCCGTTAATCTCTAAACACACAAGTATCACAACCCTCATTCAGCGTGGACCTTTTGCACTCATCTCTGTCATCATCATCATCATCATCTAGTGTCTTTACAGCTGGCGTAGACAATCATGCATCTGACCTCCTGTATACACGAATAGCAAAGTGAGTTCAGCATACAACATATATAAATGTTATTGTGTAAGAATATTCTAGCCTAATTAACACAGCAGGTTGGAGCATAAACTATGTAACCCGGGCTTGAAGCTCGAATAAAAATCCCTCATTTCATATTTACTGGTCCCTGTGTGGGTTCTGAGAGAAAAGAATGGACACACTACCTCCCAGATAAGTATGTTGTCTTCTTCTTTGATCACCGGTTAAGAATTCCGGTGGAAAGTCCCGCTTGTTCGTCATTTTGGACTTTGTCTTTGTACCAGAACCTGAGTTTTGCGTGTACATCTGTTTTATTGGATTATTTGTGTACAGTGCTTGTTCCCTGCCTCTCGGACAGATGTGCTCCGACTTCGAGGGAAGGCGTCATTCCTATCTCTAGGATGACGGTTGCCATTGTTTCGTGGGCTCAGAAGAGATGATGCTCGTCTAATCTGCGAGCAAATCTCTTGGTCTAGGGCCGAGTCTCAGCAGTTTAGTTTTTTTTTAGTAATTGACAGACTTTAACCGAGAGTTGTAATGTAGTGGTACATTCGGCAAGCGGATTTTCCTCATGTTCTAAATGAGTTTTCATAGACGTTTTCACCCGTGCATTGGGGGAGAGTTGATGAGTCAGACTGGACCCTACATCTCTGGGGGCCACCAGACCCGAGATCCCCTGCCAGTTCTGTTAATGCTCATTGGAGACATTATCCATGGCGCACGACGGGGACGTGCAGACGGAGTCTTTCATGAGGTTCAGTAAAACCAGCATTAGAATAAATCTTTAGAAAAGACGGTTACCATTAGATAATGAAACGAAACTGAACTTTAAAAAATTTCCTCAGAAACCATCATTTGGCCTCGCTTCTAATAATGATGACAGTAGTCTAGTGGCTACATGTAACATAAAACAAATCATTTTTAATTTACCATAATTATACCTCCTAAAAATGATACTGGTAGGAAGTCATGAACACCCACTGTATACCATAGCCGAAAAGAAAAGAAGATTTATCAGTTACAACTTATTGTTAAGTGATTCCAAATGCCCCGAGTGCTGTGATGTCAATTCTTTTCTCAACTCAGCTCAAGTGATTCCAGTGTTGCTAAATAGCAATACATTTTCCACTGTTTCAGAAATATGGTCCTTTAAAAGACCGGCGAGAAAACAGGAAATTTGGTGCCGGAAATTTTAATTTAACGGTAAAAACAGAACATCATTTTCCAGTATAAGACCACGGCAGGTTCTAGCTTTTAAAAACGGGCGAGATGGTCACGTGCAGGGTTGCCGTATTGGCTTTTTTGACGCCGGATACCACAAAGTTGGCATATTTGAAATTGAGCTGGCCAAAGATATTGAGCTGGCGTATTTTGGCGTGTTTGGGTTTTCCTGGCCTTTCTAAACAAGATATGCTCACATTTTCTTCATAGTTCCTCCGTGTGAAACACGCTTAATTACTAAAAGTAATGTAGGCCAACAGTTAACATTTTTATTTCAGTTTGACTTTGTTGTGATGTCCTGGTACGGCTGGTACACTAAAGGAGATTCGTGCCATCTCTTAAAAATGTATGAATATGTTGTCTTCCTAAACGGATCGTGATTGTGATAAACCAAGGCCCTCTGTAATTTAACTATAATAAAGCAGGTCATGGATAAACCATCGCACGTAAACACCTCATGCAGTACGGAATCACGTAGCATGGAAGACTTATCTGTGCTAGTAGTGAGAGTTTGCTGAGAGAAAATATTAATTTACTAGAATAAATGTGGGATCATCATCAGGTGCCTTGCCGACTGGCGTGGGCGATCATGCCTCTCCATAATCTGCGATCTCCTGCAGCATGTATCAGTTCGTGTGCCGACACACCTCCATGCCATGCAACAAGACTGTCAAGCATCTTCTGTCGTTGTCTTCCTCTATCTCTCCTTCCACATATCTTTCCAGTGGTCACAACATGTTCTATTTTCCCTCTTCTCATAACATGGCCGAAAAATGACGACTGCCTCCTTCTGATGTCTGTGATAAGTTGTCTTTGGGCTTCCGCCTCTTTCATAACCTCTTGGTTGCTCTTTTTTGCTGTCCAAGGTATTCTAAGCATTCTGTAAAACCACATCTCTGAGGCCTCCAGAAATTGTTTGGACTGCCTACCTATTGTCCAGGATTTACAGCCATATGTCAAAACTGGATGTATGTGGCAAGCTAGAATTCTTTTTCTAACTCTCAATCACAGGATAAATTGCACAAAATGTTTTTCATTTTATAAAATGCAGTTTTTGCTTGTCCTATTCTGTTTCTTATCTCAGTTATGCATCTTCCATCTGATGTAATCCATGTGCCCAGATACTTAAATTTCTGGACTTGTCCTAAAATAACAAAGTGGGATATAAATCCCAAAACCACCAATGATACCAAGTTATTCAGACTGTTCAAAAACTACTCGAAGATAGAAAGTAGAGATGATATAGACCTAGTTTTAGCTGTGATAGATTTTACTACTACTACCAATGGCCACGTTATCAATAGATAAATAAATAAATGAAAAGCTTCTTATGACAGCAAACGCAAGTATAATAAATAGTAATTTGGAGAAAACATTCCAATAGCTCAAAAGAATTTCAAACGGATCAGAGGCAGCACATTGTAAACTGTGTTACCAAGAATTAGTATCATGAAATTAAAAAAAAAAAAAACGATTAACACTCCGTCAAAAAGTTAGTCACAGCTTATTACAACAATGACTGACAGGCAAACTAATGATAAAGTTAAGGCAGTAGAGTTGTTACTTTCTGTAAGCATGACTTGCCATTGTGTAATACGCACAATTGGTCATCTAAATGAAATCAGGACAGCGCATGATAAAACTAAATGTTTATGCATAATAAAAAATATTGTATCGCCTGCACTTAAGACTAAAAAGGTTTAGGCTGCATCTTCCACTTGTTCCGGTGAGGATGACAGTCAGGAATTGATCTTGTGATGTGAAAACAATGTTCAATTATTTTTGGCCATTTTTCTGGCGTAATTTGGCTATTTCGCTTAAAATTACGTATTTTTAAAAAATATCTGGCAACCCCAGCCACGTGCCCAGGGTGTAATATCCAGGTTGGGAACAGGAAAAGTGAAAACCTCAAACAACAACAACATTTGAAGTTCCACAGAGATGGACCAGAGTTGAAGCTGTTTTGTAAAGAGTGTAGCTTTGTTACAGACTGCCAGAGTCGACTTAAGCGACACATAGCCATTCATTCTAAAATGAAGAGATTTCAGTGTGGCGCTTGCAACTACAGGGCAACACAGAAAGAACAAGTATTGAGGCATTTACGGACAACACAGAACAAGATAGACATCAAAAGAGAAGGCAAGCGGCGTAAGTACTGGGATATTTATATTTGGGAATGGAGGGGGGGGGGGGGTTGGTTTAATATTAAAGACAGAATTTACACACAAAAAAACCGTCTTACTTAAATCTCGTTGTATAAATTATTTTTGATACGCTCAGGCTCCTTTACCTTGTCATCTCTGCCCTTTTATTTCATTTTCAACTAGCTGTACCCGGCCACGCGTTGCTGTGGCCCAGAATGCTAAACTGGCGAAAAAAAATAGAAAGCGCATATGTCTAATATTGTTAATATCAGTCGTTGCACAGATAGAGAGATAAGTCTTGTATGCTAGAACTAGAACACGCAACATATAAGTGGTGGATTTAAGTGCATTATTAGAGTTTAAAAAAAAGTTTATTTGTTTATCGTGGGCTAAGGCTAAAGCATCTTGTGTGCTTAAACGGCTGAAAGTAAAGCTGACTACTTTACCTATAAATGACCAACAAACTGGCAAAAAAAACGAACACACCCTCCCCAATCATATCTTTCTCTCCGAAGAATTGGAAAATCATCACCTGACAAAATTATTAAAATAGAAATAGTTTAGAAATGAGAACTGTAAAATAATGTTTTAAGCTCTCTCAGTTAAGTGTCTATCACCAACCCCATTTGCTCCCCCCGCCCCAATCATATCCTCTCCCTCTCCGAAGGATGGGAAAGTCATCGCCTGACGAAATATTGTATTTAAATTGAACTTGTCATCCGTGTACACTCAGACTAAAATGGGTAGCAATATTCTGTACAGAGAAGTAAATGTGGCCAGTGTAACAGCTACAGCATCACCCATCGAGTACCAGTACTACTACTACTGCTACCACACCACACACCTTCACAACAACCCCCTAAAAAAAAGTCACTACTGTCTGTGCAGGTCTGGGTAGCCAGAGGAGTTAGCGCTGCATGCTGGCGCCACGGGCTGTTTAGCTTAATTGTGCCCCCGCACTTTATCACCTGACCAGTAATGGACACTAACAATAATATTTCGTGATTAAAAAAGTACACTATACCCAAAAATAGCGAAAATAAAAACTGCACCCGTCATCTCTCCCTCTCCGAAAGGACGATTTTTAATTGACCTTGGCATCCATGTGGACCAAAACTAAACTGGACTGTAAGCCTCTTAGCAAACAGCGTCTGTCATCAACAGTGTTTGATCGAGTGAAGCGTCTTGGGAAGGCTAATTTGGACTTTACTGGAATCAGATGTCTTTGGGCAAAAGGTGCAGATATTACAACCTAGATGTAAACCACAACACAATGTGGCCATCGCCCTGTTGAGGGAAAAAAGAAAAATTAACACCCAGCGGGGAACCGAACACCGGTCACCCGCAGAAAGAGCTGAATACTTACAACTGTACTACTGAAGACTTTGAGTCAGATATTGCAGCCTAACTGTAAACTACAACACAACGTGCCAACCGCCCTCTCAAAGGGGAAAAAAATTACCCGTGACATGACCATTGAGCATCACATCGCCGCTATTGCAGGCTAGATGTACATGTAGCTTTAGTACTTTTTGTTTCTAAATTTTCTTTCTTTTTTTAAAATATTGTATTGGTGTAGGTGTAGGGCTTCCTCATAATGGCTTCAAGCCATTATTGCCACTCAAGACTCGTATTCTTATTGTAATCATTGAAGACTCATAGTTTGAAAGCTTACATTTTAATCTCTACATCATTAAAAAAAAAAATTATGGTCCATATTTGCACTGGGTAATTAAACAGTGTCAATTATATACAGAGCATTCTTTATTCATATTACCAAACTTCCCTACTCTTTCCCCCCCCCCCCCCCTCCCCCCCCCCCTATGTGGGTTTTAGGGCCTATGGTGGGGGAAAACAAGAATAGATCCATTGCCTCCCCATTATGCATGTTGCATTTAAGAGTCAACTCATTGGGGGCATCCTTCGAAGTCTGGTGCAAGTCAGCATACAGATAAGCCAAAACTATAAAATAAATGCGAATGCAACACTCTTGTTCTGGAACAAGGTTTAATTTTGGAGGTGGGCGAACAACCAGAACTTTCTGCTGAAGTTTACAGCCAGTGAATGCGAAGAAGAAGAAGTCTAAACTTCTGCACTATTTGTTTGCATATATATATATATTGTGTGTTGTTAAATTTGCATTTCATTTTGGTTTATTATTCCTTTGATATTTGCCATCATTTTACTATTTGGCTTAAGTAATTGTAGCTTGATACCTATATTAAAAAAGTTGGTAGAATATCCTTTACAGGAAAACTTAACATCCAGTAGTATGCTATTGCTTTTATTACCTGTATTGCTAGAACAAAATAGTTGCAAATCTTTTCAGGACTTAGTAAAGGCTAAAGCAACCCAGCAGTTTTTGATTGTTGTGTTGCTAGAACCAGATTGTAATCTTCAAGCACAATCTGTCTGATTTACAGTTGGCATCTGTGGCTTGTATAGGTTATGAAAACAATTTATTTTATCTCCAACATACCGGACTTATTTTAAAATGTATATGATTTTTGGCACAACCATTTTGCTTTTATTTTGATAAAAATGTGAGTGTTGAATGTTCAGGTACAATGGCAGCCTAGCGAATTTAAAGTTGCCCAGTGAAGCCACAAAAACATTCAGTAAATGCTGTGTCATATTAAAGAAGAACAAATGAGATGGTTTAGCGACCTGACGAGAATGTCCTGGTTTTAACTGCCACACTGAAAAAATATAATGAATACAGAGCAAGGGGAAGACCACACAAGAGAGGGAACAACATCATCAGGAGAAACCTAATACTTTAATAGAAATGAACACCAACTTGTGTAATGCATTGGATAAAGCGCACGAACGATATATAAAAAAACAACTAGGAACTGTATATTTTATTTAATGAAATTTTAGAAAGAGTTTGCATTTCAGGATTGACACATCACAAGAAGGAAGTCATCATGCCTACACAGACTAGTGTGCATTTTTACTGTGTGCATTGTGATTTCTCAACCACCACCGAGAAAATTCTGCAAGTGCACTTGAGAAGGTGAGAGAAACATCCCAGGTTATAAACTGTCTTTTTTTTTTTAGTTCAGCCAAAAAAAAAAACATTGTGTCCTTACCAGTTAATAAACACCACTTTGTAATGGTATTTTTTTGTTAACTTGCTCTATATCATATGTGTCCTTTACCAGTACTAATTATTTTCTTGTAATGGTGTCATTTTTTTAAATGGTGTGTAAGTTAGTCCCTTACCACTATTGTTGCAACGGTATTTTTTACTTACTCTATAAATGTGTGCTTTACCAATAACTGATAACCTCTTCGTAATGGATTTTTTGTTTTGTTTACATGCTGTGTGTGCCTATGAAATTGTTGTGACCACTGAAAGGAAAGGTAAAAAAAAAGGCAGATAGGCCTAAGGTAGATATGTTACACATGTTGTGGCTTTACATTTTCTTGATTAGGTTTTAGACCAGTTATCACTTGAGAGGCAATGCTGTTAAGCATCCTGCCCTCCACTGTTACTTCCCAAGACATTTCCCAATACCAGTTTTTTTAAGTCAGCTTGGCAGCCATGTATAAACCCTTGAAGCTTGTGAGCTGACAGGCAAACATCTTTTCACTTTGTGTGTCTCCTAATATTTTTCACCATATATGCTTTAAGCATGCCACACAGGAGATGCATCACACACCTACCAAGTATCTAGAGGAAAGTTCACAATGTCAGTACTTTACATACAGGTCGATGACAAACAATGGCTGTTGGATTCCTACAGAGAGCAAGGAAGGGCCAACAACAGCAGGAGCACCACAATAAGCCAGGCACTATTAACAAGTTGCATTGTAACCACTACCACAGTCCAGGAATACTACAGTACACCACTTCAAGTATGCTATGATATTGCACTCAGTCCTCTGTTATAGAAAAACCCAATGATGGTAAATCGATTGATGACCCACTGTCAGTCTATACCTCATGTCATATATAACCTCATCAGCAGTCTCCAGAACTTGGTGAACTATCTCTAGCTGGCTGCTACAGGCGTCTCCTGCCTGATCAGGCAGATACACCTTTCTGATGCAATGTGGCCATCTTCTGGCAGCTGAGACCCTGCCACCAGAGGGCTAGAAATAGATATACTATACCATACCTGGTGAAGAAAATCCACATAGCAGTTTGCTACTGTGTCACTTATAATCTTGGTATCTATACGAGACAGCTCCCCATCACTTCTCCACACTGGTCAACGCACACAGTTACCACAGCACTCTCTTTAGAACTTAAAAACACCCATCAACCTGCATACCACATGGCCAAAACTTTTCTGACCCATCAAACACTCGCGCACATTTAAATGTCCATTCTAGAAAATCACACTGACACATTCAGAAGTCAAACTTGTGGTACATGAGATTAACTTCCACAGTCCAGGCGCTGCACGAAAAAAAAAACATCGCTAAACTGTCACATGACATGACCGTTCTATCTCAGACTGAGAGCTACTAAATCAATCTGGCCACACATTTCTTCCAACAGCAGTCAGTTCAACGTGGATCTCACACTCCACGCACAACCCGAGATTCACAGCCCACTTATAAATTTCAAGCCACACATGTTTCCGACCTTCCAGAGGCCACAGTGTTTACACTTACAGCCCATCAGCACATCATGAATACCAATTAGCCATCAGACTTCATTAACCTATGGCTAACCCTTGGCTTCATTAACTCCTTATACACTAAAGTGACCTTTAGCACACAACACATACCATAGTTGCACAGATTACTGACATAGTGCACAGTGAATCTGAGTGAACATCTGGAAAACTCCTTGAAAACATTTGGTGATATTTACTTTTCTTTAGTTCTTGTACATGAAGTAGCTTTTGAATTTCTCTTGATGTAGACACACTCTGAGTGATCAAGACCCTCTAACGCGTGTGTACCCCTGTGTGCTGTGCCGATATGTCAACCAACGCCGGAGAAATCTCTTTCAGCACATGCGAAAGAAACACATCAGCATTCGTCGACGTACAGTGAGCCAGGTCATGACACACAATACCAGTACAGTGTCTATTACAGCATCAGAGATGTCAGAAAATACAACTGAGGTTAGTTTTGTGTGTGTATGTCTGTTTTCTTATTTAACCTTTTTATTTCCAAGCAAGTGTGAAAGACTATTCTTTTTCTGCCTTTTATCTCCCAGCCACATCACCACATTAGACCTGTCCTCTCTCTTACCTGTGTTTTTGGACATTTTACAAGAGTTGCATGGTGGAGAAGATATGAGCAAGAACATAGTTTTCCTAAAGAATGAACACACCCACTGTAGCCAAACTCCATTTTTGAAATGGCTCACATTATTTTTAATTTTCTTCAAACTATACAGCGGTAGCTCAACCTAATAACTCCTCCCAATGCAAACTTTAAGAGATACAAACATTTTTCAAATTTCCATTTTTACCTCTATACATTAGCTAGATTTCATTATAGAAACCATGACGCAATGGGCACCTACACATTTTTGTTATTACATTGCATTTATCTGGAATACAGCGCAGTGAGTGGAGTGTGCGACACAGGCTTCACTTACACATTTGCTTGTTTGTGGTATTTGCATAATCAAACAATGCAGGTTATGATTTGGTTGATCTTCACGGCACTCTGGACATGTCTATAGGTGCTCAGATTCCCTTTTCACCATATAAATCATCATCCAGCAGTTGATAGTCCCAGTCTTGTGCTAGTTGACAAGACTTCTCATTTGTTGGCAAAAGTGTGGATGAGCTGCTCCCAAAATCCTCAGAATGCCCTATCTTTCTAATGCATTAACACTCTCGGCACGATCCATGGACTGGCCCTCTGTAACTAGGGCAGATCTGGATAATCTTTTGGCTCCTTCATTGCCAACAACACCTGCATAACCTGGGATAAAGATGAAGGTAACTCCACGTACAGTGGAGTTTTGCAATGACTTGATCCACTGTCTGCGTACAGAATCCGCTTTGACATGCCAAATCATGCTCTCTCTCAGCACACACACATGAGAATAGCCTTGCGATGCTAGCCACATGAAAGCTGGTGTTACCACCATCACCTCCAATGTCATGCTGCTAGTAGTCCTACCAAAGGCACCCCTGGCCTCCTGGACTGTTCTGCCTGCAGAGCACGCAGTAAATGCCCATGCACTTTTTTGTCCTTCCACAACGGACGCATCTGTGTGGATCAGTACATTCAAGCCATGATGACTCAGAAAGCATGTTGAGGGAGATCAGGACAGGCATGCTTTGTGCAGAGTGGCATGCTTCACTGTAGAGGACACAGGTGAGGAGTATTGTCTGGATTTTTTAACCGGGAAATGCCGGTGTGTTGAGAAATGTACAGGCAGACAGACTGTCTGGCTCTGCACAACTTGGAAGAATACTGATGCATGATAGGGCAGACAGGGTTATTGCCTTGTGGGAGAGCGTGTACAGTTTGGTGGAGCAGATGGATTACCAGTCTGGTGAGATTGATGCAGGGGGGAGTGACGGAGAGGTTCTGGCAGATGCTCGAGGCTCAGGGTAAAGGCAAGATGGATGTATAGTCAGAATGCTACTGGCTCCATTGGTATCGGAATCTTTGCTGGCTGCTGATAGGGACAGAGTGCTTATGGGAATGCCCCGAGTGCTGTGATGTCGGTTCTTGAATCAAATCAACCCAAGCGGTGATTTGCCTGCTGTCCTTTTTCTCTAAAGATAACATTATGCAGAGGGTGCTTTAAATTCGAGCCTATCTTCAGGTATGCAGGAGTCCTTCAGATCTTCATCCTGTGGTGCATTGTCAGAAAGTCAAGAAATTTCATTACTACACTCCAGAATAAAGTGCCTGACTTTGCACCTTTTCCAGTCTTTCAATCTGAGTGTCACTGACTGTGTGTTTGGCTGAAGCTTATTCAATTGGAGAAAGAACTAGTCCCTGGAACAGTAGCAGAAGCAGTCTCTGCTCATTGGTAGTGGCCAGGACCCTCATTGCCTTTGCGGGCTTTCATTAAAACATGGTCAACATGATCTTTATAGAACAGACTGAAATTAAATTTCACACCCAGATATGTCATCAGGCATGTTCTCGCCAAAGCTTGGCTGCTAATTTCCACCATTGGCAGGTCTGCCTTGACCATATGTGTGTTCAAAGATAACCGTGACAGGCTTCTGAAGGGTTGATATGTGCACTGAAGTCTACACGCAGCTAGCCATCAAATTGTGAAGGGAGAAAATTCCAGTCGGATGATCTGCACCAGGTATTTGAAGGGTACTCTGTTGTACTACTTGTTCAGCATTCCGAGCCCTTGAGGTTCTTTGCTGCAGATGTCACCCACCTTCACTCCTGTCTCTGGTTGGCTTTCTCTTTCCAGTTGGTGACACCAAGTGTTTGCAGGGTTGTCTGGATATTATCTCTCCATGATCATCTTGGTCTGCCTCATGGTCTACAACCATTAAGCTCCCTTGTGTATACAGTTTTTACCTCTCTGTCATTTGAAATTCTCCTAATATGCTGAAACTATTTCAGTCTGTTACTGCTAGATTTTTCAATGCGGTTTTAAAAATGCATAATTTCTGTCCTATTCTCAGAAGGTAAAAGTATTAAGTGTTAGGATCGACTTCGCTGCACCAGCTTTGATCGCATATGGCTTGGTCTCTCAGGTTAGCCACCTGCTAAGAGTGTTGCACTGAGCTCTAACATTGCCTCCCAGGGTGCTCCATAAAATGTCACCGTGAACCATACTGCCATCCATGAAGAAACCCATTGTTGCTCAAAGAGTTTTTCTTTTTTTAATATTAACCGGGAGCCACATTGATGTAGTGGCTAGATGCTAACCTGCTGATCGAAAGTTCGTGGGTTCAAGTACTGCTAGGTTAACTTAGCTTTAAATGGATAACTAGAGTACCAGGTACAGCCCTGGGAAATAAAAGGCGGCTGGTGTGTTATGTGGAAAACTTTTTCACTAAACTGTGATTTACCTTGTTTATTATTTACCTTGTCTGCTGTATATGTATTTTTAAACCCTTGTTTACTATTTTCAGGTTTCTATGTTGGATGAGCAGCAGAAAATTGTGATCAAACAAAATGGCAGCAGCAGTGAAGTTGTGGGGACAGTAGAAACTGTTGGAAGCCTGGAGCACATTGTGGTGCACCCTTCAGCAGAGGCTTTGGCCAGCTCAGGTGATGATGGCATAGAGAGTCTACAGTTATCAGTGGAGGAGCTTTCAGGGCTGAATAGTGGAGATTTGGTTCAGATTGAAGGGCAGCACTATCTGGTAGAGTTGACCCAGGATCCAAGCAACCCATATAAACAGATTTTGTCTTTATTGGCCGTGACAACAACCAGTGTAAGCCCACAGCTGATGATCAACTGTATCTGTTAGAGTTACCTCAGGACCTGAATAACCCACATAATAAACAAATTATGAGATTTCTGCCTGTGACAACAGCTTCTGTAAGCCAGTAGTCGTACTGTTATCTGATGTGGGGGTGGGTTTACACAGAATTAAATAGGCCTGTAAAAGCTAGTCACCTGCTACAGCTCCTTGGAATTTGGAGCATTCCAGAATGGCATTGGACAATAGTCTACACCAGCTTAGTGGATTCATTAGGCGTTTAACTTCCAGGATGTGGCTCTTGAGGTTGTAGGGGTGTTCAAACCTTCATGTAGCAGCCTAGAAGGAAAAATCAGCCAACCAGTCCTGCACAGATTCAACAGATGCTATATCAATAAACTTCTTTTCATCAAAACTCATTTATTACTCCCTGAATGGGTTCTGGGGAAAAAACAACCAACAGGCATTCTCCCCCCACCCACAACAAGCATGTCTAAAAGACAGCAAATTCGGAGTTTTTCCACAGAAATTGAAACCAGTAGTCTGTACACACAAAAAAAGCAAGATCTGTAAGATGCGTGTGCATGCAAAACTGAAGTTCTAGAACCAGCGCAGATGAAAAACCAGTATTTTCTGCCAGAGTTCACAACCGATAAACATAGGGGAGAAAAATATTTACTGTAAATTTAAAACTACCTGTTGATTTTAATTGGTTTATTAACACACAAGACTGAGTGTTGGAGGGGGGGGGGGGGGTATGAATTTAGAAATAGTGAAATACTGCTTTTATGGTAATTTATATTCATATGGCTTTTGTTTAATAGGCAAGAAATTGATGTTCAGCATATTACTGTAATATTACCTTTTTTCACGTATTATTTGTGGTCATAAATTACAACTCTGTTTTGGACGAAAGACATGAATTGCTGCTGGCTGTTTTTGTCTTTGATATGCTCAAGGCTCCTTTACCTTTTTATCTCTGCCCTTTGTTTCAATAAATTGTTGTGTTACGTCATGTGGCCATAGTACATTTTTATTTCTTTTTTTTGGGGGATAAATATTGTGTGGTGTAGGTGTAGGGCTTCCTTGTATATATCATTACTATATGACATTATAGGTTATGCCGGTGTGTTGGGAAATGAGCAGACAGACAGACTGCTTGGCTCTGCACCACTTGGTGGTGAATTGATGTATGACAAGTAAGATATTGTGAGGGTTCTTTGGGAGCAAGTGAACAGTGCAGAGGCGCAGATAGATCATTACGGTCTAAGGAGAATGGCGTTGCAAGGAGTTACCGGTGGGTCTGGCTGACGCAGGGGAAGGATGAGACGGCTATACAATCAGATGGTTACTGGTACCATTGGATTTGGAACTCTTTGCTTGTTGCTTAAGATGGGGACTAAGATGAATGGATGTTTCACCCATAAGACATGCTGCATCAAATTTGAAAGCTCCTGCTACTTGCACAGGCTATGTTGAATCCTTTGTGGACAACGGTTTCTTGCTCAGGTCTCATGAAGCTGGTAGACTTATGACACAGCACTGTACAGTTACAATCACTAATATTTCTAAACAGCATTCTCTGTGAATGTCTTCTTTGTTAAAAATGTTTTCCTTTACTGATCAGGCCCTTGTAACGTTCAGTTGGTACTGGCTCTCCTACTGTGGCATAGGTGCTACATCAAAACACGATAACTTTTTAGATGTACAGATTTAGCAGCTCAGACTCCAAGACTGTTGTATGCTAAATGTGGGGTGCCTTATGAGCTTATGGTCCAAGAATCATTTCATGATTCTCGACCAAATTCTGCAAAACACACACAGTCCAGGAAAACTCAACAAACTGTTCACTGTCATAAATTTAATCACAAAACGTTTGGGTATACCAACCCGGCACACCTGGGTCACTGGCTAACCCTCACTTCAGGGCTAGCTATAAGGATGAACAAGCTCTATTTAACTTACTCAGCTTGACATCCGTTGCTATACTAAGTGACAGGCACTTTCACATGGGCTGACTGGGAACCTCTAAAATACTTAAGTTCCACAATACGAACACAGTAAATCCGCAACATCGAGGGATTCTCGATGACCGTCTGAATTTCCAAATCTGAGTCCCATCAGCACACAGCTGATAGCTCACATCTACTAGATCACTCCTTAAAAACAATCCAAGCTGGATTTATCAGACAAGAATGGATTATAACACTAAGCACTTCACAAATAGCTGCCCTAACCTTCATTTTTGTGCCAGGTCGTGCGGGTGTTCAAAGGAACGAGCGTGCAGACTATCTTACTGACACTGCGGTTGCTATGGTTGGTCCAGTACTGGACAGAAGTGATTTTATTAATGTCATGTGCTGCACCTATTGTACTGAGGAGCATGCCAAAGGACATGACTCTGTATCCCTGTCAAGACTGATGGACATGGTTTGCAGCCTGGAGCTGCAAGAAATGAACATTTCACTAAGGGGACAAGATGTTTCATTAACTAACACAGATCTGGCGTCATCAGTCATTTTACACTTGTGGAGCTTTTGAGAAAATCGGAGCACCTATGGATCTGTCCAGAGTGCTGTGATAATCATTTCTAATCACTAATCACTCCTCTTAAGTAGAATCTGTTGTCTTATATCCATAGTGAAAGCCAACATGCGTTGTCACCTAGAACAAGCTCCTCACAGATAAGCACACAGCTCTCCCGCCTCAGCTAATCTCCTGGCCATTGGCCCTAGTATATACACATGTGAGTTTTCTATGATACTTAAGGCGCCCGCACTTATTCGCGTGTTACGTCTTTCCTTGTGGATCAACTAGTCAACTCCTGTCCTAAGTCAACACTCTCAAACAATTGAATCAGGCAGCGTTGACACCTCATGGATCCCCCTTCCCCCAGTCAACAAGTCTGTACTAGATCAAACATAAACAGTGTTGATACACCCGAATCGACACGCAACACAGTACCCTGTTGGATCAAATGGCTATGATCCTAAAGCAGTTCCCAGATGAACCAGTACTGTCAGGTTATTATATCTCTCACATCATGAGAAGACAAAGGAAACGGGTTAAACAATCAGTGAACACAGTACCGGATACTTTCTTCCAAATTACACATCACCCAGTTTCAGTGCTCAGACAAAAGTGATTAGTCGTCATAGGAAGAACAGACCTGAGATACTGAAACACTTTCAGTCCGTCTTCTGGCTTCAGGAGCTACTCTTGAACCAGAAACAGGAAAGATTCCTTCCGCCAATTAAGGCGGTGGTTCGGCCATTGAAGATGGAATAGAAAATCTCTTACCTGTGAGTGAATTCACAATATAACTCAGACCAACACAGAATTGGTGTCTTTGGCCGCTACACGCTGCACGATTTACTGAGGAGGGGATCCGAGCACTTGTGGACTGGGTGGTTTGACGTGCAATGAGGATAATCTGTTGACTGACTAACAATATAACTCACTGCCAATAGATTTAGAATGGAATAAGGCTCAGTCTCCTTTATCCTGACCTATACTTATTAAAGAAAGGACTATTTACTTAGATGGAAGAGTCCATATTTAAATCTAGATAATTAGCATAGTGGGATACAGGGTAAGGATGGGGGTGTTTTGCTGGCTGTGTGACATGGGGTTGTTTTGCGGTGTGATCTGAAGAAAAAAAACTAGTAACTTTATTTTATATAATGAAATTTTAGAATGAGTTTGTATTTCAGCATGGAAACGTCATAAGAAGGGAGTAGCAGAAGATGGTTCTAAGGAGAAGGTTGACTTCATCTCTAGGGATAAAATTTTTGCCTGCAACCACTGTACAGTGAGGTGAGTGTATACAATTTTTGCCTTTAGCCCACTGTACAATGAGGTCAGTGTATACATTTTTGCCTGCAACCAATTGTACAGTGATGTGGATGTAGGTAAACAGTGTTTGTATACAGCCACTGTACAATGAGGTGGGTATGTGTATAAAGTGTTTTTTTTATAGCCACTGTACAATGAGGTGGGTATGTGTATACAGTGTTTGTCTACAGCCAATGTACAGTGGATGTGGATGTAAGAAAACTGTTTGTCTACAGCCACTTTACAATGAGGTGGGTATGTGTATACAGTGTTTGTCTACAACCTTAGCAATGTGGTTTCACAGAAGAATCCTTAGAATTTCTTGGACAGCAAAGAAGAGCAACCAAGATGTTTTAAAAGAGGTGAGGGCTCAAAGTCATCTTATTACAAGCATCTTTAAAGACAGTTGTCAATTTTTGGTCATGTTATAAGAAGGTCGGCTCTGTGGCTAAGTCTATGCGAACGCTTTGTAATGCCGGGATGCCGTGTTCGATCCCAGCTGCGGGCCATGCACCTTGCTTTGGTTTTGACAGTGGTATCAAGAAAGCCAACTGTCCAGAAAGAAATGGCAAACTACAGGACATGAATTTACCTAGAAAAACCACACAACAGCCAGGGGCTGTTGGGGTTGGTTCTGCAACATCCTGTAAAGGATACACAACTAACCTTATGAGAAGAAGAAACTGGAACATGTTGCAACCACTGGAAAGATCTGTGGAAAAAAACAAAACAAGGAAGATAACGTGAGATGAGTTTTGACAGCATTTTATAATGGCATAAAGTGGTGTCAACACGGGAACTGATTTTGTTAAAGATTGCATATTGTAGAGAGGCATGATCGCTTATGCTAGTCAGCAAGGCACTTGATGACATGCAATTTCGCCTACACTAATATATCAGTGATATGTCATGTGATATATTTTATTACAGACCACTAAACTTGTGATTGCTTTGTACGAATATGCAAGTGAGGAGTCATGTGACAGTTTCTTTTACACTGATATACCAGTGACAGGCCATGTGACAGTTTGTTTTACACTAATATACCGGTGACATTCCATGTGACACAGTTTAATAGAGGCCAATAATAAACCTGTGGCGCAGTTTTTCAGACACTAAAATAATAGGCCATAGTACATACTTATAGACTAATATGCCAGTGACAGGTCATGTGATAGTTCTGCTTATTGGCTGTCCCCAGATTTGCCAATCTGATCAACCTGTACAAACATGTTCACACTCAACATAGAGATATCATGCCTACACAGACTGATGGACTTTTCTACTGTGTGGTCTGTAGATTCGCAACCACCACCAAGAGAAATCTGCTAGTGCACATGAGAGGGTGAGAGAACATCGCAGGTTATAAATTGTCTTTTTTTTAATTCAGCTGAAGAAAACATTGTGTTTGTGTCCCTAACAGTTAATGAACACCACTTTGTAATGGTTATTATTTTTGTTTATTATTATATTACTTGCTCTTTGTGTGTGTGTCCCTACCGGTAACTGAACACCTTTTTGTAATGGTATAATTTTTTTTTAACCTGCTATTTATGTGTCCTTTGCTAGTAACTATCATCTCTTTGTAATAGTATCATTCTATTTATGCATTGTAAAATTGTCCCTTACCATTAGTGTTGCAATGTTATATTTTATTTACATCTTATTTAGCATCTTGTCACTTTGTGTGTCTCCTGATATATTCACCATATATGTGTCAAGTATACTGTGACATGCCACACAGGAGATGCATCACACACCTACCAAGAATCTAGGGGAGAGTTCACAATGTCAGTACTTTACATACAAGTCGATGACGAACAATGGTTGTTGGATTTTTACAGGAGAGCAAGGCAGAGCCAACAACAGCAGGAGCACCACAATAAGCCAGGCACTATCAACAAGTTGCATCACAACCACTACCACAGTCCAGGAATACTACAGTACACTATTTCAAGTATGATCTGATAGGGCACTCAATCTTCTTTGTTATGGAGAAACACAATGATGGTGAATAGATTGTTTACTCACTGTCTGTCTATACCTCCTGTCAAATACATCCGCAGTCTCCAGAACCCAGACGAGTCACCCCTGCTATATATCTCTATCTGGCTGCTGCGGGTGTCTCCTGCCTGATAGTGCAGATACACCTTTCTGATGCAACGTGGCCATCTTCTGGCAGCTCTGTAACTAAGAGACCCTGCCACCAAAGGGCTAAAAGTAGATATACTATACCTGGTGAAGAACATCCACACCACAATTTGCTACCCCGTCACTTATATTCCTGATATCTATACCAGACATGTCTCCACACTGATCAGCACCCAGAGTTACCACAGCACCCTCTGTAGAACTTGAAAACACCCAACCAGCATGCCATATAGCTGCAGCATTTCAGACCTCATCACACAGTGGCAGACATTTAACCATCCATTCTATAAAATCACACTGACACATTTAGAAGTCCAACAAATGATACACCAAGTTAACTTCTGTGGTCCAGGCACTGCACTGAATAAAAGAACATGGCTAAACCGGTCACATGACATGACCGTTCTATCTCACAGGCTGAGAGCTACTGAATCAAACCTGCCACACATTTCTTCCAACAGCAGTCAGTTCAACATGGATCTCGAACTCCTCGCACAACCCAAGGTTCACAGCCCACTCAGGAATTTCAAGCCACACATGTTTCCGACCTTCCAGAGGCCAGAGTATTTACACACATAACCCATCAAAATACCATCATTACCAATTTGCCCTCACATCGTTAACCTTTGGCTGAGCTTTAGCTTCAATAACTATTCATACACCAAAGTGACGTCTAGAATGCAACACATATCAAAGTTGTACATATGCTTCATAGACTATACAAAAGCATTTGACTGTGAAGCATGAAGAAGTAATCAAACTGTTAGAAAAATTAAACATTGATGGGAAAGATCTACGAATAATAAAGAACATGTATTGGCAGCAAACAGCAGCTATAAGAATTAACAACTGTTTAGGTACATTTCAAAGTGATGTGTACTGTCACCTTATTTGTTTTCAATATACAGTGAATATATAATGAGAGCTTTAATTGGTATGCCCGGAATTTACGTTATGCTGATGACACAGTCTTGATAGCAACAAGTCAAAAAGAACTACAGGCAATGATAGACATTGTGGTGTTAGAAAGTAGAAGAATGGGCCTCAGTTTGAATAATGGGAAGACAGAAGTAATGGTGGTATCAAAGAAACGAATTATTCCTAAATGTGTAATAAAAGTTGATGGTGTTATTTAAGGACAAGTACAGAAATTTAAGTATCTGGGCACATGGATAACATCAGATGGAAGATGCATAACTGAGATAAGAAATAGAATAGGACAGGCAAAAAACTGCATTTTATAAAATTAAAAACATCTTGTGCAATATATCCTTGTCATTGAGAGTTAGAAAAAGAATTCTTGTTTGCTACATACATCCAGTTTTAACATATGGCTGTGAATCCTGGACAATCGGTAGGCAGGCCAAACAATTTATGGAGGCCGCAGAGATGTGGTTTTACAGAAGAATGCTTAGAATACCTTGGACAGCCAAAAAGAGCAACCAAGAGGTTTTAAAAGAGGCGGCAGCCCGAAGACTACTTATCACAGACATCAGAAGGAGACAGTCATCATTTTTCGGCCATGTTATGAGAACAGGGAAAATAGAACATGTTGTGACCACTGGAAAGAAATGTGGAAGAGAAGATGCTTGACAGTCTTGTTGCATGGCATGGAGGTGTGTCGGTACACGAACTGATACATGCTGCAGGAGATCGCAGATTATGGAGAGGCATGATCGCCCACGCCTATTCGGCGAGGCACCTGATGATGATGATGATCATAGTAGCACAGATTACTGGCATGGTGTACATTGAATGTGGATGAGTGCCTGGAAAACTTCTTAAAAACGTTTGGTGATATTTGCTTTTTTCCAGTTCTTGTACATGAAATACTTGTTGAATTTCTCTGTTATTCTAGACACAACCTGAATGACCAAGCCCCTCCAACCCAATTATACTCCTGTGTGCTGTGCAAATATGTCAACCCACGCTGGAGAAATATCTGTCAGCACTTGTGGAGGAAACACAGCATTGACATCCGCCGAGAGACAGATGGTGTTGAGGGAGAGGACAATGGGTATGTGCAAGATATGGAAGTTGGTGGTATCACTGGGACAGTCAGCCAGGTCATGACACCCAATAACAGTACAGTGTCTTTTACAGCATCAGAGATGTCAGAAAATACAACTGAGGTTAGTTTTTGTGTGTGCATATCTGTTTTATTTTATGACATTTTAGTTTCCAAGCTAGTGTGAGAGACTCTTCTTTTTCTGCCTTTTACCTAGTCACATCACCACAACAGACCCATCTTCTTATTTACCTACCACCCTCACTACATCCATGCAAAAAACTTTTTCCTTTAGGCACCTCTCCATCCTAAAGGCTGACCCTGCAACTACTACGATGTCTCTGAACTTCCCATAGTGAGCCTACAGACACAGCCGTGACCTCAAGGACGTTCTGGTCAAGAGTTACATCCCACCTCTTGAGTCCCACTAAGGCACGGTCTCTTGTCATATGCTTAAGGAAATGACAGATGCAGCTGTTAAATAGGGTTTTAAAACTTTCCTCACTAAAGAAGCAAATGGAAGCCACATATGACAGACAAAACAAAACCAATTTGACGGAACATAATTTTTGTATGTTTCATGTAAAACCAAAAGATTTCTTTCTATCTATTGTCTTCTTCACTTTTACCTGGTTGCAGCCCAGTGTCGTGGTTTAAAATATTTGTTTTGTGCCTCTCGCGTGATTTGAGTGACAGTTTTCTGGATCTTATGGCCGTATTCAGCTACTCCATCTATCCATTTTTTCCTGGGTCTTCCTCTGGCCTTTCTTCCCGATGTTCTATTGTAAAAGGCCTTATAGGCAAACTGATCCGGTTGCATTCTTACTAAATGACCAAACCACTTCATTCTCTTTTTTTTCAATATGTTCCATGCATGCTCTTGTTCCAACTTTGTCTCTAATGCTGACGTTTATGACTCTGTCTCTTCGTGTATTGTTGGTGACTCTTCGGAGACATCGAATTTCACACGTAGTAATTTTTTGCATATGTGATTTGTTCATTGTCCACGTTTGGCACTGATAAAATAACGTAGGGAT
The DNA here is from genome assembly GCA_905116865.2 of Candidula unifasciata. NCBI lineage: Eukaryota > Metazoa > Mollusca > Gastropoda > Stylommatophora > Geomitridae > Candidula > Candidula unifasciata. Next base: position 138,167 of record CAJHNH020004201.1, read on the forward strand.
GAAAATGCTGTTGATCATCCGTTGTTTGGCTGGTAACGAGATCTTTGGATAACGAAGAAGTGGGGCCAGTTGGTAGTTGACTGCATTGGCTTTTTGAACTCTAGCCTGTATCTCTTTATTGAGTCTTCCATCTTCTGTAAATATGCATCCTAAGTACTTGAATTCTTGAACTTGTTCTAATTGTATGTCATTGATCTTTATGCTTACATTACTGTGTTTCTTTCCTATGGTCATTACTTCAGTTTTTGAGGTGTTTATTTTCATGTCAAATTTTGTACAGTTAGTGAGCAATGAATCAACATGTTGTTGTAGTTTTTGTTCTTATTCTTGTAACAAACATTGGTCATCTGCAAAGAGAAGTTCATTTATAATATCTGTGTTTTGGTTTGACTCATGTGCAATTTTATCCATATATGTGATGAAGAGTAGGGGTGATAGGACACATCCTTGTCGTACTCCTGATGTAATGGGGAACCAGTCTGTCATACCTTCCGTTGTTCTTACAGCGCTTTGGCTATTTTGATAGAGAGCCATTATGTTTCCCAATAATTGACCCGGTAGCAAATAACTTTCCTACATGGCTTTGTAAAGAGATACCTCTGTATGTTTCACAATCTCGTTTATCACCTTTCTTCTTCCATATGGGAACTATAATTGCTCTCTGCCAGTCAACGGGAACTTTCATTTCCTCCCAGGCCATATTGAAAATTCTTGTCAGCCATTTTACTGCTGTTGCCTTACATGCAAGTATTATGTCTGTTGTAATACCATCTGTTCTGGCCGCTTTGTTTCTTTTGCTTTGCTCTAGGATCTTTTCAACTTCAGATTCTAATATATTAGGTTCTTGTTCTTGTCCAAATTTTATTTTATTAGACACTGGTTCTTGTCCACTATTCAGTAATTCAGAAAAATATTCTTGCCATCTTCTTTTAACATCTTGGGATTTGGTGAGTGGTTTTTTAGCCTTGCTGTTTATGATCTTTGATGGGTTAAATTTCTCTTCTCTCAGTCTCATAGCCTTGATGCTTCGGTAGAACTGACCTGGTGAATCAGTGCATAGCCTTGCTAATTGTTCTCCGTAGTTTGCCCATGATTCTGATTTCGCCGAATTTACTTTCCTCTTGCTCTTTGCTCTTGCTTTTCTATATTTGATGTAGTCCTCATCTAATTTGGACTTTTGCCACTGATGAAAATATTTCTTCTTTTCTTTGATAGAAATTTTAACTTCTTCATTCCACCATGCTGTTTGTTTCATGTGCCTTCTTGGCTTTCGGAGTCCGCACTTTTCTGTCATTACATTCAGGATGCAGGTTTTAAAAATTTGCCACTCTTCTTCTATGTCATTTCCTTTCTCTAGAGTACTGAAGGTGTTTTTAACTGTTTCCTCAACTTGAATTGCCACATCTTTGTCTTTTAGTTTCTCTATGGCTATCTGATCCATTAACTGTGGTGTTTTATCAGTGCAAATTCTTGTTGGTTTATAGAGCCAAAGTACTACAGGTCTATGGTCAGAGTCTATTATTGCATTTGGGATGGCCCTGGAGTTCTTTATTCTCCATCTGTCGCTCTTTTTTGTGAGAATAAAATCTATCTGTAATGCTTGGTTAATATTATTCCATTTATACCAGGTCAGTATCTTGCTTCTCTTTTGTTGGTATAGCGTGTTGCTGATAATTAGTTCATGCTCTGCACATACATTAAGTAATTGTTCTCCATTGTTGTTACATTTATTTTCTTTGTCACTAAATGGTCCCATATATGTGGACCATGGAGGTTGACGTTCTCCCACATGTCCGTTGAAATCTCCCATCACATACAAGCCATCAGTGTCTGTAACTTTACTGATGGTTTCACCAAGTTGGTCAAAAAATTCTGTTCTTTCTTCTTCAGTGTAAGTGTCGTTACAAGGAGCATATACTTGAATATACGATACTCTTCTTTTACCTGCAGCCAGTCTGATACTTATGATTCTCTCTACCACGAATTCTGAATCTAGTAAATATTTTGCTGTTTCTGGAGCAATGATAAAACCCACTCCATGTTTATTAGTTTCTTGTGGTTGAGTCTCTTTCCAAATCAGAACAAAGTTCTTATGAATTTTCGGCTCTACTGGCAAATCCGGACGAAGAATAAACAGCCTTGGACGACTTAGTCAGAGTTCTCTCCCGTGGCCGCACTCCAAACAGTGATCGGAAAAGCCACAACGAAACAAACGACACAAGCAACATGGCAGTTAGACGCACTCACATAACTAACATCGTTCTTCCGACGCACGACTTAGTTGCCACAGACGTAACTCCTGCAGACCTGTATGGCATAATGACAAATAAGTATGCGTGGTTGCGGTGGCTAGTTGAGCATAGTCTGATAAGGAACACGCAACCGTGTACCTCGTGCACGCCCACAAACATCAGATTGTCGGCCACTATTTCGAAACCCTACGTCAAAATTTTAACATCTAACCCTATCCCTAACCCTAAACCTACCCCTAACCCTACCCCTAACCCTACCCCTAACTCTAATCCAACAACCGCATGATGATGACTACACAACCATTCACAATGCCTCACACAACCGTACGCAGCCCTACACGCAACCGCAGGATGATAGGTAAGTGTGTCGTTTGTTTCGTTGGTTTTCCGATCACTGTTTGGAGTGCGGCCAAGGGAGAGAACTCTGACTAAGTCTTCCAAGGCTGTTTATTCTTCGTCCGGATTTGCCAGTAGAGCCAATTTTCTGGACGCCTTGTGCTTTTCTTATGAAATCAGCAATTCCCAAAACTTTGATTTTACTCTTAATCATAAATTCAACTAATTTAGCCACTTTATCCCCCATACCACAAATGTTCCATGTAGCCATCTTAAAAACTGTTGTGCCGGATCTGTCTGTCTTGGCCGGTGTTTCAACTAGTTCTTTCATGACTCTGTCTTGTGTGTGGCGGTTTGAAGCGCTGGTGTAATCGGGCTTTTTCTTCAAAATACACCATAAATCTTGAGCAATGGTGCTTGAACAAACAAATCCACTACCGGCTTGCTGGGCCTGTCGTTGGATCATCCTTGTTTGAACAATAATTTGATGGAAATCCCCTAAAACAAAATTTATCAAAACTGCATAGTGATAGACGCAGCTTATTCCGCCATCTTGGCCAGGTTTTTTTTGGTTCCAAACCAAAAGATTTAATAAATGCAAAATTGCAATGGTCTTAAAAATGTATATTCATTGCCTATAAATGCTTCCCACATTAAATGCATTTTTTTTGGGCAATGTCTTAATTTAGGCTAGAGTAATTCTTGTTTTTCTTAATAGTATTTTTTTTTTTTTCATCTAAAGAACGGATTGATTTCCCATAAGATGTAATCGGTAACTGAGTATGCAGATACAAATTACTAAGTTCATTAGTTGAGGTACCACTGTTGTTAGGTGTTAGTTGATTGTTGTACTGTGGCTTTTTTATCCATTATAGAACTGTTGGAATTATATGGTTATGCATGTTCACATTTGCTGAATGAGGTATTTTCTCCGACCGTCCAGATTTAGCATAACCTGATAGATTTTGTTGCTAAGTTTTATAATACAATTTTATACATGCATAAAGTATTTAATGTTAGGATCCACTTTGTTTCCACCAGCGTTGATCCCCTATGGCTTGGTCTCTCAGGTTAGCCATCTGCCAAGAGCCTCGCGCTGAGCTCTAACAATGCCTCACGGAGTGCTCTATAGTTTCACACTGAACCAAACTGCCATCCATAAAGACCCCCCTTTTTTGCCGAAATTTTTTTTAATACTTATTTTTAATGAAAGATTTAAAAAAAAAAATGTGTTACTAACCTGGAGCTACCATGGTGTATTGGACTAGACGCTCGCCTGCGCATCGGAAAGTCATGGGGTCAGTTCTGACGGAGGCTGACTTTTTTCAAAAAATGACCGTGGCTGCCAGGTTAACCTAGCCTTAAATGGGCACCAGGTACAGTCCTTGGAAGTAAAGGCAGCTGGCACAATTGTTCTGTGAAATAAAAGTCTAGCCCTATATGCCCAGTACACCTGATGTGTGGAAAAGGGTCTTTTACTAATATATACCTTGTCTGCTGTTTTCTTTATTTTCTTTTTACCATTATTATTTTTAGGTCCCTGTGTTGGATGAGCAGCAGAAAATTGTGACTGGCAGCAGCAGTGAAGTTGTGGGGACAGTAGAAACCGTTGGACACCTGGAACACATTGTGGTGCACCCTTCAGCAGACTCTTTGCACAGTCCAGATGGGGATGGCATAGAGAGTCTAGAGTTAACAGAGGAAGAGCTTTCAGGGCTGAATAGTGGAGATGTGGTTCAGATTGATGGGCAGCACTTTCTGGTAGAGTTGACCCAGGATCCAAGCAACCCATATAAACAGGTTTTGTCTTTATTGTCCATGACAACAACCAGTGTAAGCCCCTAGTCATATTGTTGTCAGATGTCGGAGCTAGAAGTAGAGTTTAGATATTCCAGAGTTGAATGATCAGCTGGATCTATTGGAGTTACCTCAGGACCTGAATATGAATAACCCACTAACAAACAGGTTTTGGGATGTCTGCCTGTGACAACAGCTGCTATAAGCCAGTAGTCTGTACTGTTATTTGATGTCAGGATTAAAAGAAAAGTGTAAAAATTCTTCTTCATGTTCACTGGCTGTAGCTCCAGCGGAAATTTCTGGTTTTCCCCCACCTCTGGACCTAATTCTTGGTTCAGAACCTGAGTACTGCATGCATATCTGTTTTACAGATCTCACTTATTTGTTTGCAGATTGATGGTTCATTTCTAGTCAGGCAGATGCATTCTGACTTCTAAGGAAGCTCCCAGTTTTTCGACTGAACAACATGTTTGTTGGGGATGCAGTGGGGCTATTGTTTTGCCCACAATGAGACCCTAGAACCCTCAAGGAAATATAAATATTCTAAAGAGCAGAGACCAACTGTATTTAATGAAGTTACCTCAGGTCCCAAACAACCCACATAATGTTTTAACATTTCTACCAGTGACAACAACCACTGTAGGCCAGTTGTTTTCAGATAGCAGACCAAGAAGTGGAGGTTTGAGATGAGCCAAATGTTGCTTTTTTAAAATCAGGAACTATCATCATGTGCATACTGGTAACGGTATCTATGAGGGCATTGGCTAAGAAGTAAATGGTCCATGAGAGAAGTTTAGGGTTCAAATACTGTCTGATCACTTCAAGATTATTCTACACGGGCTATTTCACTGCCTAAGGTACCAAGTAGAAATGTCAAAAATTATCAGGCTTGTGACAGTTATGAATCGCTTATAATTGGTGGCAACCCTATTCCGAAACTTCGCTACGCAGATGATACAGTACAGTCCTCCTTTCGAACAGTGTAAAGGAAATAAAAAATTTAATATTGTCTGTCCAAAAGCACAGTGATCAAGCGCAGATCAAAACCTATTCTTGAATTTGAAGAAAGGGAAAATAATGACCACAGACAAAACTGGCTGTCACCCAAAAATAACAATAGATGATTAAGATATTACAAATGTAACAAACTTTGAATATCTAGGCTCCATAATAAATAGCAAAGAGACTAACAGAAATCAAAAGGAGGATGGCCATAAGTATTACAAATGTAACAAACTTTGAATATCTAGGCTCCATAATAAATAGCAAAGAGACTAACAGAAATCAAAAGGAGGATGGCCATAGATATTACAAATGTAACAAACTTTGAATATCTAGGCTCCATAATAAATAGCAAAGAGACTGACAGAAATCAAAAGGAGGATGGCCATAGCAATGCAAAAGTTAAACAGCATTAAAAGTATGGTTTAGCCCCAGCTAGGGAATCAAAATTAACATTTTGGGAGCATAAATCTTCCCTTTAGCAACAAATGGAAGCGAGTCATGGACTATCTCCCAGCCCTTAATTGATTTGACTCAAGAACGATCACAGCCTTCGGGGCATTCCCATAAGCGCTCTGTCCCCATCGCAGACGTTAACCACCCACTGCACAAAGCTATACACTACAAAAAATGAACTCGTCTCAAAAGAGGTCGCTCTTGGATGGCAAAGGCTGAGGATTTAATCCAGTTGGTATGTGACCTAGACGTGATCAGTCACGGAAACGAATGGACGAATACACCAGTAGACATGCATGGAATCTCTAAGGTTGTCATCACACTCGGAAGGTACTGCAGGGATCACGTAGACACAGAAGTAAGGGGACTGATAGATCAGCATTCAGACCCATAAGATATCATCTACACAGATTGATCCGTGAAGCGAGGATCAAGGTCAGCATGGGCATACACAGTAAACCAACAGACCCCACTCCCTCCCATGTTGTAAAAGACAAGAAATTAGAAGTGTTTCCTTAGGGAGCCAAAATACCTCTGCATGATAAGTGAGGAAACAACAGTCTGCACACAAATATGCAATACCTGTTTTAAAGAAAATCTGTGTACATACAAAACTCAAGTTCTAGAACAACGCCAGAATACAGAAGTGGATGAAGAAACAATATTTTCTACCAGAGTTTACAGCCGGTGAACATGAAAGAGAAGAAGATTTACTGCCATTTTGAAACTATCTACTAATTTCAATTGGATATGTTAACACACAAGGCTGAATGTGAATAAGGAGTACACGAACTTGAGAATTTAGGGCGGCATCACTAATTTGGCCACCGTGAAATGGATAGGTTAGGATTATAGATTTTTGCCCCCGACAAAGCCCATAACCTTACTGAGGATTGCAACCTGTATCTCCCCTTTACATGACACTGCAGTAACTTCTGTTTTTTTAAATATATTATTTGATGTCCAAAATGTACAACTCATTTCTGGACCAACTTAGTGCTTGTAAGTAATGAATGGCAGAATGTATATTTTGTTTGTGAATATTTGCCATACAACCCAATGTTTAGCTGAGATCCACTCACGTGATCATTTCTTGTGTAGAAATAAAGATTCTATACTGCAATAATGCATTTGTTTTTACTTTTCTGCTTTTTGCTGAGACTGTATTAGTCTTTCTTGGACAGAGGGCAGAGGTCATAGATCTCCATGTCTGGCGGTTCGTTGTTACCCAATTTAGGTCTTGGATGTTTGTTAAGCCCATGGTTGAGCCTTCCCTGATGATGGTTCTACCCAGGGTTTCTTGGTCTTCTTCGTTTTCTGTTCACTGCCAGTGTCCACATAAGGGCTTGATGGGGGGAGTCTTGTCATTCTAAGTGCATGGCCGATGTAGTTCCAAGTGGTGCTTTCTTATAAAAACTAAATACATTGTCTTGCTTGTTCTCTTGTCTTATTTGCATACTGGATCTTTATTGAGACTGTATACTAGGAACTTATCTCTAAAAAGCATGAATGAAAAACTTCCATCCAATGTGTCAGTTAAAATTTTGGAATGTTATTTGCTTCTGCCAGATTGTGCTGTTGCATTTTCTGCAATATGTGGACTTGAAGTACATAATTCCATCACCCAGCTGTTCAGGTTAGTGCAACACTGGGCTGTTTATTATATTTGGAATTCAGTCAGCTATGCCCAAGGTGTTTCTGTTGTGAACTGTGGCTTATGAAAATAGTAAGTGGTCTATAACAGACCTGGCAGTGCCTTTTGCAATATTGCTTGTACAACTGTTTTTTTTGTGGGGGGGGGGGGGGGAGGGGGGGGGGGTGATAGCTGCTGACACTATTTTTGATTAAGTGCAATTCTTGAGCTGCACTGTTTGCACTAGCACTCCAATGGCTGCCTTATGCATTAAATATATATGTGAATGCTACCAGCTGTGCCGGAACTGCAAATTTTTTTTTTTTACAAGAGGCAGCAATGGACATTTTTGATGGCAGAAAAACAGAGCATTCATAAGTGACCCATTTTCCATAAAGTTGAAACTAGGACTAACAAAAGCATGAGCTCCACAGCTTTAGCAATCATTTATATGATCTCATAAACCATACATCTGCAAATCAATTGGTAAATTTACCAAACCCATTATCTTCAGAGATCGAGGCAAGCAGTTTAGCTAGTTCATCATAGAGACCTTATATGAAACAAGTCAACAGATGTAAACACATAAAAAGCAAGAGTTTTATTTATGATTCACTCACCCACTCGTTCATACAGTCACATACAAAAAGAGGCTGGTGTAATAATACACCGAGATCAGCAAACAAGTTTCCATTTTTCAGTATGTAAAAGCAACACATAAATGCTGAGATAATAATGTATGTAATTTATTGCAGTAAAAAATATGATATAATCAAGAAATCAAAGCTCTGGCAGAAAGGGTGATGGAGTGAAGGAAATGAGAAGCAATAATAATCCTAAAATAATAATGCTCAGATACATCAGAAAATACAATACTCAAAATGAAAATATTTTCTGATGTTTAAGGTTCACTCGGAACAGTAACGAAGTAGACTGCGTCAGTTATCAAACAAAAACAATTACTTCACGTAAATATGCATTTTATAAAGTGGTTGACTTAAGATTCGACAATACAGCATCTGTAACATTCCCATAAGCACTCCATCCCCATCTTCAGCATCACATGCAGAGTTCAGATTCTGGTGGTACCAGTAACAGTCTGATTGTATATCCATCTTGCCTTTCCCCTGAGTGTTGAGTGTCGACCAGAGCCCCTTGTCACTTCTTTCAGCACCATTTTCCTCAGACCATGATGATCTATCTGTACCTCCGCATTGTTCACTCACTCCAAAAGGACCCTTATAACATCTAGGCTGTTACGCATCAATTCACCACCAAGTAGTGCAGAACCAGCCAGTCTATATGCCTGTTCTTTTCCAACACACTGGCATCACCTGAGGGAAATATGCAAAGGAAGCTAACTACTGTCCACTCTGCACAAAGCAATCCTGTCTCCACATGCTCCGTGACATGGCTGCAATGTGTGTACAACTGGTTCTCAAGCCAGCATAAGGCTGCACTTTTATACTTATATCATTCAGAACGTTAAGTAAAAGTCATAGGATCAACTTCATATACCCAAGTTTGATCCCATATGGTTTAGTCTCTCCGTGCAGAATTGTTTCTTGCAAACTCTGGAGCCCCAGCGATCCACAAAGATCTTGCTAAAAACTGCACTTGTGAACTGGCCAACAAGTCCTTGAAATGAACTCGTGACCTTCACAACGGGATAGAAAAACCTGACCATTTCATCACAGAGATAACTGTTATGTCAGAATATTCTGGTCCATATGACCTTCAGAGTGTGAGAAAGAGGATCAATTGATCATTCTGTTCTCTCTGGTTGCTACCTAAAGATTTACCACACCATCCTGAGATGAATAAATAATCTTGATGGCAGACCAGCAAGGCAGAGCACAGATACCCTGTTCAACCCCCAAAGAAATTATAATTAGGGCACTAGTAATGGCAAGAGACTTTGAAGCCCAGTGCACGACTTCTGCCAGAAGGGATAATTAGGGCACTAGTAATGGCAAGTGACTATGAAGCCCAGTGCAAGACTTCTGCCAGAAGGGATAATTAGGGCACTAGTGATGGCAAGAGACTTCTGCCAGAAGGGATAATTAGGACGCTTGTAATGGCAAGAGACTATGGAGCCCAGTGCAGACTTTTGCTAGAAGGGATGGCCAGTTGCATTTCTTTGTCTGTCTTGCAGCTAGTCATCGTCATGGCTGATAATACAAAATTAATGTTTGAGAAGTATTAGACCCTGAGAAACATAAAATGCAGACTCATACAAGGTGTTGAAAAAAAAGGGTGATTGCTGTTGATCTAATACACAGAATGACTGTTGACTGCTTTTGAGCCCATACACAAAATGACTGGCGACTGCTGTTAAGCTGATGATACACAGAATGACTGGTGACTGCTGTTAAGCTGATGATACACAGAATGACTGGTGACTGCCTTTGAGCTGATACACAGAATGACTAGTGACTGCCTTTGAGCTGATACACAGAATGACTAGTGATTGCTGTTGAGCTGATACACAGAATGACTAGTGACTGCTGTTGAGCTGATACACAGAATGACTAGTGATTGCTGTTGAGCTGATACACAGAATGACTAGTGACTGCTGTTGAGCTGATACACAGAATGACTAGTGATTGCTGTTGAGCTGATACACAGAATGACTAGTGATTGCTGTTGAGCTGATACACAGAATGACTAGTGACTGCTGTTGAGCTGATACACAGAATGACTAGTGACTGCTGTTGAGCTGATACACAGAATGACTAGTGATTGCTGTTGAGCTGATACACAGAATGACTAGTGACTGCTGTTGAGCTGATACACAGAATGACTAGTGATTGCTGTTGAGCTGATACACAGAATGACTAGTGACTGCTGTTGAGCTGATACACAGAATGACTAGTGACTGCTGTTGAGCTGATACACAGAATGACTAGTGATTGCTGTTGAGCTGATACACAGAATGACTAGTGACTGCTGTTGAGCTGATACACAGAATGACTAGTGATTGCTGTTGAGCTGAAACACAGAATGACTAGTGACTGCTGTTGAGCTGATACACAGAATGACTAGTGACTGCCTTTGAGCTGATACACAGAATGACTAGTGACTGCTGTTGAGCTGATACACAGAATGACTAGTGACTGCTGTTGAGCTGATACACAGAATGACTGGCGACTACTGTTGAGCTGATACACAGAATGACTGGCGACTACTGTTGAGCTGATACACAGAATGACTGGCGACTGCTGTTGAGCTGATACACAGAATGACTAGTGACTGCTGTTGAGCTGATACACAGAATGACTGGCGACTACTGTTGAGCTGATACACAGAATGACTGGCGACTGCTGTTGAGCTGATACACAGAATGACTAGTGATTGCTGTTGAGCTGATACACAGAATGACTAGTGACTGCTGTTGAGCTGATACACAGAATGACTGGTGACTGCTGTTGAGCTGATACACAGAATGACTAGTGACTGCCTTTGAGCTGATTCACAGAATGACTGGTGACTGCTGTTGAGCTGATACACAGAATGACTAGTGACTGCTGTTGAGCTGATACACAGAATGACTGGTGACTGCTGTTGAGTTAAATACAAAGAATGAACACAAACATAAAAGCAACCAAGGAGGTTCAGCAAAGGGAAATACAAACAAGCACACATTTTGAGGTCTTCATCAACAAACAAAACATCAGGAATAGTTCATTGTCCTCCCTGTGTGAGCTCTGGAATACCATCCTGAGGTATAGGGGGGGGGGGGGGGGGAGATCCGGAGATCCACTGCCCTCTTAATAGTCATGTTGTTAAAGGTGAATAATTAAGTTAAGGTTTGCTGAAATCTGATGTTTTGGGCCGAAAGGGAAATCCACTGTCCATTGACGTGGCTCTCTGAAATATCTACACTAGGGAACCAAAGGATAGAGTCCTATATTCACCCTTAAAATGGTGGTTGGCACACAGTTTTGTGGTTTACATCTACAATATCCAAACCTTTCAGGCCAACATATACAACTTCAGCAAACCCCTAATTAATCATTTTTTAGGACATGTTTATTGTGGGGGAGGGGGGAGCAGTGGCGCTATTATTTTTTTTAAAGTCTCTGCATAGGAAGGAAGGAGTTCAAATGCTAACCTACAAAGCTCAGAGAGTGTGGTCCACTGCTCTATGAAAACGAAATTAAAACAAAACATGCTGTTTTCAAATTATAACGGTAACATTATTAAATAGACTAATTCTTTGGCTCTCCTTTAAATACCGATCGTTAGCTGGAGAGCCGACGGTCGCTTAGTGGGAGTTCACTCCCTTGGCTGCATTGCAAATACGGAGCGGAAAAGTCACGAATCAAAACAGACAGTGAGGTCGATATCAGGCCTGCCAATGCTTGGGTGGTTCCCCCCAGATCTGGGTGTTTATTTGACGCCTTGGGGAAATCTGGGTTGTTTTTTTTAATAGTAAATATAACCACATATTATATATATATATATATATATATATATATATATATATATATATACTATATATATATATATATATATATATATATATATATATATATATATATATATATGTGCTCTTAGTTGCCACGGATGTGACTCCTGCAGATCTGTATGCCTTAATGACCGATAAATTTGCGTGGTTAGGGGTAGGGTTAGGGTCAGATGTGACACTTTTAGTCACTTTTTTTTAAAGGACAATTCGCCATCAATTGGGCACCAGCCGCGCGCTATTGCCGTCATATTTAGGAGAATTCCAGTGGCGCCACTCCCATAAGCATCACATTGTCGGCCATTATTTGGAACTCCTACGTCAATATTTTCACATCTAACCCTAACCCTACGCAACCGTATGATGACTACGCAACCGTATGATGACAGGTAAGTACGTCATTTGTTTCGTTCCCTCTGTACGGTCTGTATCTGCACTACAACCAAGGGAGAGAACTCCTACTAAGCGACCGTCGGCTTTCCAGCTAACGATCGGTATTTAAAGGAGAGCCAATTCTTTTAAATGACACGCACATACATGACCAAAAGATATCAATGGAAACATTATTTTAAATGAAAATGCTTTCGATTTTTCATGTAAACTCCGTTACATACACTTTCTTATGATAAAACAGATAAGAATGAAAAATAGAATTTAAGAAAAGCCTAAACTACATGAAAGAAGCCTACAAAATGACAAAATAAATCATTTTAAAGCTTGTGTTTAATGGGCTCATTCTGAACTGGAAGACAAAACATTTGTTCTGAAAGCAATATAGTATGGTACAATAAATATAGTACATAAAATAATTTTAAAAAAATGTGTGTTATTATTCAAATAAAGTTTTCAAGCTTTACCTTTCACCCCCCCCCCCCCCCCCCCCCCCCCCCCCCCCCCCCCCCCCCCCCCCATCGTTATCCCTTCCTCTCTCCTTGTAACACACAGAGTTGAATATAATTATGCTTGTGACAAACAAAGCCTTAAAAATTAATTCAGCAGTAAATAAATTAGTGAAATATTGATTATATTAACATAAGACTATTATGTGATAAAACTCTTTATGCATGTTAAAAGTTCTTATTTCCTTCTCAAACAATAGGTTTGCAAAACATTTGTATATTTAAGGACAAAATCTCATTCACATGTATACACAAATGTTTCATTCATGGTTTTTACATTTTACAAACTTGGAAAAATATACAACTTAAAGCTATGCATCACAACAAGAGAAATATACAAAAACATGAGGTCATTAACTGTCCACAGCCTCATGCAAAAAAGTAAGACCTTCATAAATACACTGACTGGGTGTGGGGGGGAGGGGGGGGGGGGGGGGGAGGAGGGAATTGCATTATCGTGCAAGATGTTTTGTGTTGTTGACAACAAAGACTTATTAGGCAGGCAGTAGTTTAGGGGTATGATGTATATCTCTTATATGAAAAGAAGTAGGTTTGAACCCAGCCGTGGATGTCAGAAATGATGATTTAAAGGATGATATACTTATGCAGCGGATCAGATACCTGGACAAGTAGAAACAATAGAAGATTCCATGTTGTAGATGAGACACAAATCTTGGCATCTGGAAGTTGTCAAGACTAGGATCATATAGGCTGCAGCCCTGACAAGACTAAAAAAAATGAGCAATTTTTATTATCTAGGAGAATGGGCACAATGAAGATGAGTATTTGGATCAGCGATTCTCAACCTGTAGGTCCCAACCACTTTCGGGGTTCTACGACCATTTCACAGGGGTCACCTAAGACCATATGAAAACACATATTCACTGAAGCTATGAAGCAGCAATGACAATAATTGTATGGTTTGGGGGTCACCACAACATGAGAAACGATATTAAAGGGTTGCTGCATTCGGAAGGTTGAGAACCACTTATATAGAAGCTTAAATCTCATTATCTGATGTTTGTAGCACACATGCAAAAACAATTTTATTTTCTAAACGGAGGGTTCATTTTTATTCCTTGAGGTGCATGGTCTTATAGACTACTGGCTACTTTATGGGTGATGTGGTCAACTTTACACCAGCCACTTTTACTTCCTATAAAATTGTTACAGTGCCAATTCTAACTAGATCGGGAGCCCATATCAATTTCTCTTTTTGCTCTGATGCAGATCTAAACCCATGACCACCAGACCAGCAGATAAGCAAGCTAACCACTGGATTCATGGCTCTTTAAAAAAAAAAAAAAAAGCAGGATGTAAATGGTGTAAGTAACAAAAGGCAAAAGTCATCAATGTTATTTTTAAAAATTCTGGTTCTAGTATTAAAGTACAATATCTTGCTGTCATTGTGCAAATTGTAGTTTACCCAACAATTATGCAAAACTGTAAAGTGTTGTCAAATCAAAAGTTTGTTCTTGCTAACACATTTTAAGTAACACATTCTCATTTCAAAAGTTTCACAGTTAAACTGTTGACAAGATTCTTCTTCTCCTCCTTGCCAATCCCCAAAAGCAGCGGAATCCTCAAGCAACTTATGCCAAGCAAACATGCAGCTCTTCTCCACCTTCATTATATTCTCTAGTTCCCTTTTTTGTGTATTTTTATGGTCTGATTTTATTCATCTGACCTTGTTGGTTCCAGTGCAAAGACTTTCTAGTTATATGGTTATCTGAAAATTGTGACAAAGTTTTTTAACTATAAACAGTGCACCCACAGATGACTTTAGGAATATTATGTAAGGATGCCCCAATCTCTTTCCAGGTGTGCATCTTGTACTACTGTCTGAAAACCAGGGGATCATTAATATATATATATATATATATATACTGAATACAGCAAAAATCAAACCCTTATACTTGAGGATCATGAAATTGTTAAATGCATTCACTAACCTCTAAGCACATTCCCCATAAATGATTAACATCATTGGATGCCAAGCTAATTGGAGTGAGTGGTCATGGTTTGTCACCTCATATGATCACCTGAATACTGAGTTAGGCCTGTGTGCTTGTCCTGATTAAGTCATGCAAGCATTTATTTCTTTGTCTTTCTCTTACTCTTTCATCACGAGGTTTGCAAGCTGTCACTGATTATTTCATGTGGGCCCCAGGCATACATTTTGGTTTGAAAAAACACAGACCCACCGTATTTTAATGAGCATGTCATATTTTAGCTTTCAGAATTTGAAAATGTTTTTCTCTTCATAACACTGAACAACTTTTTGTGTTGTTTCTATATAAGTTGCATTTCTCAATCCATTTACTACTTCTGTGATCTGGTTAGCCATTATATTTTGTTGTGAGACTGCGGCTCCAAAATGGGTACAGGAGACTTTGGTCATTCATATCTAGATTTTTGTGTGATGTCTTTCAGGTATATTATTCTTATACCCAAGTTTTTGTTCCTCTGTCAACAGAAAAACAATTTGGATGAAACAGTTTGTAGTCATGTCTTTCAGTTTATAAGTCCCTAAGCTACATCTCACATTATTATGTTTACACTTTAACAGGTATCGGTCAATATGCTTCCTCCGGGCTGTTACCTAAAGGTTTAACATTACTATCCTGAGATTTAAAAAAAAAAAAATTATCTCTATCTGGACAGTAAACCAACAAGGCAGATTCCAAGTCAACCTTCAAAGAAGTTATAATTAGGGCTCCAAAAAGACAACACCAAGTAAAACCTGAAGTCTTAAATGGGTAAGAAACAGATAAATATCAATAAATGTACAGTACAACAATTCTGTTACTGATTTGTGATTAGCT
Source organism: Candidula unifasciata (assembly GCA_905116865.2). Taxonomy (NCBI): domain Eukaryota; kingdom Metazoa; phylum Mollusca; class Gastropoda; order Stylommatophora; family Geomitridae; genus Candidula; species Candidula unifasciata. Next base: position 153,835 of record CAJHNH020004201.1, read on the forward strand.
AAGGAAGAATTCAATCTTGATATAACTGTTTCTGAAACAATGGCCTCCAAGTATTCACAAAAATCAACAACGATTATCACAATACCATTCCCACAAGATACAACAGAAACTAATACCTTTTAAAATAAGGCAAAATTGTGTACATTAATATTCTAATTAATAAAATATTAAGAGCACATTATACTAACAGTCAAAGAGATTACCATGAACAACAAACAGTAAACATTCAGTATTCATAAATGGTCCGAATATGCCTAAAACCTGGACACAACTTGCAGAGAATTTTATACAATATATAATCTTGTCATGAACTCTCCTCTTAGAAAGATTACAGGTGGGATATGGTTATGCTGTAAGCTCCAGATTTCAGCTGTCATGATGTATCTGCTGCTTTATTTTCATAGCTCATTTCTGCAAACAGACCAAGAAGACAATAGTTTGAATTACAGTGAAATGGGCAAAAATATGACCAGCAATCTCCCCGCATTAAGAAAAATAACTTACCTGTGATGAACTATTACTTTTGTGGGTGGAGATGGAGCACTTATGAGAATGTCCTGAGTGCTGTAAGCTCGGTTTATAATTCAACACTTTCCCTTGTGAGTTCTAGGGCCCCATTTTAGGGAAGAAGAAAAACAAGAGACCCACTGCCCCCAAACAAGCAAAGTTGTAAAAGGCGACTAAACAGGAGTTTGCTGAAATCAGATGTTTTGGGCTCAACAGTGCAGATATCACAGCCTAGCTGTAAACCTTGGTGAGAGAAAAAAAAATAGATGCACTGACCCCTAACAAGCATACCATAACAGTCGACTAATTAGGGGCATTTCCTTCAAAGTCGAAGCGCACTGCCGGAGAGGCGATGAGCCAACAGTCTGCATACACGTAAGCGAGATCTGTGAAACTAATGTGCACACAAAACTCAAGTTCTGGAACAATACCAAATTTCAGAAGTGGAAGAAAAACCAAAACATTCAGCCCGAGTTTACAAACGGTGAACATACTAAGAAGAAGAAGAGGTGTAAACCTCAACACAATATGTCAACCGCCCTTGAGAGGAGGAGGAGGAAGAAGAATGTAACTCTATTACTTCACAACCGTCCTTGGAAGAAGAAGAACTTAACTCTATTTCTTCAAGATCTGATGAACAAGTATAAAATAATCAACATAAAATAGAAGTTATTGAAAAAATGTAACAATCAAAGGCATTTAAAGTTGAGAGAATCAACAATAGCATTATGTTAAAATCCTGTGTGGGTTCCGGGGCCCTATTATAGGGAAAACAAGAATAAACTCACTGCCTACGCAAAAGCATGTCCTGAGAGTCGACTATGTGGGAGCTTCCTTCAAAGTCGCAGTGCATCAGCCTAAGAGGCAAGGAACCAACAGTCTGCACACAAATGTGTCAGATCTGTCAAACGGATGCCCACTCAACACTTAAGTCCTGGAACTGGGCTGCAGTCCAGAAGTGGAAGAAAAACCAAAACTTCCCACCAGAGTTTACAGCATGGTGACCACAAAGAAGAGGATTATGTCATATTTCTTATAACTCCATCTCTCTCTGCAGAGTAGCTACTTGTCTGTTGAGGTGCTGAACAAAATACACACTCTGCAGTGAAAGCTCACTAAATCATGCAGAAAGGATGAGATAAGAATGACTAGTCGCCCAAGAATCAGCCCAAAGACTGAGGAAGAGGCAGTGATCAACAGTCAAACCACCTTTGCTGATTTGTACAACAGGATTTTCTTATCCAATATGCAAGTGTATGGGGTAATGAGCAGGCTGATTGACTAGCTGTTGCCACTATCTGGACAGGAAGCTACTTTAAGACAAGATGAATGTTGTGAAGACTTGCTTGGATTGTAAATAAGAAATGAGTATCCATACCTGACAAACTGATTCAGCATGAAGTGAGAAATGGGTCTAGACTACATCAATGCAAATACAGATGTACTTTTATTCAGGTTACCACTGGCACAATTAAAATGGGAGCTCTTGTGTGGCTACTGAAGAAGGAGACAAAGCATGTGTGGAATCTCCCACAATGCAGTGATGTCAATTCTTTGTTAATTATTTCATAAATACAAAAAAGCAGTAATAAAACTACACTAACCCATCCAAGCAAAACTCTATCATGGAGAGGCACAGTTATATAAAAACCTCACTAAAATGCAATGGAATAAAGTTGGAAAGGTCAAGAACAGTAGTAATAGGTGTTTAGATTTAAAGATGTACTTAAAATATTCCTTGATTTTTTTTTTAAAACTAACAATAGTGATTAGTGATCAATGATTAGAAAGGATTATCATCACAGCACTTCCGACAGATAACCAACAATGAAATAGAGGAACAATAAGGAACCAGGAATAAAAATTTAAAAAATCTACCGCTAACTTGATACAGACCACATCAATCACCAGGTATCAGCTTGTCTATACTTTAAATCAGATGTTCCCAACCGGTTCTCCACAAAACCATAAGGGCTCCACCGACACTTTTCAGAATCTCCACAAACCGCTCCAAGAAAATAAACAATAACTGACTGAAATTAAAGATTAGGAAACAGAGAGTAAAACCAATTGCCACTAGCTACAAAATTACTGACTGACAATGAAAGTGAGCAGGTCTGTCACACACTCTATATGTCACGTGCCCTTCATGGAAGTGAATGTCTCAACATAGTAGGACCTGTCATACACTCTATATGTCACGTGCCCTTCATGGAAGTGTAGATGTCACACACTCAACGTGCCCTTCATGGAAGTGAATGTCTCAACATAGTAGGCCTGTCATACACTCTACATGTCATGTGCCCTTCATGGAAGTGAATGTCTTAACATAGTAGGCCTGTCATACACTCTATATGTCACGTGCCCTTCATGGAAGTGAATGTCTCAACATAATAGGCCTGTCATACACTCTATATGTCACATGCCCTTCATGGAAGTGAATGTCTCAACATAATAGGCCTGTCAAACACTCTATATATTACGTGCCTTTCATGGAAGTGAATGTCAACACAGTAGGCCTGTCATACACTCTATATATTACGTGCCTTTCATGGAAGTGAATGTCAACACAGTAGGCCTGTCATACACTCTATATGTTACGTGCCTTTCATGGAAGTGAATGTTAACACAGTAGGCCTGTCATACACTCTATATGTTACGTGCCTTTCATGGAAGTGAATGTTAACACAGTAGGCCAGTCATACACTCTATTTGTTACGTGCCTTTCATGGAAGTGAATGTTAACACAGTAGGCCAGTCATACACTCTATATGTCACGTGCCCTTCATTGAAGTGAATCTCTTAACACAGTAGGCCTGTCATACACACTATATGTACGTGAATTTCATGAAAGTGAATGGCAACAAAGTAGGCCAGTCATACACTCTATATGTACGTGAATGTCAACACAGTAGGCCTGTCACACACTCTATATGTTACGTGCCTTTCATGGAAGTGAATGTCAACACAGTAGGCCTTTCATACACTCTATATGGAAGTGAATGTCAACACAGTAGGCCTGTCATACATTTTATATGTCACGTGACCTTCATGGAAGTGAATGTCTTAACACAGTAGGCCTGTCATACACTATATATGTCACATGCCCTTCATGGAAGTGAATGTCTCAACATAGTAGGCCTGTCATACACTCTATATGTTATGTACCTTTCATGGAAGTGAATGTCTTAACATAGTAGGCCAGTCATACACTCTATATGTTATGTACCTTTCATGGAAGTGAATGTCTTAACATACTAGGCCAGTCATTCACTCTATATGTTATGTACCTTTCATGGAAGTGAATGTCTCAACATAGTAGGCCAGTCATACACACTATATGTTATGTGCCTTTCATGGAAGTGAATGTCAACACAGCAGGCCTGTCATACACTCTATGTCACGTGCCCTTCATGGAAGTGAATGTCTCAACACAGTAGACCTGTCATACACTCTTTATGTCACGTGCCCTTCATGGAAGTGAATGTCTTAACATAGTAGGCCTGTCATACACTCTATATGTCATGTGCCCTTCATGGAAGTGAATGTCTCAACATAGTAGGCCTGTCATACACTCTATATGTCAAGTGCCCTTCATGGAAGTGAATGTCTCAACATGGTAGGTCTGTCATACACTCTATATGTCACGTGCCCTTCATGGAAGTGAATGTCAACACAGCAGGCTTGTCATACACTCAATATGTCACGTGTCCTTTACTGAAGTGAATCTCTTAACATAGAAGCCCTTCATACACTCTATATGTTACGTGCCCTTCATGGAAGTGAATGTCAACACAGCAGGCCTGTCATACACTCTATGTCACGTGCCCTTTATGGAAGTGAATGCCTCAACACAGTAGACCTGTCATACACTCTATATGTCACGTGCCCTTCATGGAAGTGAATGCCTCAACACAGTAGACCTGTCATACACTCTTTATGTCACGTGCCCTTCATGGAAGTGAAGGTCTCAACACAGTAGACCTGTCATACACTCTATATGTCACATGCCCTTCATGGAAGTGAATGTCTCAACACAGTAGACCTGTCATACACTCTATATGTCACATGCCCTTCATGGAAGTGAATCTCTTAACATAGAAGCCCTTCATACACTCTATATGTCACATGCCCTTCATGGAAGTGAATGTCTCAACACAGTAGACCTGTCATACACTCTATATGTCACATGCCCTTCATGGAAGTGAATGCCTCAACACAGTAGACCTGTCATACACTCTTTATGTCACGTGCCCTTCATGGAAGTGAATGCCTCAACACAGTAGACCTGTCATACACTCTATATGTCACGTGCCCTTCATGGAAGTGAATGTCTCAACACAGTAGACCTGTCATACACTCTATATTCACATGCCCTTCATGGAAGTGAATGTCTCAACACAGTAGACCAGTCATACACTCTATATGTCACGTGCCCTTCATGGAAGTGAATGTCTCAACACAGTAGACCTGTCATACACTCTATATGTCACGTGCCCTTCATGGAAGTGAATGTCTCAACACAGTAGACCTGTCATACACTCTATATGTCACGTGCCCTTCATGGAAGTGAATGTCTCAACATAGTAGACCTGTCATACACTCTATATGTCACGTGCCCTTCATGGAAGTGAATGTCTCAACATAGTAGGCCTGTTATACACTCTATATGTCACGTGCCCTTCATGGAAGTGAATGTCTCAACACAGTAGACCTGTCATACACTCTATATGTCACGTGCCCTTCATGGAAGTGAATGTCTTAACATAATAGGCCTGTCATACACTCTTTATGTCACGTGCCCCCCATGGAAGTGAATGTCAACACAGTAGACCTGTCATACACTCTATATGTCACGTGCCCTTCATGGAAGTGAATGTCAACACAGCAGGCCTGTCATACACTCTTTATGTCACGTGCCCCTCATGGAAGTGAATGTCAACACAGTAGGCCTAAGGGGATCTGCCACACAAAGTGCTTCTTAAAAGGGCTCCACTAGTTAACATAGGAGGGAACCACTGCTTTAATATATAAAACACATCAAACAGTCACTTAATATTAAAGTCAATAACAACAACAAAACAAAATTATTTATAAAAAGAACACATATGATGTATTTTTAACAAAGAACTCAAAATATGTAAAATGTAAGAATAAACTAAATTACAGAGCCAGTGAATGTAGTTTCCTCACTGTGTTACTGCAGCACTGTACATCTCATGCATGTCATAAGAGGCAATTAAAGTGGGTTAACTCTGAGACTAGTACAAGAATTCAAATATCTAGGAAGTATATTTGGTGAACTCGATACAGGTTTTGAGGTTTGAAACAACAGATCAACATCACAGCACACAGGTGTAACAATAAGTGCTCTGTTCTTCTTCTAACTCAAGTCTGAGTCCGAAGAAGCTCAGCACAGTGCACAGGCTCTGTAGCACTGGCAAGGAACCGGAAACACTTTGGGTAGATTTTCAACTCCAAATTTTGCCTGGGCAGCGTCGTTAGGCTACTCTTTTCAATTTCAAACAGCCAAGGGATTTTTTATGTGCGCAATTACTCACATGGGTGTCCGGTCTTACTACTAGAAGTCCAAGTACACATGAAAAAATTCCAGCCCTTACTGGGAATTGAACCCGGAACCTCTAGCACTCAAGGCGGACACCATGCCTTGAGATGCAGCTCCCTATATAGAGAGATAGGAGCTAGAGTACAAAAAGCAAATGCTGTCACCTATCAGTTAGCCTCACTGAATAGACACCCAAAACAGTATATGATTAACAGTATCTTTATCACTACTTTTTGTTATCAGTGCCAAACACTGACAATGAATAGGGCACTAGAACAAAACATAACTACATGTGAAATGCGATGTCACCGCAATGTCACTAACAATACTAGATGAGATAGGGTTACGAATACCAGCATTAGAAAGAAAGTTAGAATAAGAACATGCCTGAATTATATTGATTGACAAAGAATAAAATGGTTCGGCCATCTAGTGAGGGTGCAGCCAGACCAGACTGCATATGAGACTTTTTACAGTAGAACATCTAAGAGGAATGCAAGAGGAAACTGAAAACTTGCAAAATGATGAATAAATCTATCACTCAAACCACCCGAGAAGCGCAAGACAAATACAAAAACTACGACACTGGACTAAAACCTAGTAAAAGTGAGACGACAAAATAGGAAATATATATAAGAACTCTGAGACTAGCTACCTTATCTTGTGGATAATTTTGGATGTAAAATATAACACATTCTGAACAAGTCTACAGAGAAGCATAAGACATGAGTTCTCGAGTGCACACACCACTGGGAGATCCAAAGCGGAAAAGGAACAAATGAATCAAAATAATTGAGATGTTAAGGTATCATCAACAAATGGCAACTTCATTTTTTTGCAATAACAAATCAATAAAATCAAAACAGAAACCAGTCCTGAAAATAAATGTATGATACTGAAGACATAACAAATAAATACAAATTACTTACTGACAACAAGACTGTAGAAGGTCAGTTTTGTTTTAAAATGTATGATGTTCAATATAACAAGAGTTGTATATGTGCCTTTTATTTGTATTAAAGAGATGTGTGCAAGTGGGACATGAATGATACTGGTAGTGAGATGGAATCATGGGGGAGAAAAAGGTGTCATGAATTTCTGTGTGTGGATGGAAAGATCAGGAGAAGAACAGGGAGAAAAAAAAAGGAGTTCACGGCTGCTGACAGTGGCTAGGTGCTTTGCCTGCCAATCTGAAGGCCGAGGGTTTAAATCCGCAGCGAGTGGGATTATCATTTTTAAAAAAATGACCTTGACTCTTAGGTTGACCAGCTTAAAATGGCTACCATATAAAGTCCAGGAAAGCAAAGGTGACAGGCAGATGCTGACCACACCCCAATCGAGAGTTGGTTTAAAAAGATATTATAAGTCTAGCATCACAGGCCCCAACTGCACAATGGCATGTACAGGCTCTTTTACTTTCTTGCTACTTTTCTTATGCTTAGCCGTTGCCAGTCCAATTCGTCATTTTAACGTACGGCGTTTGAAACCCAGTGCTGGCTGCGTGGATTTCTATCAGGGTATGGGGCGTTGCCTGTCAACCCAACCAAAAATGGGTGTCAGGATGTATGTCCTAGGGAAGTAAAGACGGCCGACGTAATGCTGACCACATTACCCACCTAATGCCGATTAGTCTGTAAAAATATGGGTGCTCTTCCCATATGCCCGATGCGCCTAAAGGCGTGAAAAGGGATCTTTACTTTACTTACTTATTTTCTTATATAACTCTTCATTCACATCCAGTTATTAAAATAATTCATACTTGCTCTGACTGTTACTTTAACTCCTTCTCTCTCAAAGTATTATCAATATGAGTCATGGTGCAAACATTCATTATCTAAAGTAAAACTTGTCTAGGAATGCACAGGTTAAATTATATCTGCCTGGTACTAAAAAACATCTGATGGCAACCATGGTCCTGGAATCCTGCATGCTTATTGAGGAGAGCTTCTCTTGTTGCCAGTTGGTCTTGCTAGTGGCACTTGCCATCATCATGAGTTGTAATTCTTCTAACTGCCTATAGCACAACCCTATCATCTAGAAAGACACAAAGGTGTAAATCAAATCTATATGCCTGAGAGTCAATCAAATCTATAAGCCTGAGAATCAATCAAATCTATATGCCTGAGAGTCAATCAAATCTATATGCCTGAGAATCAATCAAATCTATATGCCTGAGAGTCAATCAAATCTATATGCCTGAGAGTCAATCAAATCTATATGCCTGAGAGTCAATCAAATCTATATGCCTGAGAGTCAATCAAATCTATATGCCTGAGAGTCAATCAAATCTATATGCCTGAGAATCAATCAAATCTATATGCCTGAGAGTCAATCAAATCTATATGCCTGAGTCAATCAAATCTATATGCCTGAGAGTCAATCAAATCTATATGCCTGAGAATCAATCAAATCTATATGCCTGAGAGTCAATCAAATCTATATGCCTGAGAATCAATCAAATCTATATGCCTGAGAGTCAATCAAATTTGTATGCCTGAGAGTCAATCAAATTTGTATGCCTGAGAGTCAATCAAATCTATATGCCTGAGAGTCAATCGAATCTATATGTCTGAGAGTCAATCGAATCTATATGTCTGAGAGTCAATCGAATCTATATGCCTGAGAGTCAATCAAATCTATATGCCTGAGAGTCAATCGAATCTATATGTCTGAGAGTCAATCAAATCTATATGCCTGAGAGTCAATCGAATCTATATGTCTGAGAGTCAATCGAATCTATATGCCTGAGAGTCAATCAAATCTATATGCCTGAGAGTGAATCGAATCTATATGCCTGAGAATGTTTTTTAACAAAAATAAAAGTAATTTATTTCCTTGACTTTGGTAGATCAGGCATTTAGTGTTAGACCTATATAAATATTTTAAAAAAAAAGGACCAATTGGCATTTGAAGAGTGATGTGGACAACATCATGTCACCCACTTTTACTTTCCAGTAAATTACCTGGTACCTAAACTAGCAGATAGTGCTCTTAATGCCATGAAGACGCTACCAACTCTTGACTATCTGGACACATTTCCAACAAGTTGGGAATGCTATTGACGAACTGGCCTCAGGGAAAGCCCCAGGCAGAGATGGAATTCCCACTGAAATCATCAGGAGTGGGAAAGACATTCTAACCCCACACATCCATCGGCTAATAACACTCTGCTGGCAAGAGGGAGAGGTTCTGCAAGATTTCAAAGATGCAAACATCATAACTATGAACAAGAACAAAAGTGATTGGAGTGACTGCAATAACTACAGGGGAATATCACTGCTGTGTACTGTTGGAAAAGTGCTCGCGAGAATTGTTCTGCGAAGACTCCAGATCTTGGGGGATCGCGTTTACCCAGAGTCCCAGTGTGGCTTTCGTGGAAACCGATCTACCACTGATATGATATTTTCATTATGTCAGTTGCAGGAAAAATGCCGCAAACAAAATCAACCATTGAATGTTGCTTCTATTGATCTTACCAAGGCATTTGATTTGGTTAATCGAAAAGGTCTGTTTAGTGCACTGAAGAAGATTGGGTGTCCACCTACTCTACTATTATTGAGACTTGCTCCTACCCTCTTTGGAATATACTTTTCACTTCTTTTGACACATGCCTTTCGAGATCAGGAGGGTGGTATTTTCATTCATACTCGATCTGACGGCAGCCTTTGCACTGCTCGCAGGCTGAAGGCCAAAACCAGGATAAGAAAGGTACTTATCAGAGAGCTGCTGTTTGCAGATGATGCCGCAATAACCACCCACTCAGAGGAGGAGCTGCAATGTTTACTATCTACCTTTGCTGATGCGTGCTGTGAATTTGGACTAACAGTCAGCAAAAAGAAGACAAAGGTTATGGTGCAAGGTGTCAATGACAGACCTACAGTCTACATTGACGGTAAGGAGCTTGAGACAGTAGACCATTTTACCTATCTGGGTTCCACAGTGAATAGTAGAATACTACTAATATAATAATACTTGGCATTAAGTGGCAGGACAAAATCACAAACACTGAGGTACTGGAAAGAGCAGGTACTACAACAGTCTTTTCCATGCTCAGTCTACGAAGGCTCAGGTGGCTGGGTCACACCTGGAGAATGGAGGATGGCAGAGTCCCTAAGGACATTCTTTATGATGAATTAAAGACAGGAAGAAGATGTCGAAGCCGACCTCTACTACGTTATAAAGATGTATGCAAGCGGGACATAAATGATACAGGTAATGAGGAGGACTCATGGGAACAAAATGCCATGGACCATGTTGTGTGGAAAGGGCATATCAGGAAGGGAATGAGACTGAAGGAAGAAATGATTGCAGAAAGGATGAGAGCTGAGCGTCTGAAAAGAAACTGATTAAACACAAATGTTGTTAACAATGGTCCTGAAATCCCATGCTATCATTGTGGAAGACTTTTCTTGACACGGGCGGGTCTTGCTAGCAACACTTGCCATCGCTATGGGCTGTGAGTCTCATGCCTCCTCATAGCGCAATATAACACTATCGTTTGGAAAGGTGCCAATGATAAATTTAGGCTGGGTTGAGATGGAAGCCTAAGTCAACATTTGAAAAAAAAATATAGTTTAATGCAGATTTGAACCCTAGACCTTTGGGCCAGCAGGCAAGCAAATAGCCACTATACTTTACCGTGTTTGCTATACAAATAAAAATTCCTAGTTAAAATCTGATTACTTTGCCAGATATAAACCATTGTGGGTGATAGAAGTAGTAGTAACAGAAGTAAAAAGTAAACATAAAAATTATATGCACAAATGTGTTAGCACTGAAGCAAACTTGGCAGTACACATAAGAACTATCAGAAATTACAATTGCAAAATGAATAAACACATTCTCAGCTGAAAAATGCAAACATCACAGCTATACTGTAAACTGGCACAATGTAATTTCATCTTCAGGTGAACACAAAAGAAGAAGAAGAAGAAACACATTTATTATAAATAAAGACACATTGGTCATGGCATTATGCTTTTCGGACATGCAGTACAAACTTGAAACAGCATTGCAACTGAACTGAGTAACATTACTATTTGAGACTTGAAGCGTTTAACGCATGCTATATTTCAGGGTATCTAATTTCCTATAACCTGCTATATAAACATATAACAAAAATTGTTTCTCTTGTTTTCTGTGCTATAACCAAATCCTAAAACCCTCACTAAACTGAACAGGTTTTTATGCTATAACCAAACTGTTTCCCTTGCCATAACCAAACAGTTATTCCAGATAACAAAACTGCCTAAAACCTGCATCAGCAAGCCCTTGTTTACAACTCTGGACTGATCAGGCTGTGTAAACACTCATTTGAATTGTGAGCTTTTCCTGAAACACATCTACTTAGCAGTTTAGGGTCATAAACTGGCAAAAGATATATTTGTAGTTTGTTACAGTTGAGCCATGTGTGTAACATCTTGTCATGAGAACCCAGGAACTATTTGCTATAACCTAACAACTTTCAGCAAAACAAAGTTAACTGCTCATAAATGTCCTCAGCTATAATCTTACTTTCTGCAACTCAATGTTAACAGCTAATAAACTCCCTTCACTATGAAAGAGGGGTGGCATACATTTAGAATGCAGTCTAAGAGTTGAACCGAAAGTCTGAGTGGCCCTCAAAAATTGCTTAAAAGCTAAAAATCACTGCTATAACCCAAACAGATAACATCCATTGTCAGTGTTGGTTATTCATATTTTTAGTACAAATTTAGATTTTTGGTTATGAGGTTAATCAATAAACTGAAAAAAAAAATTCTACTTTAAAATAGCATGCTTTCAAGTTGCAAAAAAAAAAAGTGTACTCACAGTAACTACAGATCTGTTTCAATTGGTGTGCTGTCTAACCAACAAAAATAAAACACATCAAAATACAAACAAAACATGAAAGAAAATAGTTACACAGTAAATGCTGCCGTTTACCTGATTTATTATGGTATTAAAAAGGATAAAGACATCAAGAACATATTCACCAAAACACTTCCATATCAACCAAGCAGAGATTGTTTGTGTTTAGAGCCCATTAATCAATTGATTTGATGAGAGAAAGACAGAGAGTGATAGACAGAGACAGAGAGAGAAAGGAAGGGGGGGGGGGGGGGTGGGTGGGTGGCGGGAGCAAATGTCTCTATCTGCAACATAAGGCAAACTGTGTATGTATTGTTAGCTTCATGTATTTTTTTTTTTACAGTTTGCACTTGAAGTGTTGTGTGATCAAAATCATGCCAGCCAACTTCACTTACAACTTTACAAGAAACTATACTTTTAAGAGTAATGTAGTTTGTCTGCATCATAATGCCACCTGTAGGAAACTAGTTAAGCCAGAATTTTGCCAACATGATTATCGCTTAAATCTGTCCTAATTATATGACAAATTTAAGATTGTAACACACACACATAATAATCAAGTTTTTTTTTTTTAAAGCACAATTTCTCAACAGACATTCACTCAGCATTGCTAAAAGACTTCCTATTTTAACCAACAGACAACATGCATGTGAAAGACAATAATTAACTGTCACGAGTTTTACCATTTTCTCCTTCCTCCATGATTCTCTGCCTCTGGCCAAGCAGATCAACAGAATCCAGGTTGCCAGTCAAGGTTGTGTATGTGAAGTCACTGCCTAGTCTGTGTTGAAAGATATATGCAGACATTAAACAAAAATGTCTTTAGAGAGAATCACTCAACAATTATAATCCATGCATTTTACACAGACTTGCTATAGTCACAATTCCGTGGCCCCCTTGTGGGGGAAACAAGAACAGACCAAAAGCATGTTGTAGGAGTTGACTAATTAGGGACCTCCTTCAAAGTTGGAATGCATCTGCCTGAGCGGCAAGGAAAAACTTACTGCAGACAAATAAGGCATTAAAACAGAAGTAAATAGAAAACTGAGACCCCAGAAAAAGCCAAAGTCCAAATGGATGAACAACCAGGACTTTCCCGTCGGAGCTTACAACTGGTGAACAAAGAAGAAGAAGCTATAGTTATAGCAGCAGTTGTGAAAACAGGATGCATGAACCGTACTGTGTAGCGTGGAAAATCAGGAAGGAAACAGGGAGAAAAAGAGAAAACGACTGCGGGTGGGTTAAGAGGAAGACGTCTTAGAAGAAGCAATTTAAATACATATGTCGGCAATGATGCTCCTAAAATCCCATGACCTAATTACAAGGTGAAGAGGATCGACTTCAGTGCACTGGATTTCATACCATATAGCTCAGTCTCTCTCCACAGAACAGCTAGCTGCCTGCCGAGAGCATAACACAGAGCACGACTTCTGTAGCTCCGGTGAAAATCAACACGGATCTCCGTAAACAATTGTACTCGTGAACTGAACAACGCCGCCGTGAAATTAACCAACAAACTTTAGAGCGTGAGGCAAACGACTTGACCACTTCACCACAAAGACCCCCTGATCTAATAATGAAAGACTTGCTAATGCAAGCTGGTCTTGCTTGTCAGACAGGCCATCACCATAGAATGTGATCTCCAAGCCTCCCTACAGCACAATAACACTATTGTCTCAGAAGTTAGAGTGGTGACAACATAAAGTTACAAATGAAGACATAAAGGTAACAAAAGCAATGATGTGGCTACAGACACAGTTTTTCCCAAGCGTGCTTTTTACCATGAGCATGCTCAAGAAGATAGAAAAAAGATGGATTCATAAAAAATGGTTGTAGTCGCTGAGGAAATCTTATCTGATAGGAATACATTTTATTTTTGTGCCGGGACACTCTGGGGTGAGAGGGAATGAGCAAGCGGATTGGTTAGCTGGCAGGGCCACGGTAGGCATAAGAAAATCAATGGACCGGGCCGACAGTCTCAATGCTCTCAAGGAGGCAGGAAGATGATTCAGGAGGTGATGCTCAATAGGCAACATTCAAAAGACTACAAGAACTTCAGGTCAAAAAAGGTGTCGGCAAACATAAACACTATACAGGTAGCTAAAGAAGAATAGTAAACCAACACAGAACTGATGTTTTCAGTCAGCACATGTTGGGGGAATGTACCGGAGATGAGATCCCAGCGCTTAAGGTTTTGTCCGATGTGCACTGAGGATAAACTATTGATTGACTAACTAAGGTTCCGGTGTAAACAGCCACAATGGCGGCACGCTTTTTCGTCCGTTGAGGCGAATGGCGCAAATTAACTATTTTCGCTCACGTATAATGTGAAAGTTTCATCGGAATGGGGTCTGAACCGTGCAATGGAGTACATGCACGTGAGTTCAGACTTCCCTCAGGGTGTATTCAACGTCCGATGGCGACTATCTACCAATTCAAAACAACCTGTAGACGGACAAGGAGAACGCGAACAGGCAAGCACGGTGGCGCCTGCAGGAAGCGACTGAAATGTGAGAGACTCAGCTTAAAGTATGTTCGCGTTCTCTACTGGAACTGCGCCTCGTTCTGTCAACGCCGACCCATTTTCGAGAAGCTCCTCTACAGCAACGACATTGTTGTCCTACAGGAAACACACCTCGGTGACGAGATGGTTAAAATTGCGGGCTTCCAATCCTTCTACAATAGACGGCACCTCGGACAGCTCATTCTTGTTCGTGACCACATACTGGTGTCTGAGGTGGACATGTCTGAGTGGGATAATGACGACCTACAAGTACACGCAGTCAGAGTGATGGGCCCGGCCCAGTTTGTGATTGTCAATGTGTACGCCTGCAATGGAAAGGTGGATACAGCGAAATGGCAGAGTTTGCTCCAGACTGAGGAAAAGAAAGTCCTTTACTGCGGAGATTTCAACGCCAGAGGAAACCAGTGGGGCAATGTAATCACCAATAAACAGGGGGAAGACCTGGAGGATGCTCTAGTATCTGCCGATCTAGTATGCTTGAACGACGGAAAGGTTACCCGAATGGCAACCCGACAAGGGGATTCTGACAGCGTAATTGACCTGGCCCTAGTGTCTCCCTCCATTGCACCAGGATGCAGGTGGAGCACACTGGGATACCATGACAGTGATCACTTTCCTTGCGTCGTCTTGGTGGAGAAGAGCAACAACAAAGGTCATGTAATCAATGTGCCTGCTTTTATATATGACCGTACAGGGCAAGATGCCATTAGCAAAATCAGACGACGTAATACAAGAGCAGATCGCAGACGGCGGGAGAGATGGGCCCAGCCACCAAGGTGGAATGAAGCAGTCAACATAGCGTGGCTAGAAAAAAGGAACGCTGTCAAGGCATGGCAAAAGGCAAGGAAAATTGATCCGTCACTTTCTGAACGCCTGATCAGTCTGAAAGATGAGGTCAACAAGCGGACAGTGGCTTTCAAGTTAATTGCGAAAGAAGCCAAGACAGCGAAATGGAACGAATTCTGCAAGAGCGTTTGCTCCGAGGGATCTCTTGTGACATTCTGGCGCCTTCAACGGAGCATGCACGGCGCGCACGACCAAGGGGTATCCCTGATTTTCAGGGTACAGACCTGATATGGCAGAGAACTGATGCTGATAAAGGGAAAAACCCTTCTTGCGCGCTACTTGGAGCAAACTGACCAAAAAGACGAAGCTGCAAGAATAGGGGTTAAGATGAAACTGTCGATGCTGTGCGAGAACACTGAGCTAGGCACTGATTTCACAATCACTGCAGACACCTTAAGAACTTGCCTCAAGAAATCGCGCAGCACTGCTCCAGGCCCTGACGGCATCCGATACAATGACATGCTGATGATGTCGAATGCTGATTTGAAAAGCGTGGCAAAGGAATTCAATATCAGCATCCAGAGTGGCCAGATACAAGAGGAATGGCTCCATAGTTATTTGTTTCCACTACCAAAGCCTAATAAAGACCACTCAAAGATCTGCGGCTACAGAATCATCTCGATGCAGAATACTGTTGGCAAACTTTTGGAAAAAATTGTCGCACAAAGATTGACCACCTACTTAGAACTACATGATAAGTTCCCATCAACACTTGGAGGGTACAGATTGAAGAAAGAGACATGGTCCAATGCTGCTGTTTTCGCCTATGATGTGTACGAGGGATTTCAGATTAAAGAAGAGACATGTGCGGCAGTGTTGGACTTAGAAGATGCCTACAATAAAGTACCATATGATTATTTAATGCAATTACTGCTTAAACTAGAAGTCAATCCTATTCTGATCCGCTGGATTGCTGCGGTCCTGTTCCAGAGAAAGATTGCACTAAGATGTGGTAGCTGGTCCTCAGAACCGCAAACGATATGTCCAGGCTTGCCACAGGGATCACCGCTATCACCAGTCTTATTCAACGTTTATACGGTGATGATCACTGAGCAGCAGTTGAATGGAAAGGGAAGGACTTTGTCATTTGCTGATGACATTTTGATTTATCGACGAGGGCGTGATAGACAGGAGATCGCCAGCACAATGCACAAAGAACTCGATCGAATTGCCGCCTGGTGTGATGGTTCCAATGCCTATGTCAATTCCTCGAAGGCAGCAGTGTCATGGTTCTCTTTGAACAATCACATTGTCAAGTCGGACTTACCAGAAGTGAAAATGCGTGATAATGTATTGATCAGAACCAACGTTATGACGTTTCTCGGGGTGAGGTTCGATCGCAGCTTGTCATTCAGGGAACACGTTGACCATGCAATAACAAAAGCACGCAAAGGTCTATCTGCAATGAGGATTATGGCTGCTTCCAATATCGAGCAAAGACTGCTGGTGCTTCTATTCTACGGTCTGGTCCTTTCCCCCATTGAATACGCTCTGGCCATCCTCACTGTCAGTGCTACCCAGATTGAACGACTCGAGAAAGTGCAAAATGAAGCCATGCGTATTATTTTGGGATGTACAAGAGACACATCCTGTGGAGCAATGAGGTATCTACTTGACTTTCCAACAATGAACCAAAGGATCAGGATGTGGAGGGCTCGGGCATACCTCAAAATATGTGCTGATAAGAAACACCCACTGCATCAAGCACTTTTTAGTGAAAAGGGCGACAGACTGAAGAGGGGAAAATCATGGCTAGGTCGGGCAGAAGATGTTATTAGGCAAATATGCAGCCTAACCGACATCATACGTGGTGCAGAATGGATACCTGTGCCTCAGGCGTTTATTTGTACATTTTCCTGTATTGTCACACTCAACAGGCGATGTAGAGAAGAGAATCCTGTTGCTGTTAATGCAGAGGTCAACGCTCTCATCGGTGAAAATTCAGACGAAGCAGATGCACTAATCTATACAGACGGATCCGTTATACGCCAAAGAAGAAGCGCATGGGCATTTACAGCACGCTCAGCGGGCAGAACAGTCAAAGAAGCCAACGGCGCCTTCTCCATGACAACCAGCAGCATGACGATGGAGGTGATGGCAGTGACGCAAGCGTTTGCCTGGCTTGAAACACAAAAATACACCCGCATATGTATACTCAGTGATTCAATGAGTATGATCCGAAGGGTTCAGGCAGGTTCAGTGCGAAGACAATGGCTTGAATCAATTCAGAAGTCCACTGTGCGAGGAGTCACCTTTATTTTTGTTCCGGGACACGCAGGCGTCGATGGAAATGAAAGAGCTGACAGGCTGGCTGGATCCGCTATCACTACCGACGGTCGGCCTATGGATCATGCTGATATTATCAATGCCCTCAGAGAAATGGGAAGGATAGAGGACTTTGGTGGCAGTGAATCCACATCACTCGCCAGAATGGCAGACTTGGGAATTAAGATCGGCACAGCAAAAAACGAGACGCACACTGGACACGTCAGAAGATTTGTTAATCAACATAGAACTGGTACTATTAGCCATCGGACGTTGGGATTCATACTGAGGGGAGGATCTGAGCACCTATGGACATGTCCGGAGTGCAATGATGATAACCCAACTAACTAACTAACTAACTAACTGACTAACTAAGACCTAGATCATCTTGAGTTTTGAGGGTCCAGTGGAGGTCCAGGATACCCTTCAACATTTACCAACATGGCAAGAGAAATGCAGTGCTAACTATTGAGGATTTCTTGTTACTGAGAACACGAGGTTGTTCAGAGAGCTTGATTATAAAGTGTACCTGTTACATTGGCTGACTTTATTAGGGATAGCTATTTGACAACTTTAAAATGGTAACGAGTTTATGTAATATCAGTCAAGATATATAAGGTATGCATAGACAGAGTAGATAAAGAACAGATACAATGGCGTGTTTTTATTAGTTGATGGAAAAGCCCACAGGCTTAAAAACTGCTGAGAACCCAGATGCAAGAGAACTGTCAATTCACTGGTTGAACCTTAAGGTATTCTTGTTATCAATGGGTTTATTTTTTTTATAGTATGATATATACATTAAAAGTAAAGACATATCAAAATAAAGAAGCAGGACTGAAAGAAGAAGAGAAAGGGGAAGAAGATAAAGAAGAGGAAGAAGAAGAGGAAGAAGAAGCAGAAGAATAGGACAAGAAAAAAGCTGAAGAGAAAGTTGGAAAAGAAAAGGATGAAGAAGATGAAGAAGCAGAAGAAGATGAGGAAGCAGAAGATAAGAAAGAGCAAAAACTGCTTGTACTAACGATGTTTGTTCTGTTCTTGGTGTTGTTCCCATAGTATTATAGCTGATTGTTGGATGCAGACGGGATGCAAATGAGATCCCATTGCCAAGGCTGTAGACAAAAACACAGCATACTCTATGATTCCTGTTTATCTTATTCATCACTCCCAAACAATATCATCTATTCCATAGTTTTCAAAAAATCTGTGAATAAAACTAAGCTCCAAAACATATGTGAATACAGTTTAAGCTGTCCACTTTCATTAAAATAAACGTCTGAGCAACCACTGGTAATAACTGTCAAAAGACAAATAAGACAGCATTATACTGGACACATCCAGAGAAGAAATTAGCAGAGAATCACTAAGCAGGCACTGAAATAAGAAATAAAAAGACTGAGGAAGCTAGGATGTGAAAAAAAACAAAAACAATCTGGATGAGAGAGGTCAAAGGTGCTGGACTGAATTCCATCCATGGTGTTGAAGGCACTGCACAGGAGACAGAACGGAGGGATAGACTGTGAGCTCTATATGACATATAACGACACAAAGTGGCAATGATGATGATGTCCACACAACTATTTCTCTGCCTCTCTTGGATCATTTCTCTCTTCCATTTCTTTTGTGACAGAAAATCATCAAACAAGCACTGAAATGGGAAACAAATGGATTCATGAAGTAAAGGGGTGCAAGAGAATCCCTATGATGAACATTTATATGTCCAAAAGTGGCAGAGCAGATTACATCCAGGATATCACACATATTACACAGGACAGAAGAGAACAGAGTAACAGATTGTGAACTCTATGTGATATAAACAGCCCAATAGGATGATGATACATCTCTTCTGTAGATATGCCACATACATAGTACTGATAAGCAATCAAATGATGCCAGCAGCTGCCAATACTTTAGATTTTCTTTTCTTCCCAAGCTATTCTCAACATTTTGTTGAAAAAAAAAATTAATCTGCATTACTTCCTCCAAATTTTAAAAATTGCAATAGTTATTGTTTAGCATTCACATCCATCCAAAATGAAAGATTACACAACTTTTCAGCAAATAGATTTCTGTGCTTGTCAAGATATTTCTGTTGCACAAGATGTAGCATATACTCAGGGCTTGTAGCACACTGGGTGCTAACAAAAGATAATACTTTCATAAAGGTTTAACAAGTCTGAAGTTGAGAAGATCAATTTTATCACACCAGGATATAGCTAAGTCCTTTTTTACAGAATGGCTGGTCTCCTGCCAAAAGCAACACACAAAACGTGAATTTATGAGCTTCACAGCTCCTAGGGATTTCTGTATAAATGTATTCAAGAATCGAATAACACAGAACATGAGGCAAATAGTGTAACCACTAAGTCACTGAGTCCTTCTCACTACTCTTCCTTCATATATTCTCCCTAACTCCAAGTTTACACAATCTGACATGTTTTACATCTAATTTTCTGTTGACAGCTAGCATTCATTCATGCTTGGCCCTCAGAAATGTTTTTTCTGTGTGTTATATTTATTCCTACAACTGGCGCCTCGCAGCCAATAAATCCTACATTTGTTCGACTCTTGCATGTCCTTGTCATATACTCCTGTATTTCTTGGGTTTGAGTCCACACCAAAAAAAATTTGAAGAAAACAGAGTTTAGCATCACATGCTGATGTTCCACTGGTGTTAAAAGGGTCTTTTACATCTTCTACCTGATGTTATTGATCTGCTTGGACACTTGAGTCTGTAATTGTCCAAGCTTAGGAGTAAAAATGATGTGCAGAAACCAGAACACAGAGTCCATGGAGTACCAAATGGTATATAAAATATTCCCAAAATGCCTGAAGGTGTAAAAACCAGTCCTTTAACTTTTTCTTCTTAAAGTTTATGCTGTGTGGAATTGGTAGTCATGTCTATCCACAACCTTCCATCTTGTGTATTTTTACTAAGCTATGACATAGATGATCCCCATACCATGATGTCAAACTGTCCAGCATCTTTTCTCTAGGTCTCCCTCTGCCTCTCCAACTTTCCAACTGTCATGATGTACTCCCGTTTTCTCCTTCCAATCACATGGCCAAAGAATGTAGATTGTCTCTTTCTGATGTGGGCAACCAAATCTCTTTGTTAGTCAGTTTCTTTCAAGACATCCTCATTACTCTTTTTATCCTTTACCTTACTTTACCAGAAACAAAACTGAAAACAAAATAATAAAAAGAAAATACCTGGAAAAAATTGGTAGAAACCAATAGGATTTGCGATCCCCAAAGACTTCAGAAAAATTTGATCTGGTTCCTAAGCTGAAGCCATCTTTGTCAGGTCCTGCCTGAAAAACTGGACCCCGGAATGACTCTGGTAAAGGATAAATATTAAATCTAAATTGTATGACACTGGAAACAGACGAATGAAAAACAGTGAGCAATTAGAACATTAAAAACACAAATGACAGACAGCACAATTTATTTTGCTGCATCCCATCAGCTGCATGCTAAAAATATAAATCAGTAGAACATTAAAAAAAAAATGAATCCTTATATATGTTGGTGCATTCACTTAGCAAGGGCTGTTAGAGTATGATAGTTAATGTACCCACTCACCAATAGCTGTGGCAGTATGGCTGTTATCTTCTTTCGTTCACTTGAAATAGATTATCTATATCTGCAATGCTGTCTCTAGTATGAACTTCACTGTCTTTTGTAATTCATTCAGCAACCCGTAAAGTTTAGCTTGCACTGGTGTTTCTCGTGGCCAAAAGTTTTGCCTTGCTTGGCTGTTAATGTGCCCACTCACCAACAGCTGTGACATTATGGCTGTTAGTGTACCCACTCACCAACAGCTGTGACATTATGGCTGTTAGTGTACCCACTCACCAACAGCTGTGACAGTATGGCTGTTAGTGTACCCACTCACCAACAGCTGTGACAGTATGGCTGTTAGTGTACCCACTCACCAACAGCTGTGACAGTATGGCTGTTAGTGTACCCACTCACCAACAGCTGTGACATTATGGCTGTTAATGTGCCCACTCACCAACAGCTGTGACATTATGGCTGTTAATGTGTCCACTCACCAACAGCTGTGACAGTATGGCTGTTAGTGTACCCACTCACTAACAGCTGTGACATTATGGCTGTTAATGTGCCCACTCACCAACAGCTGTGACAGTATGGCTGTTAATGTGCCCACTCACCAACAGCTGTGACAGTATGGCTGTTAATGTGCCCACTCACCAACAGCTGTGACAGTATGGCTGTTAATGTACCCACTCACCAACAGCTGTGACAGTGTGGCTGTTAATGTACCCACTCACCAACAGCTGTGACAGTATGGCTGTTAATGTACCCACTCACCAACAGCTGTGACAGTATGGCTGTTAATGTACCCACTCACCAACAGCTGTGACATTATGGCTGTTAATGTACCCACTCACCAACAGCTGTGACAGTATGGCTGTTAATGTACCCACTCACCAACAGCTGTGACAGTATGGCTGTTAATGTACCCACTCACCAACAGCTGTGACAGTATGGCTGTTAATGTGCCCACCACCAACAGCTGTGACAGTATGGCTGTTAATGTGCCCACTCACCAACAGCTGTGACAGTGTGGCTGTTAATGTACCCACTCACCAACAGCTGTGACAGTGTGGCTGTTAATGTACCCACTCACCAACAGCTGTGACAGTGTGGCTGTTAATGTGCCCACTCACCAACAGCTGTGACAGTGTGGCTGTTAATGTACCCACTCACCAACAGCTGTTTATGTTCTCACTCTCCAACAGCTGTGACAGTATGGCTGTTTGTGTACCCACTCACTAACAGCTGTGACAGTATGGCTGTTAATGTGCTCACTCACTAACAGCTGTGACAGTGTGGCTGTTAATGTGCCCACTCAACAACAGCTGTGACAGTGTGGCTGTTAATGTACCCACTCACCAACAGCTGTGACAGTGTGGGACAACGGATGTAATGGCACAGCTATAATGCACCCAGTGACTAACAGCTGTGATAGCACCGCTCTTTATACATCCACTGACCAAAAGCTGTGACAGTATGGCTTTTAACTCTTTCAGTCCCAAGGAACGCATCATAGGTTTATATGTTCCTACCTAGAAGCTCAATGAGCGCAAGATGTGCTGATTTTATGTCTCTCTCTCTATTACCCGCTGAGTCTCTGATGCTAAACCCTGTAGGGTTAAAAGAGTTAATGCACATACTGACTAACAGCTGTGTCATCATGGTAGTTAATGCACCCACTGACCAACAGCTGTGATAGCATGGACTGATATTAGGCTGTGACAGCATGGCTGTTAATGCACTATCTGACTAACAGCTGTGACAGTATGGCACTTAGTGTGCTCAGTGACCAACAGCTGTGAAAGCATGGCTACTACAGACTTACATCTATACATTTTTAAAATAACATATCATTATAAATTATTAGAGACATGCGGCTTAGCTCTATTTTCATGTGATTTGAGCTGGACTGGTAATCATGGAACCTAGAATCAACTTGCTAATACGATTTGCCTACATATCGATTGTTATTTACATTTAAATAAAAACACAATAAACATTGCACATACCTAATGTGGATCTATTTCGAGCGGTGAGAAAGAGGTGGTAACCAAACAGTGACACCAGGCTAATTGCAAACATAATAGCAACAAAAAACAGGAACAGGATGTGGAAGCGACCAATGCTTCGATTACTGCCGTCCTAGAAAACAAACAAAAAACACACAAATGTTAACATGTTCATTTTTCACGTCAGTGCATATTTTATTATATTAAATAAATACACAGTATAGAGTATTCAAAACATCTGACAATTAACTATATAAATATAGACATTGCATTTCTGTTCATTTCATTTGTATATGCTGTATTTACAGTATCTGTTTATAATTATTAAAGATAATCAAAATGTTTCTTCTTATTTACTTAATTTATGTATAACAGGTGTACATTTATTGTCTAATTGAGAATCAACATCGCAGCTCTCGGGATATTCCCATAAGCGCTCTGTCTCCATCTTCAGCAGCAAGTGCTGAGTTCCAATGGTACCATTAGCAGTCTGATTGTTATATCTGTCTTATCTTTCCCCTGAGTGCTGATCGTTGACCAGATCCCCTGGTCACTCCTCGCAGTGCCTTTCTTTTTATACCATAATGATCCATCTGTGCTTCCCCACTGTTCACTCGCCCCCAAGGGCCCTTACAACATCTAGCTTCTTGTCATCCATCAGTTCACCATCAAGCTGTGCAGAACCTGCCAGTCTATCTGCCTGTTCATTTCCGAATGCACCGGCATCTCCTTGGGAAAATAACTGTCACAGCTTTTGGTCAGTGGATGTATAAAGAGCGGTGCTATCACAGCTGTTAGTCACTGGGTGCATTAAAGCTGTGCCATCACATCCGTTGTCCAGTGAATAAATTAACAGCTGTGCTATTACAGCTGTTGGTCAATGGGTACAGTTAACAGCCATGCTTGCCCCTCTTAAAGAAGTCAGCTGGTCTCTGCCAGTAGGTGAATAGTTGCTTAAAGAATCTGTAAATAGTAACTTTTCGAACATCCTGTAATTTAAATGGTATCATTAAAATGTACAATCATGTTGGCATCCTTCTGCCTCTCCCGATGAGAGTGTTATACTATGGGGAGGCATGGCAATCACAGGCCATGGCTATGGCAAGTGTTACTAGCAAGACCTGTTTGCGTTAAAAAAGACTGTCCACAATTACAGCATGGGATTACTGGACCACAGCATTGCCAGGACACGAGGGAATAAACGAGTGGATCCGCTTGCTGACAGGGCCATGGTACAGGAACAGCAATGGATCCGGCCAAAATTCTCAATGCTCTCAAGGAGGCAGGACGAGAAGATAAGTCAGGAGACGAGGCTGAATCGGCAACTCTCAAAAGACTACAAGAATTTAAGGTCAAAAGAGGTGTTGTCAAACATGAACACTATACAGGTAGCCAGAGCAGAAAAGTAAACCAATACTGAATTAGTGTTATCAGTGGCCCCACACTGAGGAATATACCGAAGATGGGATCCGAGCGCCTATGAGCTTGTCCGATTAGGATAATTTGTCGATTAAGTAACTAGCTAATAAATAACTAACTGTTGCTCCCACCCCGCCCCTTTTTTTTTAAATGTGCTTCTTCCCAGATGCTCAACTCTTGACCTGTCATGCCTTTCTTGTCCTGATCTGTCCCCTCTATTCAACATGATCCATAGCATCCGGTTTTCAAGAAGCCTCATTCAAAACTGTTATCATTAATTTCCTGCCGGCAAACATCTTTATATTGCAGAAGAGGCTGACCTGGACATCTGTTACCCATCTGTAATTAACTACACAACATTCTGTGTGTCCCAGCCATCTGAGCCTTTGAAAACTCTGTGTGTCCTAGCCATCTGAGCCTTTGAAAACTGTGTGTGTCCTAGCCATCTGAGCCTTTGAAAACTGTGCATTGTAGAATCATAAAGTGCACATAAAAACATGCTTACTTTTGCAATGCAATTCAAAACTTTATAATTTATTTAAAAAAAAAATAAACATGTGTTTGTTCAAAATCCCAAACAACACAATTAAAATTAGTATTGGAAACTCAAATTTCTGTAGTCTTCTTCTTCTTTGCGTTCACCAGCTGTAAACTCTGGCAGAATGTTCCGGTTGCTCGTCCACTATTGAACTGCAGTCCTGCTCCAGAAGCTGAGTGTTGCGTGTGCATCAGTTTTACAGATCTCATTCTCTTGAATACAGACTGTTGGTTCCTTGCCTCTCCGGCAGATGCACTCCGACTTCAAAGGAAGCTCCCCAATTAGTCGACTCTTACGACATGCTTTTGGGGAGGCAGTGGGTCTATTCTTGTTTGCCCTGGAACCCACACGGGGGAATTTCTGTAGTATCAAAGAGCTTTCAGTTCTAAAAAAGAACATACTGGATAAGAGTGCTTTTCATTAGCCTTGATAACTAAGAATTTTCTTGAAATATTCCTTGTACCATCATCATCATGTAATAGGTCCTTTGCAGAACACTGCTCTCATCACAGCACACACACACAAATCCTCTGCCAAATTTCCTGCCCCCAGAACTTTCATGCTCAGGGCCTCCTTGATAACTTGTGTCCACCATCGTTCCCTCTTTCTGTAAATCTTTCCAACAGTCACATGTTCCGGTTTCTTTTTTCTCATAAAGTGACCAATAAATGATAACTGGCTCTATCTGATGTTTCTGATAAGATGTCGTTTGCCTCTGGTCTCTCAAAACATCTGGATTATTAATTTTGGTTATTCAAAGATTTGTAAACATTTCTCTGTAAAATCACACATCTGAGGCCTCAAAAACAATTTTTTTACTTGTTTACTAATTATCTATTTTGCACAGCCTAATAAAGTGAGCGCGCTCGCACGTCGCGCACACACACAAATATATGATAAACATAATCAAAAGTGTCACAAAAAATGAAAAAGTTATATTTATGTATATATGACAAAAAAATTACGTATTTTCTAAAGTGGCACCACATGCACACACACACACAAACACTATAAAACATAAAATCCATGTCTTTCTGTCACCAGAACTCCTCCCAAACGGTGAACAGTAGCCATGTGTAATATGCACGTCATTCTGGCTGCCATTGCTAGGCCAACTGTGCTGTTGTTAACAAGTTTTCTATGTCTTGCAGCAAACTAAAGCCATAATCACTAACTATTGAAACTTAATAGTTATTTCCCTTGAGCAAATATTTTTAACGCCCCTTGAAGAATGATTTTCACAAAACTATTTTTTCACTCTTATCTCCTTTCAAAATAATGGCCTAGACAGCTACTGTTGTTTTCTTTTAGCAGCGGAGCCATGATAGTGTAGTGGCGAGATCAGTGTTTTTCAAAGTCGGCACTACAGCCCTCTAGGAATGCTGGGGCAGTCAAGGAAGGCACCAGCTTCGTCTGTCAAATTGGGAAGGGAGGGGCGGGGTTGGAATGGCCCAGGTGGTGGTAGGAGCCTCAGGTGCAACTCCAGGCAATTCAATTTAGTACCTATATATACCCACAAATACAAACACAAAAATGCAGACTTGAAATTATTTGCTTTAAGAGAGAGAATTATGAATTTTCAATATATATTTGATAGTAAAATTCATTTAGAATAACGGTTCAATGGGTGTCTGTGGATCGATTAAGACCGTAATTCCTGACAGACAGTAATTTCCACTACTGCAGGAAATCATAAAAGAAGTATTCATAAACAGGCAAATGTATGCCAACACACATATAAACTCACCATGGACAATGATGGTCCATTTTGAGAACACACCTGTAAATAATATTTAAACAGGTACAGATATACCATCCAGATCATGCAATACAATAGTTTATCTGCATGTTTTATATATATATATTGCTTTTTAAGGCTGTGTGGGATGGGGTTGAATTGAAGGGGGGGGGGGGGGAATACTGAGAGTGTGCAGATTAGGACACCCCCTTCCCCCAAACCAAATTTTTTTTTTTTAATTTGACCATCACTTGACCAAAAACTGGAATCCAGGTCTCCCCCATGACAGCACAGTGTCACAATGGCTCAACTGGCTGCTCCCTCAGGTCATGCATCTAAACTGCAGGACTGCCTGTATTTACCACTTTCGCAGTGTAGGCAGGGAGGTCTTTGGTCCTCAGGATTTAAGGCGGCATGGCTAGTGCTGTCGACATGGGCCTTGCAGGTAAGGATTTTACTCCCCTCCTTTCCCCCCCCCCCCCCCCCCCCCCCCCCCCATCGAGGATTCAAACCTGGGTCACAGGTTTCAGAGCCAGCATTCTAATAGTTTCGCCAGCTACTTCTCAAATCATGTGTAATTAGAGACAGCCCAAAAACTGACACTATCACGGGGCTATGAAATGCATAAACTAATCATAACCTTATAAGGTGCGACTGACCAGCTTTCTTCCCCACTGCTATCATTTCTTCTGCTGTAATAAAGATAATTTGTTCCATGCTCAAAAACTGAAAAATTACACACATATTATTATACAATACTAGGAGCAAATCAAAAGGTAATCAGCATTCACCTTCTCAAGGGTGGCTGTGTAGTAATTTACAGCTAGGCTGTGAAATTTGTGCTTCTCGACCCAACACACCACCTTGTACGACATGCTTGTTAAGGGACAGTAGGCCGATTATTTTCTGGTCTCCCAAAAAGGGGCCCCAGAACTCACACCAGGACATCATATTTCAACAATAAATATAATTAGCTAAATGGTTACATACAGTGTGAGTTTGCCGGTATAGTCCAGACACTTCCCATAAATCAAAACTAGATATTTCCCTGTTGTAAATTTAGACAAAGAAGATGTAACAAACAGACTGCATAAAATACTGTGCATATTTCACTGGATCTTGTCAGGTGCTCAAAGAGAACTCAATAAAATGAAACAAAATAATTAATCTTTTCAGCTGAGATATTTCAGATTTCAGCAAACTGACAGAGGGGAAAAAATGACCATTATACATGCAGAAACCTACAAGTAGTAAGTAAACTTTTTACCTCACCAGAAATCATATACTCACATGGAGCAAACAGAGCAATGGTGACATCTGTCTGGCTTGATACACTTACACTTTTCACAGTAACGTGGAACTGTAAGAGAAGAAGCTACTCCTTTCAAACTGATAAAAACATAAATTCTTAGGACACAACAAAAAGACATAGATATGAATTTTTATTGGAAAAAAAACACACTTAAAAACACAATTTAAAAAAAGTCTCAACAGTAACATATTCAATCGTACAGAAATTACAAAATTAAGAAATTTCTATAAAAATAATTGTTAAATAACTTCTTCTTCTCTTGTCCTGTATTTACTGCCTTTCAGCGTCAGGTTTTGAAGAGGCCTTAAGTGAAAGCCTTGGTATGTTCTCCTTAAATACTGGTATTTATGACCTCAGATGTTTTATCTATCCATCAGTTGTATGGTCGACCTCTGGGTCTACTTCCATTATGTCTAAGTGACAGGGGGTCTCCGTGGTGCACTATCTGGTGCATGTCTTGACACATGTCCAAACCTCTCTTGTCTCTTTATGTAGTTTAATTAATACTCGTTCTGTCCCACCTTCTTTCCTGATATATATAATAATTTCTGATTCTATTTCTTCTAGTTATATTTAAGATTTGTCACATATATTTCATTTCTATTAGCTCGATTTTTCTCTAGTCTTTTGTTTTAAATGTGCAAGTTTGGTACTAATAGCACAATGCTGGTAAAAATATTGTACCAAATAGTGCTCTTTTGGTGTCAACTGTTACATATTTGTTCTCCAAATTGGTGACATTTGTCCAATGTTTTGATGTACTTTATCACATCTGTGATCTATCTCCATTTTGATTTTTCTGTTTGGATGACAATATGCTCCCTAGATACTTCAAGTATTTTGCTTGCTTGAGTTGTTGGTTTTCTACACATATCTTGACTGGTTGCTCTGTTCTCAGAATAGTAATAACTTCTATTTTCTCAATGTTAATGTTTTGTGCTTCTGCTATGTGGAGATTATCTATGTGTGACAATTTACTTATCACATGCAAACACAAACAGCAGTTATGCTTTCAATATACCCTACCGAATGAAATAATGAACTTATACTTGACATAGACACAAACAAACTTACATCCTGCAACAGTTCTATTCTGAATTGGAAGCTTTCTGGCAAAATGGTTCAACTGCTCTTTCTGAATATTTTCATTTGTTTCTGATTCTAACCGCTGCCATTCTGACTGGTTCAGGAAAAACTGTGGAGAAGGAAAGGCTCAATCAGGCAAAACTAAAGGTATGAGCTTAAAAAGAATACTGCATTTCCATTTCATATACAAACAAAACTGTTCAAATTACATATCTAATCCATGTTTTCACTTAAATTTTCATTAATAATTGCAGTGTGCAAAACTGTTTCTCTCTCACTACACGGCACTGAGTCCATTACCTTCACATCTCATTTTTATTTTCCTAATGAATGACACTTATAGCAGACTTCCATGTCTCTTCAACTGAATCATCATATGCTATGCAGATGACCATAGGTGATCACCTTCACTATCTTACATGATCTCTAGTCTCTGATCAGGTCCGTACAGTACATAAAATTCAAGATAGGCGTATTGGCCATGTGCACCTGTGGAAAGATGCCCAAGACAGCATAGTACGAGCTCCAGGACTGCGCCGAATCAGACACTTGAAGGCAAACCTTTTGGCCAGACAGAAAAACAATGGAACATAAACTTTATGGATCACTGAATGAACTAACAATGACAGTGAAATTTATACAAGAGAAACGAAATTGTTGATACAGACAACTTATATGAAAGAAGAAGGAGATCCATATTATTTTTTCTTATTGTGTCAGGTGGCCGAATCATCCAGGAATTCATAAATTTTTCTTATCCTCTTTCCCTAATGATTCATATGCAGCAGGTAAACCCTGAGCACCTGCCTGAATGCTCACCCTCTCCAAGCTACTACCTGAAGGTTTGGACAGCCCCTATGGTTACAAGAATCTCAACCATGACTGCAAACCAACATGGACAAATCCCAAATATTATGTTCAAACTCTTCAGAAATATTAATTATAGCAGCCGTGAAGGCAACACAAAGTACTATCCTGACATCCTAAGCAGTAAGGATTAGCCTTCAGTATGACTATCAACATATAAAACAATATATGCTCTGCTTCAATGATACAATTACTTACATAAATGCCTCACAGTTCTAAATATATAAACCTTTGATTAACAATATCACTTGATGACTAATGTTATCTCTTACCTCTTTTGGAGGTCCTCGTATGTTGGCAAAAATAGTCTGGTAATATGACCAGAGAAACAGAAACAAGATGGGATGGTACAACAAAAGGAAGACAACTGAAATGACATGTTATTGGAAAAAAATATTAGCTAACTTATCAAAACTGAGTTAACTGTGTTCACATATAGAATTTCTAGCTGACACTTTAATTTTAAAATGCTTAATGATGGAAACTGGCGTTATGTTGCCATAATCACCCGCTGCATGCCGATTAGTCTATCAAATATAGGTCTAGCACTATATACCCAAAACATAAAAAGGCGTGGAAAAAGTTTTTTTTCCCTTAAATGATGGAAAATTCTTGTCTAAGCCTTCCAACAAACTGACAACTTTGCATCCAATATCCTCATTATCAACTTCAGCACTGCACTAAATTATTGTTTCGTAATTTTTTTTTTCTAAATAAATGCAATTGTAAATAGGCTACCTACATTTCCACATGACTTCAAGATGTCCACATGTATAAAGATCATATTCTAGTAATCAATCCTGCAATATTTTTCCCAAAGGCACTGTGAACGTAATTCTGAGACACTCATTTTGATCTCAGCTTGAGGGGAAATTTAAATTTAGCAAGAGACCACTTTGTCTTGACTTTGACAATATTATTGAGAGCTGACCATATAGAAATCAGTGGCAAACTATTGAATTTAAAATGGTCTACTTAAAATATATATATATATATATATATATATATATATATATATATATATATATATATATATATATATATATATATATATATATATATATATATATATATATATATATATATATATATATATATATATATATATATATATATATATAAGTGAATTTGGTCCAGTAACGTTATTTTTTTACACTGATCACAGATAAAAAAGCCAAATATAGATATCTTAAAAGAAACTTGCTCACACACAAAAACCCTGCTTACTTCTTAATTAAAAAAGAGGCAATCTACATACTTTGCCAAGGGGAAACTGAAGTATGTTGTGAAAGTGAAAACAGCTTTTACCTTATAAACAACCTGAGGGGACCTACAGACAGAACAGACTCAGCTTCCACTATAGCCCATTTACCTTGTAAATATCTTTTTTTTTAAACTTATTTTCTTTCAAAATTCTGTTTAAAAAAACACATCGTTACATTTCTCTGAAACTCTGCCCTAATAAACTAGAGGAAGAAAAGAAGAAGCAAAAGAAATTTGGCAGCCTGGTTAGTTTTTATAAATATTATAAATTACATAGACTGAAACCCATGACCTCTGAGCAGACATCTTAGCTACTTCAGCACTATGACACCCTTCTTCGGCCATTCTAACCCCTATTGGAGCATAGGAGCATAGGCCCTCAGCCAAGTAGCCATCTATGGCAGCTCTCATCATGTCCACCCCATCTTTTTAACTTCATTCTCTAGCCACCTTCTCCATATTCTTTCTTTCTGGCTGGTTTTTGTAGCGACTCGTTTTTTACAGGGTGAGATAGCCAACCTCAAGCCAAACCCTGTCCTTAGTCACCTCTTACGACATGCCTTGTAGGATACAGTGTCACTATTCTTTGCTTCCTGTGAGGCCCCAGTGACATACTATGACCCTCAAGTCACTAAAAAAGATGGATTTTTTAATATTTAGATTCAATATTTGAGCAAAGGTTAGATTTTTTAAATGAAGGGAAGTAAATATTAAATACAAACAGAGCAAAGAAATAAAATAAGCGTCTTTCTTCCCATCAACAAAGAAAATAGGAGTTTTTCTGGCAGCTAAATAGATCAAAATGACTTTATATCAGTTTATTATGTCACAATAAAAAAGAAAATGTATTTTCCACCCCAAAAAATTCTCACAATTTTTTACTGTATGTAAACATAATCATATCTACACATTATGCAGCTACAACCAGTACTAGTATACAGATGTACTGACCACTGCCAAAAGATGCCATGTCATTGAAAACCCATCAAAGTAGGAGAATCTGCTTTCTCTAGAGGCAAGGGTTAGAAGATGAGTACTGCAAGCATGAGTCTCTCTAAACCAACTAGTCTCCTACTGTTATGATAACCAGTCTGTGGACTGCATATCACCACTGTGAAAAATATCTTTTTATTCTTATTTGTTATAGTTTCAACTTCTCTCCCTAGTCTTTAATATTCATTTTCTTTACACCTGGTTCAACATTAACCATCCACTTTCTACTCTTGGTTTTAGTGTACTGGATATGCTTAAATGATGCCTTCTTATCTCTATCTTGATCCATCTGCTCATTTACATATTACAGACCAGAGCATATGAGGTGCACTGGATGGTTAGCTTCCTCAACACCTGCCCTTCGCAAAAACTTTCCTGGTACTAACTGTTATAAAGATGGGTCTTTTTTTTTTATTTGATCCTTCTCTCAGCAAAGTTATATCAGGAGGCCAGTAGCCTTGAATAAAGCTAATGTGCGGTCCTAATCTACCTGTGTACTACACAGCTTTGACTTCACTGAGGTTTGAACAGGCAGATTGCTTCTCCATTTAAAGGACACAGTTGACAGTGTTGGAGCACATGCTCAGCTTTATCTGGTGCCAAGTTGCAGGGTCACATCTCCCTGTTTCCTACAGTAAACAAACTAATATTTGTTGGCGAAGTCTGTTGTGCACTGTCGTTAGTCTGATTATGACATATTGTCCATCCTCTAGAGAGTAGAAAATATTATGTTGGCACCCAGCCATATTTCTGAGATATTAGTTGTTATTACTTCTTAATGACCTGGTGGGTTAAGTCACAATTTTACTGTACCCTATCGCTGCCACTCCTGGTCAGTTTGTTTTCTATCTCCCTGCTTTCTAATCAACACTGATGTAGTTGTTATAAAACAAATAAAACAATCTTGTGTCTGCTGCTGAGGATTAAACCTACACATCAATACTTGCAGGCAAGTGTAACTGCTTTGATATCAAAATCACAAATTTGATTCATGTCACTCCATCCTACAGATATTTCTCTCTTTGCCTACCCCTTGCTCTTTTCTTCCCTATCAATCTTGGTAGTCATTGCCAAATTCTCAGATCCACTCCTCATTACATGTCCAAATTTTTTTTTCCCCAAGCCTACGTCTAATTTCTCTGATCAGTTTATTATTTTAATCTGTCTCAAGAATAGCCTCATTTGTGTTCTATTGTTCCATGTTATTTGTTGTATTCTTCTGCCAGCAAGTATTTTTTGGTTTGTCTACTTACTGTCCATGTTTTACATGCATGCATATAACAACACTGGTTTTGTATAGAAACTTTAACAATCATTTTTCTTTTGGTGAACATAAAACATAAATTCATTCCTTTCAGAAATGAAACAAGAAGCAACGGACACAAGAAATATTAACATAATAAACCAAAATACTAATATAAGAGTCATCATCATGTAGCAGGTCCTTTGCAGGACGTCGCTCTTATCACAGTCTGCCTGAAAGAAACTTGGTCTCTCGCCAGTTCTCCCGCCTCAAGTACTTTCATACCCAAGGAGTCACTTATATTCTGTGCCCATCTTGGTGTCGGTCGGCCCCTCCTTCCTGGTACCATGCCTTCTGCTTTAATTTTTTCCAATCTGTCATGGTGCTTGATATGACCAAAATATTTCAGCTTCCGAGAAAAAATGCTGTTTTATTAGCCAATCTTACTTGATGTTCAGATCTTTTAAGATGTCAATATTTCTCCTCTTCTTTGTCCAAGATAAGCCCCTATTTTTTTTCTTAAGGACTGAGAGATAGTCCACGACTCACATCCATATGTAGCCACAGGAAGATGCATGCTCTCAAAATTCTAATACAAGAGTAGTCTAAAATAAAATAATATATTCTTGAATATCTTTGACAGATCTGTTAAGGATACAAAATAACACCAATCAAAGCAAACCATCTAACAAAACCACACATAAAACAAAAATTGGCATGTTTCATGAAACAAAATGTGAAATAGAAACAAGAGTTATTAATTGGCAGAATATTGATATATTTACCTTTTTCAGCAATGGTGTCTGCAACATCTGCATAAGAAAAAAAAAATTTCCCTAAGCCATGTTAAAACAATACTCAAAAACAGTGCTGCTCATTGTAAACATTTGTCAAGCACTATAAATTAAACTTAAGAAGCAAATTTTCAATTAGCGTCTCTCTCTCTCTCTCTCTACTGACTTACGGTAAATACAGACAGACAGTAGTGGCAGAGGATAATTCAGATGGATCCTTCTATTGGGAATACATTACACAACACAGCCAAAGTATCCAGGAAATCTCAGTGTTAAAGAGGTGAACCTGTTGCCTGGTACTATGAAAGTGGTTGGTTCGATTTGGGACTCTGCCACTGGGTTCACAATTCTAGGTGTCCTAGAGACTCCTGGGATCAACACAGGAACTATTAGGTTTTTGCTTTGTGTAAGATTCTCAGAGGATGAATATTTGCTCTGTGAAGAGACTGAGCCACATTGATCAAATCAGGTACCATAAAGTCCATCTGCTTGCCTTTACATTCAGCTCTTGGGGCGTTGGGGGGGGGGGGGGGAAGAGAAAGCTCTGAATATGTTTAGCCCACTTTTATATAAGTTTCAGTTATATTTGCAGTCTTTTTTTCTGTGCTGAATGATTTTGTAGTACTTTCCTTATGGCATGTGATTACGCCAAATTTTTCTTTTCTGTGCATCTGCTGCCCCCCCCCCCCCCCTTATGTTTTGATGTAGGGGCCAAGATAAGGACAAGTCCTGATGCTACCCACATTGGCCTTGTCTGGAGTGATTGGGTTTCCGTTGGAGATTCCATCAATAGTATTTAATGCCTGTCTCTTCATCAGATTCGTCTTCCTTATAAAGTTCAAGTTTCTCCCATATGTCTTCAAGTTCGTTCTGCAGAGATTTTTGTTGTCACTCTTTTGCACCTTTTCTTTGTTAAGTTTTCTTTCCTCTTGGATTGACTTATGAACCACTTGCCTGGTACTAAGAAAGTCATGGGTTAGATTTTGGACTACACCATTGGGTTCACAAATAAAGGTGTTCTAGAGACTAAGGGGATCATCATTGGAGCTACCAAGTTTGTGCTTTGTGTAAGATACTCAGAGAACTAATAGTTGCTCTGCAGAGTGAGACTGAGCCATATGAATAAAACCAGGTGCCATGAAGTTAATTCTCTCTCCTTTAAAAACCGTGCACTACATGTATCTCATATTTAACAGCAACTATAAACAAATAGACATCATTCAGAAAAAAAGTATATTATAGATAGCAGAATCAACATCCCCCCCCCACCCCCCTCCTGTACATCTCCACTTGGAGTATATATTATTTCAAAGCAGTACTTTTAAAGCAATAACCTCGCTAGAAATAAATATTTCCCCCTATATGTGCTTTCTTAATGATTTCACTAACCTGCTTTAAAAGATACAGATAGAATGGATTTAAAGAAAATGGTTGAGGTGTCTAAGGAAATTTCGTCTGACAGAAATAAGTTACAATTTTGTGCAAGGACAGTCTGGGTATGAGAAAATAAATGAGCAGATTGGCTTGCTGGCAGGGTCACAGTAGGCACAAGAAAAGCAGTGGATTGGTCCGCTGTTCTCAATGCTCTCAAAGAGGCAGGATGAGCAAGTGATTCAGGAGATGAGTGTCAATCAGAAACCTTTACAAGATTACAAAAACTTCAGGTCAAATGAGGTGTCTCCAGAAATGAACATTTTACTGTAAAGTTTACAGGTTGGCAAGGAAGAATAGTAAACCAAAAGAGAACTGGTATTATCAGTGGCCACATGTTGAAGGAGATACTTAATATGGGATACGAGGCTCAAGGACTTGTCCAATGAGGATGACTTGTAGCTGTTAAACGGATTCTTTTCGTTTCATCATTATTTTAACTCTTTGGCTGTACCGTACAGTCGCGTTTGGAAGTACACTGTTACTCACGTCTTTGGACATTATCCTGTTTCTTGGCCCTCATTGTTATAGGCGTAAAAATATGTTTTCGACTAGCTTTCAGCGAAACTGACAGATATAACTCTGACATAAAGATGAATAATTACATAGACAATTTTCTTCTCTTCGCTAAATCATTCCACAAGGAAGGCTTGACTGACAGTCTCTTACTCCTAAATCACAGTCTCCTTATATAAACTATGATAAACCTAACATATGAACACGTATTTAACGCAGACTTACTAATACACATTTCCACAACATAGGCATAATAGGACCAGCCGATAATGGCCGTTATAAATACAACAGGGCCCCACTTGATGGCTCTACACAGGAGAGCACAAACTTTAGGGGCCATTTTTCCTGTTTATGAATCGTGACAACATTAAACGTCATCAAATTATGTGGTGCCAGAAATATACTTTTATTGTTTTACTGTCAACCTTTTTAAAATATATGTGAATTTTTTAATTAAATACTATTCTAGATACGAATAAAGCATAGATTATTAAAATAATGGGTAGATTGCATTAACTATAAATCAACGGATGTTTTCATTGCCACAACAACCCCATTGTTTACAAAATGGCGGGGATGTCAACAGTTAACCGGTTTTTTTTTTTTAACAAACTAGTCATTCCAGTTAAGTCAAAAGTGTTTAACATGTTTATATGTCCTTCTTGCATTTCAAAAGAAATTGTAAGCAAAATATAATATTTTTCGAAATAATTAGGGATTAAATATGCTTTTGCTCGCGGATATATAATTTATAGAGATTAAATAATTAGATTGTTAACCACGGGAGAACATTCATACGTCTCTTTAATTTAATTTATTATAAAATGTGACGAATTATTACGAAACCGTTAAAATTTAACTGAAATAGTTCAGTAAATAAATATACAGAGTACAGTATAAATAACATATTTTTTTTTCAATATTAGTATAATGCTTCTCTTGGTTTAACTGGTTGTAGTTGTAAATGTCAGTGTTAGTTTTATCTTTTTCTGGTCTAATTATTTTATTGACCTATATATAAAAGAAGTTAATTAACATAGAATACTTTGTAGAATATTTTACCAAATTTTAAATGCCAATATCTGGAGACATTTGTATATAATTTCTTCTTCTTGTTCATTAATCAGTAAGCTAATTATAAATTTTAAGAACTTTCTTCTTCTTCTTCTTCTTCTTCTTCTTCTTCTTCTTCTTCTTCTTCTTCTTCTTCTTCTTCTTCTTCTTCTTCTTCTTCTTCTTCTTCTTCTTCTTCTTCTTCCCTTTGTCCTCCAGTGGAGTATAGGCCCTCAGCCAACTCACACCAAGTCGTCCTGCCCCTTTGCTATCATAGGCAGCTCACCTCATATCCTCACAATCTTTTTTAACTACACTCTTTAGCTCCCTTCCTCGTAAATGTTTTTTTTTTTTTTTTTGAGGTGGGGGGGGGTCTCCTTGACTTTATTTTAATGGCCTCTTGTGATCCAGTGTAAAGACATTCTAGTTATACTGCTTTTGGTTTTTCTCATTTGTTTCTTTTATTTGAAAAGTCCATGAACAACAAGCAGTAGTTAGAGTAGCTGGTGAAACATCTTGGTTTGAGGTACAGACAGAAGTTAGACAGGGCTGCATTCTCTCTCAATTCCTTTTTATTTGTACACTGAAAATAAACAGTAAAGAAGAGAATCTATTTCTGAATCTAAAGAAAAAAATTAATGTTAACGATGAATACAGCCCTGTATTAAAATCGACAAGGAAAAGAGACTGAAAATATCAAAGAATTTGGAAAAATAGGCTCAGTAATGAACAGCAGTGGCAACTGCACAAAAAAGTTGGAAAAAAAAAAAAAAAATTTGCTTTAGCAATGCAGAGGCTATGAACCTATGACACAGGACCTGCAAGTGAGTTTAAGTGAAAGTTTTAAGATCATGCATCTTTCCCCTGGCAACTTATGGATCTGGGTTGTGGACACTTACTCAGTCTCTGAAGAAGACAATCAGAGCTTTTGAACTGAAATGCCACAGAAAGGTTCTTAAAATATCATGGATCAGGAAATCCTGTATGACCTGAATGTCAAGGAGAACTGGCTTATAAACAGCATCCTGTCCTGTATGCTGAGATATTTTGGACATGTCAAATACCACATTGGTCTAAAATGGATACAGAACATTGAAGATGCATTGGCTATAAAAGCACAAGGGCTTGAGAAAGAGTGACTTTCAGGCATATCGTGAAGTTGTTTTTGTTGTTGTTATCGATCCAGCGGCACATGAACTTTCACCCTCTGGCCCAATGCCATGTAGTGGAATTTGCATGTTTTCACAAGCTGTTCTTTTCCTCCGTATAAGGTGCTCCACTTGTCTGGTCTCTGAGGGAGTAGCATTCTTCTAGTCTCGCTGAGTTTTGGGCACTGAAAGAGATGGTGTTTAACAGTTTCTTCGGGGGTAGTTACATTGCTGGCACTCTGGAGAGTGTTGTGGCTGCATTCAGTTTAGATGTCCACTGAGTGAAGTATGTTGTGTTCTGAGTCGGACGATGGTGGCCTGGTCCCTTCTTGTCAGATGGTTAATGCTGACTTTAGGAACAGGACTAGCCATATGTCTATAAACCTCTCTTTCAGTGTCTTCCATGGCCCATTTGTTCAACCAAGTCTCTTTGTTTATAGCTCTTATAAGTGTTTTTGTTGTTGCATGTCGTGAAGGGACTTGCTAATTGATTTGAAATAGCTGCATCTGTCTGAAAATAGATTTTCTTAGTAATGTCAATTCTAAAAATAAAATGTGTTTCTATAGTGACTTAAAAAAAATTCTTTCATCTTATTACGAGTATATTAGCGCATAAATGACAACATTAATAAATATATATAAATTAAACATTTCCATGACTGAGATTTATTCAGAATACTGTGGTAGCTTTTGAGATTTGATGAACCTCTTTTACTATTTCCTGGCATCAGTTTTCAGGCTTCCTGTGTGGGTTTCAGGGCCCCATTATCTATGTATGTGTGTGTGGTGGTGGGGGGGGGGGGGGGGCAGACAGACCCCTGCTCCTCCAAAAAGTATGTCTTAAAAGTAAACTAATTAGATGTGTTTCCTTTGAAGTAGGAGTGAATCTGCTTGAGAGGCGAGGAGCCAACAGTCTGCCTACAGCTAAGCCACATCTGTTAAATGGATGTGCATGTAAAACAAGTTCTGGAGCAAAACTAAAGTGCAGAAGTAGATGAGCGACCAGAACTTTCCACCAGAGTTTACAGCTGGTGAATTCGAAAAAAGACAAAGAAGACTGCAGCAGTCAGTCTAGGAATTTGTTTCAGTTTTGCAAATTTAAATCTTCTTCTTGCTTCTTTTACATTCATCACCAGCCATCTGTAAGACCTCTCTAAGTCACAGAAATACTGGTTCATAATAGGTGGCCATCTTTCCCCAATGCATCAGCGATGATTCAAACAGATTGCAAGCAGGCAGGGATGCACAACCTCAGCTACCAGAATCCTGCATAATTTCTGCTTAATTTCTGGTGTATCCTCAACATCGTCCAGTGCCATCACATCGGTAAAGGTTTTCTCTCCAGCAGTTTTATTCTGATCCTTGGTTGTAAACTCTCCCAATCTGGATCCTGACCATATCTTGATGATGCCTATCCTTTGATATTATTGATACCCTGTTTATCAAAATCGCTTTACCTCATCATGGTTTATAGTTGATTATTATGTCATTTGATTTTGCCAGCATTTCTCATGTCTCTAATGTGTAATTCTTCCAGCAACTTTTGATTTGTTGCAGGACTTCTCTGTTTGCCTTGTTTTCCCCATCCAAGGGGAGACAATTGTGTTGTATATTTCCTTATGTACTACTGAATGAATTGCCTAGCTCAGAAATATATTATCTCTTTAATTTCAGAAGCTGTGACGCCTGAATCAAAACTGTACCTAATTTTTTGTTAATGATGGCATCAGAAAGTCATGTTGTTGTAAAGTCTGATCCTTTTGTGAAAAGCATGTTATCAAGTGAGTATTGTAAAGAGCAATATTTCAAATGTAAAAGGAAAACAAAACACAAAATTAAAATTATGTTGAATTACTTGTGTGGATTGCTGTGTCTTTTAAAATAAACTTCATTGCTTTGATACTCCTTGTGTCTGTTTTACTGCATCTGTTTTCTTATTTAAGTGATCTATATTGACATTCATTGTATATTTATTTACTAGTTTAAATTTGGTACAGTCCTTCTTGGATGCTTCTGAGTAAGAGTCCAATGCGGGTATGGGATATAGAGTGTGGTGATAGTGAATGTCCATGTCTGTACTTCCAGGACATGAACCAAGGCTAGCAGAAAGTCGTGACTAAATGAGTTAACTGCTAACAAAAAAACCGCCAGGTGTCTGGACTGATCAACTGAACTACAACCGCTTACAAAACCAACCATTTTGACTTGAATAGGGAGCTCTGTACCAATATGTTGTGACTGTTTGACTCATGTTAGATTGTGGCTGTTAGAATTATAGTATGTTTTGATTTAAGTGTAGCAACTGATAGTATGAGTAATAATGTGTTTAGCTGGAGAGTAGTATTATTAAAGTGTTGTACAATGTTCAGCAGAGATATGATTTTGGGCAGTAATTTATGTAGGTAGCTAGCTAGGTATTGGAGTTATTCTTATAGTAGGGTAAGTGTAGTAATTGGCGACTTGATCTGTCCTCACACATCGGCACGCTCTTTACAGACATGCCACAGTCCCTGTGTGAAGTCTAGTGGTAGAGGCAAAATCTTGAATCAGAAACAAGAGTGGGTTCGGCCCAGATATTATCTGTAGAATGGGAAGGCCCGGGAGTGATTGTCGGTTTTAATGTCCTCATTTAGGATAGTGGGGCCCATCGTTTCTGGAGTTAACTAACTGCTGTTTATTGCTCTGTACATTAAATATTGATGTGTGTGCCTCTGTAAGTGTTTGGCTTAGTGGTTCGTAGTGATAGATTGTCAGTAGCTTACAAACAAGCCATATGCCTGCAAAGCAGGAAAATGGTTGCTGACATTCTGTATTATTTTTAAGCAGAAAGTAAATTCCATTACAGACACTGTCATTTGGCTGTAAAGTATTCGGTCATATTAAGATGCAGTGAACAGCTCCCTTTCTTATCTTTCCCATAAAATTCTTAAAATTATCTGGTACTCATTCCACAAGATTAGGTTGATCGTGCCATTATTGGGAACTGAAGTTTGCACTACTGGGACAATCAGCAAGTACACAAACATGTCACCTGATCTCTGTCTATATTTCTTTCTCTCCATTTCCCTCTCAATTTGTCCGTGCCCCTATCTCTGCCACTATCTGCTCTTCTAAATCTCTCTTTTTTTTTTCTTTGTATGATCTCTCTCTCTCTCTCTCTCTCTCTCTCTCTCTCTCTCTCTCTCTCTCTCTCTCTCTCTCTCTCTCTCTCTCTCTCTCTCTCTCTGTCTTAATTTTTATGTCTGTCACTCTCTTTGTCTTCTTCTGTGATTTCCTTTGTTTTTTATTCCATATTTTTTTAGGTGGCTCTTGTTTCTCTTTCTGTCTTTCCTGTTATACCCCACTCTTTTCTGTCTCTCTGTCTTTTTTATTTATCTTCCTCACTCTTTTTCTCCATTATGCCTTCCTCTGTCTGTTTATTAGTTATCCACAGATTCATCTTCATGGCAAATGAATTGCAGTGTGCTAATCGTTCCCTTTCTGTGCCAGTGAAACCACACCAAATGCCTATTGCTGTCCCTTGTAAAAAAAATTGAAACAGACTGCATCTGAGCAAAGCCAGTAGCATACACATCACAGTCTACCACTGGAATTGCAGTTCAACATTGATGGAAGATATAACAAGTCAACAGTTGCACCTGCAATATTGCATAAAGCGTCACCAGTTCTATGACACAAACCACCTTTACACAGTCACACACAAAAATAAGTCCATGTGAAATGCTCCATCTCTGTCTTTATCTTTGTCCACTCCAAGACTCTTGTTTCAGTCATCATTTATCTCTCTGTCTATATCTGTACCCTTTCCTGTTTCTCTCTCTCTTTCTCTCTCTCTCTCTCTCTCTCTCTCTCTCTCTCTCTCTCTCTCTCTCTCTCTCTCTCTCTCTCTCTCTCTTTCTGTTTCTGCCTCCCACTGTTGTTATTTATGCCACTAGCTATATCTCTTCTTTTTTTATAATCTCCTTGTCTTTTAAACTCCTTCTTCTTTCTCATTTTTTTTCCTGCCTGCCCATCTCTCTGTCTGCAAGAGCCTATATATCTAATTACTAAGTTTCATACTTGTTTTTTAAATGGCAACTTCCTAAATGTGCAGTTAAATTGCATATATTCATATTTAATAAGTATATGATTGCTGCTGAAACAAGATGATATTTATATTCTGAAGTGATCAGATCTGATGTTGGGAAAATGAACAAGGCAGAAACCTTATACACCAGAAGTGAGACAGAAAATGGAGATGTAAAGTATCTGATCTCTTCAGCTGACTGTCAACAAGTGTGGGAGCCTGATGTAGAACCCCTTGTATCTTCCCAAATATGGTTGCAAAATAATGGACTCAAGAAAAAGCGACTAACCCTTCATCAAATTCTTCCTACTATTGGCTTCAAATTCAACGAAAGTAAGTCAACTTTTGAAATATTAGATGGGTTTTTTTTTTTTTTTAAATTTTTCTTTAAACTGTATTTAAAAAAACATGACAGTATGACAGGATGTTGAATCTTATACTAGTCAAATTTTGTATTCTGAATGATTTGATTCAGTCTGGAAAACCTGCAGAATTAGCTGAATGACTACTATAAAAAAAT
The DNA here is from genome assembly GCA_905116865.2 of Candidula unifasciata. Classification (NCBI taxonomy): domain Eukaryota; kingdom Metazoa; phylum Mollusca; class Gastropoda; order Stylommatophora; family Geomitridae; genus Candidula; species Candidula unifasciata. Next base: position 196,953 of record CAJHNH020004201.1, read on the forward strand.
TAGTAAAAGTATCTCCTTCCAACTTATGGGCTTAATTAATCACCTGCCCAATAATATTTATTATCTGCCTGTTTTTGTGTGGCTGTGTGTAGTATATTTATCCTAAGTGTGTGTTTAATGCCTCTTTTGATAGTATCCTCACTTTCTTATATGTTCACAAGAAATAACTTATATGTCGAAATAATATACTCAAGTTGATGGATGATCAGGTTAACAGCGCAAAAAATATTTGTTTGGCAGACTTTCTGTCTCTGCGTGCTATAAAAAATGAAGCATTAACATTATTTATATTAAAATGACATACACATAATCTCATTATAGAAACAAAATATTTAATGATCATCAGTGATAATTACTATCATTAAGTGCTGTAGAAAAGTAATTGCACATTGTTTTAAGACAGTTCTTCACTGACACTTGTTTTAAGACACTTCTTTACTGAAACTTGTTTTAAAACAGTTCTTCACTGACACTTGTTTTAAGACAGTTATTCACTGATGCTTGTTTTAAGACAGTTCTTCACTGACACTTGTTTTATGACAATTCTTCACGGATACTTGATTTATAACAAATCTTCACTGACACTTGTTTTAAGACAGTTGTTCACTGACACTTCCATACTTAAATATGTGCATTGTTTTCTTTTTCCTCACCTCCTTTTTTACTGCTTCGGGTGTCAGTGGGGACATGAGGTTCTGCTTATTGCTATTCTAGATGTCTTGATCATAGACAAATCATGTTGTTGTAGAGTTTCTTTCATGTTTTCTTTTCATCTTGTTCTTGGTCTATGTTCACTTCTGCGTCCTTCTCCTCTTTTAGTGTATGCTTTGAATGTTATGGTATCACAATGCATTCTTTCTAAGTGGGCCAGGTATTTGATTTGCTGCCTTTTTATGTAATTTAGAAGTGGTTCTGTGCTAACTTTGTAATATTTGCATGGTAACATACGTTTATTTTCCGAATTAGATGAGAGTCTTGAAAAGTCAGTGTCATCCCGCTATGGTAGGCAACTGTTCAGCCAGTTAATGCGACCAGATGGAAAGACATTTAATGTAAGTTTTCATGTCGCCAGAACTACCTAGTGTAGGTAGTTCGGTTAGAAGAGCCTAGTAATGCTGAAGTTTAAATAGAACATACAGTGATAGACTAGGCAGAGAGATAGAATCTAAGAAGCCAACATATCAGCTTAGCCCAGTCTTGCAACACCCAGTTATTCCAGAACAAATAAATAGACAGATTGTGAGGGCAGTTTTTATTCCAACTTTAGGTTACTTATATCAGACTTAGACATTAATCAAAGAACATGAGAGAAAACTAAGCACCTGTGAAAAGAATTGTTTTAGAAAGGCTGCAAACAAAACCAAAAAGAGTTCATGTGAGAAATGAGAAGATCAGAGAAACTATTGAACAATACCTATCATAAATTCTCTGAAAAAACAAAGACTGAAAAGTTCAGCCTCCTAGTGAGAATGAATCTAGTAATGCCAGCAGCAAGAGCATGTAACATAAAAATGGAAACAACAAAATATAGAAGGAACCTGAAAGAAGATGGACTGAAGGAATGACTGAAAGCCTACCACTTTACAACTTCACAGCATACGTAGTAATCAAAGCACACCCTAACCTGACTACCTATCATCTGTTAAATGTTGACACATAGCAGCACAAAATAGAAATTGACAAAAGAGAAAGTAACACTTCAAACTGATGAATCGATCAATTTGTCCCCTCTAAGGTGCCACATGAATGCTTACCACCGTGAGGTTGTTAAAAAAAATCTTAGTCTGAATGACAGGCCAACACAGAGATCCTAAGTACCCATTCAATCTTCCCAAAAACAAAAACAAGTTGTAATTAGGGCATCTACAACAGCTTCGTGTAACCTGCAGTAATGTGTGCAAAGCTAGCATGGAAATTTTAATAGCTAACATGATGCCTCCTGAACAGGTTTTTACTAGAAGAAAATTATGTTAAAACTGCACTAGGTTCAGGAGGCAAGAAGAAGACTGAACATTTGTTGATGTAAATAACCCAACTTGAAAATAAAGTCATCAGTTGGCTTTCTTAATACTGTAACTAAGCAAGGTAGCCATGATACTTTGTGTAAATGATTGCCTACTGCATAGGAAACACCAGTTGGTGACCACATTTTATTTTGACTGGTGCATTCAGACATCTTTCAATCAGGTTGTTACTGGCATTATCATCATGGGAGCTCTTCATTTGCTATTGAAGGAGGCACATCATATGTGAACAGTCCTGAGTAGAGCTATGCCAGTGCTTGACTCCTTAATAAATTCATTCATTCATTCATTTATTCATAGTTGTTAAATTTGTATAGGGCACTAGATTGGTTATAAATACAATGATTAATCTAGCACATAACTCTTTTGTGAGCAAATAGAGATGACCAGTCCAGAATTCTAGAATAGTGTGCAATAAAAATAAAAAACATGTCTTTACTGTCTGTTTTTAAACACTTTTAGAGTGGTATATGACGAAGAAGCTTGAAGGTGTAAGATGCTTGACTAGTGCAGACGCCATGGGCTGTGCAGGTTAGGATTTTTTGTTTTGTTTACCTCCACAGCAATCTCCATCCTTTACAAAGTATTGAACTTAGTCTCCACAAGAGAGCCATGCACTCTTTCCACTCAGCCAGCCCCCTCCTTTATAATGTACAATAGAAAGCATACTTGTAGTGCATAATTTTGTACCACAGGCTAATTCTGTCAAATCCAGGGAGGCAGTAGTAACAACACTAACTTATAGGCATACTGCACAACCTCTTGTAGGAAAAAACCATGTTGTCAGAGTTCCTTAGAGTCCCTGACTAAACATAAAATGTAGAAACATACATAACACTTTGCTAGATGCACATGGTCACACCCAATGCATTACTTAGGGCAGAAAAGGCTAATTATAGTAAACTCAGTACACTTGAATATGCTCATGCACATTTGGCACAAAAAGTTTTATTGAATTACATTTGGCTTACAGATTTCCTGCAACAAAGACAAATTGTACCACCTTGAGAAGAATCTGCTTCAGGCTATCTATCTTTTTAAGAGGCGAATAGAGTGGCTGACTACAGAGAGCAGACGAACTTTTGGTGTTATTGAAGAAAAATCTGTGATTATTGTACTAAACTTCAATCACGTGACAGCACAACAGTTCAACCAGTACATGACAGCACTAGAAAGTGTTCTTCGACAACAAGTGTCACAGATTTCCACATTTAACATCATCAGGTATTCTTTCATTTGGACATTTACTCTAGCAGCTAAGCATACTTTGAACTTTATTTCTGTTATAAACTTGAAACATCTTCATAAATTTGACAAGACGATGATGAGAAATTACTTCACTTAATCTTTTTGCATGTGAACAATAAAAATAGGTCATGAACCTGTGGAAATTTCCAAAACAAAATCCTTCAAAAATTAACAATTTTACACAGTCACTAATAAATGTAAACAACTTTATGAAACTACATTTTTAAAAAATTGGGAAACATCTATAGATATATAAAAGGATTGATTAGTAAACATGAACAGAGTAAGGCATTAAATAGATTCATTCCCCGGAGCTTAAAAAATATGTATTGAGGTACTCCTGTCGTGACTCTGTGACCTTTATCGCTGAGGCTACGGGAAAAATTTGACACGAACGTAACTTTAAGAAGTCATATGGTTTACAAGGACCCCTATGCTATTTTTAGTAAATATATATTCATACCTGGGTCTCCTAAACACTGTGCAGAGCCAGTGACATTAACCTGCACTCCTTGGAAACAGTTCACTACAGAAGTGTCAGTTTCACAGCCTTTACACAAATGTGGCACAATGACAAAAATCCTGGCTTTATGCTTCCTGGAGTGAAAAGGCTAAATTAATGGTATGCTTGACTGTATACTACATTTTCTCTCTCTTTTTTTTTGTTGAAGGCCTTCTTTGACCAAATGCTCAAAATAAAAGGAATAATCCTATTTTCACTCACATAGATGCATTGGACATATGTTGCTAGCCCCGTTTGTTGTTGTTGTTGTAGACAGACTAATTGGCATTAATGGGGTAATGATGTCAGTTTCAGGACAGCTGGATTTACTTCTCAGGGCATTTCCTGGTGCCCATTTTGAATTGGATTAACCTTTGATCCGAGGTCAATTTAATCATGTGATATGAGTTCAAGTTTGTGATCAAAGGTCCAACAAGCATGTGCACTAGCCACGTCCCCTAAAAATGCATAATCATCATAAATTATCATTTGAATTCACCAATTTCAGAGCTTGTGAGGACATGCAGCTGTTTAGTCCTGAGACTGTGTCTGTTTCCTGTGAAACTATTGAGAGTGCTGTAAAGTGGATATGGAGCCTAGATCCTCTGGCTGCAACCTCACAGACCTCAACTGTAGAAGCTGTTCTCAAGGCCCTGAGTGATAAACATGTGAGTGACAATTATGCATAGTTTTTTTCTATTTGATTCTGTTTATGTTTATTCGATAGATCAACATCATGGCACATGGATGTAACCCATAAGTGCTCTGTCCTACTTCTAACTCAAGCCTGAGTCTGAAGAATCTCAGCCCAGTGCACGAACTCTATTGCATTGGCGAGGATCCTGAAGATTTTAAACACCAAATTTGGCCCAGGCAGCGCTGTTAGGCTACTCTTGTTGATTTTCAACTGCTAAGGGATTTTTTTTTAAGTGCGCAAGAATTCAGGCCTCCATTTCAAAATTGGTGCCCAATGGCCTAAAACTTGATTGGTTTTATTGCGTCTTTGCCTGATTTCTTTAATAATTCTTCCGTCTTCTGAAAAAAATGTTTCCTGGATATGTAAAAATCCTTCACCTGGTGTTCAGCAGTTTTGATGTTGGTAGTTCTTCTTTTTCTAGAGAACGTTTTTATGCTGCTTTCAGTATGATCTTGGGAACCTATTCTAAACAGTCATGGATGCAAGCTTACACAGATGGATCAGCAACCATTGCAGTTAATAGCAAAGGTGCTGGCATCTTTATCATATATCCAGACAACCACCACAACACATAGTATATGCCCACTGGTCAATTCTGTTCCAGCTACAAAGATCCAAGCCAATATGACACACAACACAAGTTCTGACTGCCACCAACTGGTCATCTTCACAGATTTGCTCTCGGTGCTACAAACCCCCAAGAATGGAAAAAATCTCCACCTGAGAGCTGAACTTAGCAAAGAGGGCTGCCAAAAAAGCTTACAGTACTCCAGTGGGTGCCGTCCCACTGTAGTTTACCAGGAAATTAAACTATGAATAAACTTGCTAAGAAGGACAAGGGATAACAAATTTAACAAGCATATGGACAGGCTTTGTCTGAGTAGTTCGCCACTGTGCTCATATAGACTATGCACACAAACCGCACATGTCCTGCAAGACTTTCTCTTGTGTATCCCATTAAAAAGGGAATAGAATACTTGTACAGTCAGTCAACATTATACTTGAAGTTGTATGAAACAAAAGAGGACCTCCAAAAAACAGTTTTATCACAAAAACTTGTCTGTCGGTGTAAATTGAGGAAGAAGAAGTATGTCTTTGATGTTAACAATTTAAATAACTAAAATATTGAATCCTAATTTATTTCAGACTAGAGCTGTTTACTTATACACTGAAGGAACATCTGTAAATGATGGAAGGGAGATTTTGAAACATAAAGTAAATGAGGTACATTTTTTTGCCATTTATATTTTTACATATATATACGTATACATATTGGTTAAAATATGATTATGAAAGCAATATTATTTGTTGACTGTCTGTTTAAATTATTCTTGTGCACAGAAAGTTGACTGGTTTATGTTGTGTGTATTATTCTGTTTAATAGCTGTGGTGTGGCTATGAGGTTATAATGCCTACCTTTGATTCAGAAGATACTATTTTGAATCTCAGCATAAATTTTACAAGAACCATTGATCTTTATTGATTTTACTTATACCCTTTTGAAATTTGTAGTTAAATTTTTCACCCATGGTATGGCAGCCTGAAAAATTGACAATCACTTACACAAGAGGGAGTCACTATTTAAGTGTGGATCAAACAGGAGCAATTCCCAGAAACCTTATTCAACCTTTAAAACAGTTATATTTGGGCACCCCCAAGTTATGCAGTAACCTACTATCCATTGTGGAAAAGTCTGGGTAAATGGATACCTGCAAGATCTCACTTGTCCCCTGATATTTTGGGCTATAAGATCATGTATTTAGCCTTCTCAGATAAGATGGACCAAAATGAAGCAAACTGTGAACAGTAGTGCCCTGATTGTAGAACTGCTATTTTTTAGACCAGAAAATCATCTCCCAAGAAATAATAAAGTAAGACGACATAGGAGAAATTATGTGCCGTGTTTAGTTTTTTCATGTTTGGAAACAAGAAGTCGTTATCAAGTTCTGATTGGGGTTTATCATGCACTCACTGAATTTTGAATGAGGTTGTAATGGGCAGTGATGCACAATGCAAGACTCTTAATGCCTCTAAGCCTCTCTTACTCAAGCCTTCCTCATCTTCCTATGGTAGACATTGTTCTCCCTGGCAAGCCAGTGGAAGGTTGTTATTACAAATAAGCATAATATAGTTGTGAGATTGATGGTTGATAGATGTATATTTACTTTCACACAAAGGTTTTTTCAAAAAACACTTAAATAAAAGTTCCAACTTTCAGGTTCTCGTAACCAAAAATTCAGTTCCAGTGCATGTTGTTTCATTCAACTGTGATTGTCCTGAAACCATCACATTTCTGAGGGAATTTGCTGAGTCCACAAATGGAAGGTATGTTAGTGTGTTTTATTTTCAGTCATTCGTTGTTGTGATATATTTGTTACAATGATTGTTTTAACTATTGTAAGTTAGTGAATTAAAAACAATTGTTTCCTTTCTTTTTACTGTTTTTACTTCATGAGGAAATGATCCTTATTATACCATTGGCATTTGAGACATGTGGTGCCTGATCCATATTTTATAGAATTCTAGGCTTAGATGTCTATTTCATGATTAAATGAGATTTCTTAAAGGTAGAAGTATTGGCCTTATTGTGCTTCATCACTTTGTATAAGCTTTTTAAATTTGATAGTGTAAACTGAAATGAGGGTTTTAAATAACTAACCCAGATAAAAATGTATTTGAAAGATTTGCCTCAAATTTTCCATGGGCTGTTATTTAACTGTTGGATTGATCTGTCATTGCTATCCTCATGTATTGACAGGTTTCATGCATACGCTGTAGTTATGGATTTGGATGCTTATGAAACAAAATCTGGAGATGGTACAACAAACAGAGCTAACATTATCTTAAAGCGTAAGACCTTGGGTGGAGTTCCACCGGGTGCTGGAGTTAGAACAGATGTGGTCCTTATCTTTGAGGAGATGGAGGAAGCACGTAGCACTTTGGAGCAGTTACGTCTTCTGAGAGAAAAGCTACCCACTTTCAGCGTGCCCATTAATAGTAAGAATTGTTATTATATTCCTTTTCTTCAAAGAAATTCTAAGAAATTATGACCTTAGTGTTTATTTTTTAAATGCAAGCTATCTATAAATATGTCTAGTAATACACCAGTCAGAATGCTATTATCATAGAGACTCTTCTACAAAATTATAATTATGTGGAAGACCCTTTGCAGAATGTTGCTCTCATCTCATGAAGGTCCTTGCAGAATGTTGTCTCATTTCATGAAGGTCTTTTGCAGAATGTTGCTCTCATCTCATAAAGGTCCTTTGCAAAATGTTGCTCTCATCTCAGCACCACAGAAAGCCAGTCAGTGCTTTGCCAACTTCTCTGTCTCATAAACTTTCATACCCATTATGTTTTTGATATCCTGTATCTACCACTGGGCTGGTCAACTTTTGCCTTGCCTTCCAGGAAACATACCCTCCATTAATGTTCTCTCCAAACTGTGACATTAAACAATGTACAAGTAATGTTTAGTGTCTGAGAAACAGTGCTGTCTCTGAGATAGTCCTCATCTTTATTCAGATCCTGAAGAATGTCCTTATTTTTCCTTTTTGTGGTCCATGAAACTCTAGAAATCTTTATGTAACAAAATCACTTTTATTTAATGTTTTGTGAAATTTGTTGTATTAATTCCTGTGTTATGAACTCTTAAATATGAAAGGATTTTTTTCATGCTTCATGCAAGAATCTTTCTTGTTTCCTCCTTTTTTTAACCTCATTCTTTTCGGGTTTGAGGGTGACTTATGTCCACGTTCTGAGATAGCGGTATTTATATTACGCTTGTTTATAAAGAGATTATTTAAAAACAAGCCGATTCATAATTTAACGGGGGAAAAAATTGTGTAATAAGCTGAGTGTTTAACTTAGAACTGACATCACAACATTCAGGACATTTCTTTAAGCACTCCATCCTCATCTTCTACAGCCATTGAAGAGTTCAAATTCTGATGTTGCCAGTAGCCATTTGATTATATGTCCATCTTGCCTGTCATCTTATTGTACAGTGTCAGCTAGATTCCCCTGGTCACTCGCAGCTGTATTTGCTTGTTTATTGTCCAGGTTAGTACACCATAAAGTTGGGATGAGTGTAAAAACATTGAATAATTCTCATTTTAATGTGTAGTTGATCTGTTTGGATGTCAGTAATTTGTGCAAACGGTTGAAAATATTTTTTGGCCATTCCTGTTCTCCTTTTGACTTCTTTTTCCCTCTGCCATCATTTGTTATCACATGTCAAAGATAGTAGATAGTCATCGGCTTTATTATAGAATGTTGTTTTCACTTATATATATGTTAATTGCTTTCTGTTGCAACATTTTTTTTCAAATTTTTTAAGCTGAAGGGATTGATCCTGCTCAAAACAGCACTTTGACAGAGGAACATTTTGTGACTTCAAGAGAGTGGTTGAAAAGCAATGGACTTAATGCCAAAGGACTTCAGTGGCATGAGATTGTGTCTCGTTTGGCTTTCAGACACACAGACACAGTAGTAGACCTCATGCATCCTTGTGAAAGTCAAACTGATGCTGTAAGTTGGCCTGTTGTTTTTCAGCCTCAGGAAAAGATTAAGTATTCATGTTTTACTAATAATGATAACTGTATTTTGATTTTATTTTTCTTATTATTTGAATAAAGACACAAGCAACAGACTGCATAATTCATTGTCTGACATTTTATACTGCAGTTTGTCAATGTCATACTTCTTCATCTTCAGCATTTGCTCTTGAATGTGTGGTTGGCACATTTTATCTTTGCCTTTCAGCCCAGAACATCAAATTCCAGGAAACCCATAACTAGTAACCTTTCACTGTATGCTTGTTATGTCTTGAGAAAAAGAATCTCCCTGAATCTTCATACATTTGAATATTTATCCAGACAGATTTGTAAAAATTAACCTGACTGCCAGGTCAATCCAGCCTAGAATAGGCACAAAGAAATGTGTTGTCAGTAAAAGTGGATAGTGGGATTTTTACCACAACACTCATCTAGGGCTGCTTGGCTGATGAGAATACTGCTAAATGGCTTCTGAATCTCTTTAAAAGTGATAAATAATTTGATTGCACACATTATTCAAATACTACCAAATTACTTCTCAATTTCTTTAAAATTAATAAATAATTTGATTAGAAATATTATTAAAGTACCACTAAATTTCTTCTGAATATTTTTGGAATCGGTATGTCATTATTACCCAGACCAGACTTTTTCAAGCCCATAATTGTTGGGGTGGGTTTTTTTAATCAGCTGTTATTCATATATTATGAGATTTTATCCACGTTATCTGTAACGTCACATATGCTTTTCATTTAGGTCATATCCAGGAGCCACATTTCACTTTTGCATTGCAGTCCCCACAGACCAGTGTTATGTTAACATTTTTCATTGCTTCAGATCCGTGTCTGACTCATTGTATATATTGCAATTTTCCTATAATTTGTTCAATCCAGGTTGTAAAGCAGAAGTTAGTCAATGCCTGCTATTGTGATGAGCTGTTTCCTGTTGTGAAACTCAAAGATGGACAAGTGTTTCATGTCTTTGTTACTTCCGATATCTACAGAAGCTATGAAGAGAAGATACATGGAGTGATACATAGAATACAGCAGAGGTGGGCATTGACAGTTTAATTGTTCGTAAATATATTTCAGAATGTGTAACAGCAAAGCTACATGTAGAAATATGTAACAGAAATAGACAAAATTTGAGATTTCTTGTTTCTCTGGCTTTTTTTTTTTAGTTTGTATTCTTTGTCTAATTAGTATTAATGTATTGATTTGAATTTTTAACATTTAAAACTGTGGTCCGGGTTCAATCTCAGGCCGTGCTTCCCCCCCCCCCCCCCCTCCTTGATTATATTGCAAGACCCCCACACCCACCTTGAGTATAAGGCAAGACCCTCATGCCACGCCCCCGGATCTTCTCTCCCCCCCCCCCCCTCCCAATTACAACATTACAAAATGTTAAAAATTAAACAGATATATTCCACAACAAGGGAAACAGACAATATAGGGACACATTTGGTCAGAATGTGTTCTTAATCTATAGTTAAATGTGAGTGTTATCATATTAATTAGATTTGTAACTGTAGATTTACAAACTGCTTCTGAAAACAAAGTGTTCTTGGCTTTTTGTTTTATAAATAGTTATTAAAATATTTTATTATATTTATTTATATCTATATTATATATTTATTTATGAATAGTTTTAAAAATATTTTTTTAATAATTAAACTGAAAACAATAATATAACAGATTATTACAAATTCAAGTGCACTCAGTTTCAAAATTGCTTGAAACATTTTTGCGCCCCCACCTCCCCAGTGGGGGGTGCACATTCCAGGTTGAAGACCACTATTCTAGACAGTAGTGTTATATTGTTCATGAGAGTCACAGTCCATGGTGATGGTGAGTGTGACTGGCAAGATACTCTTGCATTAAGATATTATAACTAGTCAGTACCACCCCTTCTTCACCGAGACCTCTCAGCATGATTTTATTTCCCTTCTTTCCCACCATGAGATCACTTTTCTTAGTCAAACGCACAGTATATATTCCTTCAAAGTCATTCATTCGGCGCGTGGACAGTATGCTCTGTTAACTCTTTTGCACAGAGAAGCCACAAAACCTTCTACAATTATAGAAAGCATGGGATTTCAGGACCATTGTTCTTGCCATTGCATGTTTTTTATGTGCTTCTCTCAGATACTTAGCTCTTAACCTATCTGCAATCATCATCAGCTTTATACCTATTTCCATCCCAATGTTCCCTCTCTCTGTAACATAGTCTATGGCATCCAGTGCCCAGATATCCTGCCTGCACACATCTTTATACAGTAGCAGCTGACTTAATCATCTTCTACTCATCTGTAATTCACCATAGAGGATGTCATTAGGGACACATTAAAATATTTAGCACGTGATATTACAGACCCCTCACCAAAATTTGATTGATGAATCTACCGCAGCTCCCACTTTAATCATATTTAATTGTAGCCACTGTGTTATTACTTTAAAAATTTTTTTTTTATATTTGGATCATCAATTACCAAAAGTGTTAAGAATTAAAAGAAAAAATTTACAGTTGAAAAAAACAACAACAGAAAAACAAACAAAGGGGGTTGAACGCAAGACATTCTGATTGTAATGCCAATGTGATACCAGCTACACTAAAATATGTTATTATAATAACAACTGAAAATAAAACCAGTATGGTACAATTTGATATACAGGCATAATCATTGTTTGTTGTGTGGTGTAGAAGATAATTTAACTTAATCTGGGGATCCATTTCAAATCCTGTCAATGTTGATGGCTGTGTCAGATGGTCTTGCTCACAGCCAGAAGTACACACTGTGGTTGAGCTGATATCATTGAGCTAGCCATGGTTTGTGTTGTGTTAAGTCAATTCTTAGAGAATTAGTTTTTTTGCTACTGGACAGATGTTGGAGTGACCTCTAGATATAATGGTTAGCCAAAAATTTGTTCAAAAATAAGTGTGGGCAAACACAGCTTATGGTTGTTAAAAGGTGAGTTATTTAGTGGGGCAACTATCTCCATAACATGTTTCAGAACTCTGTGATATCAGTGGTTAAAAGCATCATACATAATACCCTCTTGTTGCTTTACTCTTCAGGCCAAGGTTGATCTTTTTACCATACCATTTGCAAATTACCATTTGTGTTTCATTTTCAAAGAAGGACTGACAAAATCTTTACTAAAAAATTTTTTTTTTTTTTAAATGAGTAAATAATAAAATTAAGATAAAATAAAAAATAACAACAATAATCAGTTTTAATAAAGTTCTGTACTGTTTAGTTTTGAACAAGAAACAATTAAAGCAGTAGGCAGTTGTTATTTTCTACTCCTTATTTCTTTATAAAGCAAAAGATACATCTGAAAGATTCCATATTTTCTTTACATTAATACAAATGTGTCCTACAGAATTGACTGGCTAAAGGCAGGAAGCCGTGCACTCTTTGGTACATTAGTAGAGGAGCACGTTTACATCCTCATCGACACATCAGCTTCAATGGAAAATAGTTTGGCATTTGTCAAACAGAAAATATTTGTTCTCATGCAGGTTTGTGTGATGTGTAATACTTATTGTAACTAAAAAAGTGTTGCTTATGATATTTCAAGTGTGTGTTTGGGTGTCCAACTGCATTATATGTACCGATATGTAGAGAGAGAGGGAGGGAAGGAGAGAGGGGGAGGAGGGGGGGGGGGGGGGGGGGGTGATTAGTAAAGAAAAGTAACAATCGATGATAAACTTTCATTTTTCTATTAATGTTGTGCTGGCAATGTGAATCACAAGATAAACAAATTAATTACATCTTAAATTAAAGGCTCAAGAAAAGTTACCCATTTTTTTCAAGCACTGATACATGAAACACATTAAAAATACTATCATTTGAAATATTAATCATACTGCACCCTGCATTTAATTTATAAAGACACTTAAATGAATTGAAAATGTACTGAAAACAGAGATGACTACAATCAAGCAGATACAAAGAAATTAAACCACAAAATTAAACTTCCCGTACCTTTTCCTCTTCCTATATTTTATAGTTATTAATGTAACCCCACCCCACATCGTTAGGTCTATTGGCCAAAGAACTCTGCCCTTTATTGAGAAAGGCTCCGGCTGAAACACCTAGTTTTCCCGGTATATGTGCGTCGTTCCCCTTCCCCCTATCATTTAGCATCTTAGTCACAGCTCAGTGGATTAATTTCTGAAATAAATTAGTTCAGACATCTTACATGAATGAAGCTCAACCAGCTACTGCTTTGTGCTAACAATTGAACAGACTGTGATTGTAAATTTTGATGAAGGGCAAGAAATGGATGGATATATTTTTTCAGGGGTATAAAAAACACTTTCTGTCAACAAATTTGGCTCAAGATAGATAGTTTAAACCTGCTTCTGTGGATAACGTTATAAATTATATGGTTTTCATAGCTCTTTATATTCAGTCAGTTTTTACATTCACTTACTTTTTACAGTGGGAAATGCAGTGATGTAGTGGTTAGATGCTCGCCTACTGACTTCAAGGTCTTGAGTTTCAATCTGCTGAGAAAGCATTTGGAAAAATCATTGACCTTGACTAAAATGAGTGTTAGGAAATGTTTTGCAGAGTAAAGACATGATGTCAACAGCATCATCCATCTGTTGTATGTGAAATTCACTTTGGAATTTACAAGAGTTAGGTGAAGTGTGGCTCATATTGGCTGTACGTTGTGTTGAAATGTTGTGTGTAAACAATTTAGCCTCGAGTGCTGGAGGTCCCTGATTCAGGCCCCGGTGAAGGCTTGGATTTTTTCACGGGGACTTCTAGTATTTTTCCCTGGTCTCTGGGTAATAAGATCGGACGCTCGTGTATATTGTTGCAACTGTAAAATATCCCTTGGCAGATGGAAATCTAAAAGAGTAGCCTAACAGCACCGCCCAGGCAAAATTTGGAATTACAAATCTACCCAAAGAAATCCAGGATCCTTTCCGGTGCTATTGAGTTCGTGCACTTAGCTGAGATTCTTCGGACTCAGGTTTGAGTTAGAAATAGAACAGAGCAATTATGGGTTACCACCCTTATGCCATGATGTTGATCCGTTGTTTAAACAAAAACAGAAACTTTAACCACCTAAAGTTATGAAATAGAGGTTACTTGAAATTCATAGGTGAGCTGTGAATGCCATGTTGTGTGGGAAGAGCGAGATCCATATTGAACTGGCCGTCGCTGTTGCGAGTGCATGGCATGTGTGATTCAGTAGCTGTCAGTCTGTGAGATAGGATGGTCATTTTGACGTGTTGTTTGACAGTTTTTAGTCATGGGTTTTTCCCTTTAGAGCGCTTGGGCTGTCTAGTTGAAATCTGTGTATTAGAAACTGAAGTTCTGAATGCTGACAGTGTAGACATTAATCAGAGGACGGTATAAGTGTTGGCCAGTGTGTTGTGCGTTTGGTACTAGTGCATCTATGTGTTACACTGGTCGGTGGCAGGTTGCATCCCTCAGTTCTGCTGACTTCCAGAGGCAGTCCTCAACTAGAGGTTGACCAGTGTAGGGCCATAATGAGGAGGTGTCTGGGATGGATACCAGGAATATAAGTGACTGGGCAGCAGACTGCAGTCTGATTCCCTTCATCAGGTATGGTTCATCTAACTCAAACCCTCATACTGGTGGGGTCTCTTGGCTAGAGAGTCCCGGGAGGGGTCACTGCCATCATGAAAGGTAGATGTGAAGTGGTATGAATGGGAGTTCCCCATAGCATCCATCGTGACATAGAGTGCCCGGGTGTTTTCGTCCCTGTTCTGGAGACTGCTAATGTGAGTATATTTGGCAGGAAGTGGTGGACTGACAGTGAGTCATTGATCACCAATTCATCGTCATCATGTGTTCATCAAATCATATTTAGTGTGGTGTGTCGTATTACAGAGTTTTAGACAATGTTAGTGGTTACGGTAGAACATGTAACCTGTGCCGGATATATTGTATGTGCGTGGACTTTGCATTACTCCAGTAGTAATTACTATCATTATGTGTTTGTCAGTGAGAGTGACTTGCCATGGTTTATTGTTTGAGGGAACCCTATGCATGTTTATGTAGAGGAATGACATTCGTAAACAATTTTCTAGATACTTGGCAGGTGTGCAATGCATTCCCCATTATTGCATGCCTTACCATCGAGTGCTGATAAAAACATGAGTCTGGTCATATGCCTGAATCACCTTTGCTTCTTTATTCACTTATTGTTTACAGTTATTTTACTTCATCTTTTGAAGAAGATTATTTTTGTTTAACTTCCACTATGTGCAAGATTTGTTAATTTACAGAGACACCTTCTTCAGCTAGAATAAGTTGAAAAAACCTGTCTGTGACTAAAAGAGTAAACAGCAAATGTGAACAATAATTTCCCAGTGGGAATATGTAACAGAATCTACTATAATATAAGATAATCTACTATATTTATCTGTGTATAGGATGCCCCATGAATAAGAATATCAAAATGTTTTGAAGCCCAGACTTATGATATAAATATTGTAATCACATTTCATGTATAAGATGACTTCCAATTTTAAACTTACAGAATTTTGGAAAACAGTCTTGTGCATGGAAAAGTACAGTAATTTCTTCTGGTATTTTTATCATGAAGTGTCTTAGAATAAATGTCATCACACTGCATCACTTGCTTCATTATTACAACTATTTGTATTTTCCTAGGAACAGTTGCGCTACAAGAAACAATTCAACATTATAGCATTCAACACAAAAGCAGTTGCTTGGAAAGATCGAATTGTGGATGTTTCAGAACATTCTTTACGAGCTGCATGGGCTTGGGTTCAAAGTTTAACATGTAGTGGGTCCACAAACACTCATGCTGCTATTGATATGGCTATGGGTGATCCACAAACTGAGGCTATTTACTTGCTGACAGATGGCAGACCTGATCAGGTGAACTAACCTATTTAAATTTGCTTCTTGCATAGCCATGTGTTGTAAATGAATTTCTAGGGATTTAAAATATCAAAGTGGTTTTGAAAACGCTGTTCAGTAAAGATAAAACCAATAATAAATACAGTAAGAAAGACTGTCCATATAGAGAGAGAATATCTTGTGAAAGCATAACATACAAAGCAAATAATAAAAGAGAGGAAAGTCTGGTAGACCGAGAACAAGGTGGAAAGATAACATCAGAGACACTCTACAACAGTAACAAGTATCTATTGTTGAGGCTGCCAAGAACTTGAACATTGTATCTCTCTGGACTCACGACGTGATACAAGACGAATTGAGGAAGAAGTCCACCATAAAACGAAGAGTGTCTAGATTTTACTCATTATGTTTTAATTTTTCTTTTGTAAGAAGCTCAGAATTGTTTGTACCTCTAGTTGCTAGCTGTTAAAATTGGATATCAGGATAGTGAATCCGATATCACACCTTTATGAATAAAAGTGAACACATATCTTGTACATTTGTTACATAATTTAAAATTATTATGCAGTTTGGAAATAACAAATAAAGAATAGGTTGTAAATGGTTATGCTCTGAAAATAAAGTTGCAATTAGAAAACCCACTCACAGCTTTATGGTTTCAGTGTGTAGGATTCTAGTGTCAGTTTCTGAATATTATTAGAGTGCACTGAGCACAACTGGTAGCTGTAATGTAAAAGAAGCAAAATTGAAGCATTAATGGCTAAGTTCTCTCTTAAGTGTGATTTGAAAATTAAAAGAAAAAAATGATTGATGCACAAATGATTGCCTTATAGAACAGGAATGATAATCTTAAAATCCATTTAAACAGTCTATTCAGTCCTGTCTATTACTATAACTCATATAGTTCTTACTATAACCCACTCTGTTCCATTTGTCTTCTTTCATGATTTTATCCTAGTAAGTATTTAAATTAACCCTTGATCTACAATAGTTGTTTAAAAGTAATAACTCGAGGAGTGAGCAGAAAGAGTTAAAAGTTAAGTAAACTCAGTGTCAGCTGCAGCTCTGTTTAAAGGAGTGGTGAGTCATGTTTTTAAAATGTTGCAAAAATGTTGGGACAAATTATCAATAACTGCATTCTCCAAAATTTTTCACAGCCCCCCAGCACAATAATTTGTCAGGTGAAAATGCGAAAGATAATTTCAGTCCATACAATTTCCTTCAACTGTAATGACACTGAGGCAAACACATTTCTGTATGACTTGGCCAAGGTTACTGGAGGCAGATATCATTGTTTTTCTCAGAATGGACACCTTGTTGATCAGCCTCAAGCATGGGAGGTTAGATTAGTCTTTGTAATTTATATTTGTGTAAAAATCCAGAATAATTAATGAGTCCTAGCAATAAAGTCAAAGCAGTTTGAGCAAATCAAAGCGACAGATATTTGGGGGGGGGGGGGGGGGGCTATGGCACAGTGGCTAGATGCTTGCCTACCAGTCAGAAGGTGTTGGATTCAAATTTGAATGGCATGTAGTTTTAAATAAATAACCTCGGCTCTCAGGCTGACTGCCTGAAATGGGCATCAGGAAATGACCTGTGAAGTAAAGGTCAGCCAGCATGATGTTGACCTTATAACTCAGTATGCCAGTTGGTCTACAGAAATATGAGTCTAGCATCACAGTGAAGGTAAAAAGATGTGCAGGACATGGGGTTGAGCTGCATGCAAGGATAAGATGACTTGGCTTCAGTTGGATCGGGGTCCTTGCTTCACGGGATCGGGTGTGGGGGGGGGGGGGGGGGGGGGGAGGGGGGTTAGGCTGTTTGCTTCATGCTTTGAAGGTTGTGTTGTCATTGACTCTGTTGTTTGATTCAGAAATACTGGAGTTTCAGAGTGTGTGCCTTGTGCGATGCTGTCAATGTGTGACCAGTCACTCTGCAGCAAGAGACTGAGCCTATGAGATCAAACCTAGTGCAGTGAAGTTGAAACTGCACAGGCACAAATTAAAAAGTGTTTTGTAAACCTGCTTTCTTATGTTAACACACAAGAAATATTCTGATAATTCTTTGCCCTTATTTGTCTTTAAGAGTATGGACATAAAAGAGCTGAAAGATGAAATCAGTCGTGGAATAGAACTCCTTCATGAGTTGGCAAGGCTTCGAGACGAAAGCTCCAGACTTTCTTGGAAGAAAGGAGCAACTGATCTTAGGCGCAGCATTCAAACGTAAGCACATGATTATTTACCTGCTGTAATTTTTAAAAAAAAGTCACCAGGTTGCGACGAAATACCAGCAGAACTAATTTATGCAGGACGAGAGGCAAGCGTCTGAATCTACCATGCACTATGCATGAAGATCTGGAACAGTGGCATTTGGCCTAAAGCAGGGAACAGAACAATCTATATCCCTCTCCCAAAGAAAGGAAATCTGAAACTATGCTGCAACTACCGTACCTTTGCATTAATGACTCATGCTAGGGAAATTTCCTCTTACGAATTATCATGAAGAGGATTGAAAGAAAATTACAAAATGAGCTACATGAAGCACAGGCGGATTTCAAGCAGGGTAGAGAAACTAGGGATCACATCTTTAATATGAGAATAATTTTTGAAAAATGGTGAGAATGGTAGTCTGGTAGTCTTAGTTTCAGCTTCATAGCAAACGGGTCACCCCATCTTTGTTCCGCTCCTGTGCCAACGAAAAACACACAGAATGTTTTTCACAGTATTAGAATTGCAGTTCATCATTGATGGTAGCAGAAGTCGCCAACAGATCAGCAGTTGCCCACGTGATCAATTTTAATCACAACACTGCACGACAGGCATTGCACCATTTTCTGAATCTACAATTCACACCAACACATTGGTCACAGTCGAAAAAACATTCAAAATGCAATCCGCAGCTCACAGGGTCATGCCATGCATTCAACTCAGAAGCTAGGCGACGAAACTATATCCAGTCTACAAATGGAGCAAAAATGCATCGGCCACCGTCCGGCAGAAGCAAAAAAATTGCCTTTGTTTCGAACAGTGCCGCTGCCTAACGTCCATTTTGACCGGAAGCTGAGAATACAACATAGATCTTCATGCCTGTTTCATTGATTATAGCAAGGCTTTTGATTGTGTTCAACATCCGGATGTGAGTCGTGGACTATCTTCCAGTCCTTAAGAAAGAGAATAGGCGCTTTTGAGCTGAAATGCTATAGAAAGATTCTCAGAATATTTTGGACAAAGAAAAGAAGAAATACTGACATCTTGAAAGATCTGAACATCTAGCAATGGATAACAGTTTACATTATTCCTTCAAATTATAATAATTATTGTTACTTAATTTACTGATGACATATAATGAAACACTTTCCATATGCAGTTACTTTACTGATGACATATAATGAAACACTTTCCATGTGCAGTTACTTTACTGTTGACATATAATGAAACACTTTCCATGTGCAGTTACTTTACTGATGACATATAATGAAACAATTTCCATGTGCAGTTACTTTACTGATGACATATAATGAAACAATTTCCATATGCAGTTACTTTACTGATGACATATAATGAAACACTTTCCATGTGCAGTTACTTTACTGATGACATATAATGAAACACTTTCCATGTGCAGTTACTTTACTGATGACATATAATGAAACACTTTCCATGTGCAGTTACTTTACTGATGACATATAATGAAACACTTTCCATGTGCAGTTACTTTACTGATGACATATAATGAAACAATTTCCAAGTGCAGTTACTTTACTGATGACATATAATGAAACACTTTCCATGTGCAGTTACTTTACTGATGACATATAATGAAACAATTTCCATGTGCAGTTACTTTACTGATGACATATAATGAAACAATTTCCATATGCAGTTACTTTACTGATGACATATAATGAAACAATTTCCATATGCAGTTACTTTACTGATGACATATAATGAAACACTTTCCATGTGCAGTTACTTTACTGATGATATATAATGAAACACTTTCCATGTGCAGTTACTTTACTGATGACATATAATGAAACACTTTCCATGTGCAGTTACTTTACTGATGACATATAATGAAACAATTTCCATGTGCAGTTACTTTACTGATGACATATAATGAAACAATTTCCATGTGCAGTTACTTTACTGATGACATATAATGAAACACTTTCCATGTGCAGTTACTTTACTGATGACATATAATGAAACACTTTCCATGTGCAGTTACTTTACTGATGACATATAATGAAACACTTTCCATGTGCAGTTACTTTACTGATGACATATAATGAAACACTTTCCATGTGCAGTTACTTTACTGATGACATATTATGAAACACTTTCCATATGCAGTTACTTTACTGATGACATATAATGAAACACTTTCCATGTGCAGTTACTTTACTGATGACATATAATGAAACACTTTCCATGTGCAGTTACTTTACTGATGACATATAATGAAAACACTTTCCATGTGCAGTTACTTTACTGATGACATATAATGAAACACTTTCCATGTGCAGTTACTTTACTGATGACATATAATGAAACACTTTCCATGTGCAGTTACTTTACTGATGACATATAATGAAACACTTTCCATGTGCAGTTACTTTACTGATGACATATAATGAAACACTTTCCATGTGCAGTTACTTTACTGATGACATATAATGAAACACTTTCCATGTGCAGTTACTTTACTGATGACATATAATGAAACACTTTCCATGTGCAGTTACTTTACTGATGACATATAATGAAACACTTTCCATGTGCAGTTACTTTACTGATGACATATAATGAAACAATTTCCATGTGCAGTTACTTTACTGATGACATATAATGAAACAATTTCCATGTGCAGTTACTTTTGTCAGCTCCATTGTTTAATTTTATATGAATGTGAGTTTCAGTAATTAATGGCTATGCCATCAGTGTAGGTAGGCATGTACCCAATATTTTCTGGAAATTTTCAAGTAATATATTATCCTAAAATCTACCTTCATGGGGATTTGAACCTATGATCCCAAGCCAGCAGGCAGTCATGTTGGCCACTGTGCTTACTTTTGGCACCTTTCCGTCTTCCCAGATGATAGTGTTATATTGTGCTATAGAGAAGGATGGATTCACCACCCATGGCAATTAAAAGCATGACTAGCACTGCTCGGGTTAAGAAAAGCTTCCCTAGTCAGAGCTCAGGATTTCAGGAACATTGTTGTTATTTTATGTATTTTACTTCTCATATGCTGAGCTCTCAACCCATGTACAACTGTTTTCTCCTGCATACCTATTCCCTTTCTCATCTTCCATTCCATTGCAGTATGGTCCATGGCATCCTGTCCCATGAATTCACATCAAAACTGATATCATTCATGTCTCGCTTGTGCACATCTTGATGTCCTACTTGAGGCTGACCACGACATCTTCCACACCTATGAAATTCCCCACAGAGAAAATATCCTTAGGGTTTTTACCGTAATCCATCCTCCAAGTGATAACACTGCTCCGGAAAAAACAAAATGGTGCTTACTCTTGACTGTTTGGTTTTCTTGTGAAAACCTTGTGAAACATGTTTGTCCCTCAAGATTATTTTATTTCTCTTTTTGAAAAATATTTCAGTAACATTGAACATTTCTTTGCTACCTGCTAAATATGTATGCTTTATGGCAGACTTAACTGATAGATTCATCGTCCGAATCACTTTCTGAAAAATTTTAATTTCATTATTATTATCAAATTTAAAAATATCTGACTGAAACAATTTCAGAGCTTCAGCCGCAGAAAGGCCCATTTTATGGCCGGTGCTTGTGTTAGGAACATTAGTATCCATGGCCAGTCGAAGATAGAACAGAAAATCCACTGTCTCAAAATGGTGCTAGTGTGGAATTGCATATATTTGCACCTAAAATGCAGCAAAGATTGTAAACAACAAATAAACATTAGAGAAACCTTTCCTGAATATTTTAATAGTAGTTCCAAACACAAAAAATTAATACAGAGTAGTATGCGAATCAGTATATCGGGACACACCATTAATGCAGACTGTGTGGTTTGGTCAGATCAGAACTTCTCACTTAACACACACACAGAAAAAGTTAAAACTTCAGTTTGCTCTGTCAGTGACTGAAACATACTAATTCTGGTTTTAAAAATTTGTATTTTTGTGTTAATTGAAGGGTATTTAGTACAGGGTATTTTAAGATGTGTCTGAATTTTAGGAAAAAATCTCATACTTACATACCTCCAAACTAAAGATATTTAAAATAAAAAGGAATTACACATACTTTGTTTCTGTACTGCATTTCAGTTTAAGAGAATCTGAGAAATGTACTTCTGGTTTTGTCAGCGTGAAAACTTCAGGTATGTCATTACTAATTACTATTGTGATTTTAATGTTTGTGATTAGCCACTGGACTTTACAACCGTTATCTCAGTACCTCCCCCAACACTTTGCCAGGGTGCAGGGTGGAAGAAGAAGATCTCAGTACTAATTTTTTTTCCCTGATTTATTGTCTTAGTATCAGTACTTTCTCTGATTTATTATCTCAGTATCAGTACTTCCACTGATTTATTATCTCAGTGCCAGGATTTTCACTGATTATTTTAAGTCATAAGCCTCTGTGAAATTATCTGGAATGTATGGTTAATTGAATTAAGTTATCAGCAAAATACTAAAGTTTTATCCATTTCTCAGTAATGATATAGAAATTTTGTTTAAAAATGATTTAACACAGGTTGCTTCGGCCTAACATCACAACTTCCCAACCAACTGCTACTAAGTATTGTTTATTTTAAAAAAATATATTGTAGGTAAAGTAGTTCTGTAGCAGAATGTAACAATGAATTGTAAAATGTTGGAACATCATATATTCTGGTCCATGTCACCTGAGTCCGACTGGTTGGTTCCCTCCTTCATTAATTTCAATCTCACATAATTAGCAGATAGTTCTGAAAATTATCGGTACTCATTTTTTAAATGGCTAGATTAACTCACGGACTGTAGTGGTAAACTAGAAAGTTATAACCTAGACCCCTTTCTTTACAAGCAAACACGCTAACCATTACATATTTTAATGGTTTAATTTTGGGGAAGATCTGGGCTTTTTTCTGGAGTGTGCAACAGTACTCAATACCAGCACCTTTTTTTTTAAAAGCATCATTCTTTCAGGGTTACTGGAACAGATATTTTGTTGTGTATACCAGTACCATTTGGTGACACTTTGTACTGACAACTTAACCATCCAAGACAAAGTTAGAAATGATATTATCAGACAGACTGAAGGAACAACCATATGCAGCAAATGCATTGAGAAACAGAAGATCAAATGGTGTGCTCATTTAGTCAGAATGCAGCCAGAATTACTACCAATGCAGGCGCTACACATGAGAAGATCTGAAATGAAAGCAAGAGGCCTCCCTAGGAGAACATGGATTGATGACATTAAAGAGCTTCTACATCGACATGGAATGACAGTAGCTATTGTTGCCCATCAAGTAATGGATCGCAAACTCTTCCTCCCCACAACACTTAACGGCAGACATGGAAATTGATGATGATGATGATGACTAACATCTATACTTTTAAACCCCCCCCCCCCCCCTTACTCCCCCCCCCCCCCCCAAAATGAAATAAAAGAGACTAGAGTTATTAAAGAGTTCCTGGTTCAAATTAAAGGTAAACCTGTAGCAATTACTAAACCTAAAAGTTTGAAAGATTTCCTCAGATAAAAATTGTATGTTCAATGTTTGTGTTTTTTATTAGAAACTGCAAGAAGAACAGAGAGTAAACAACACCGTACAGTGCACAGTTTATCCAAAAGAAGACCTTCTACAGCTCTGTCTGGTTTGTCAAAGAGTACAGGTGCACATCAGATTCTCAGTTCACAAGTAGACCAACAAAGCTGCGACCGAGTGTATGGACCATTTGACAGCAAAAGTCAGCTGGTTAAGTCATGGCAAGGTCAGAATTCTGGCTCAGTGTCTTATTTGGGTTTGTTAACATTACCATCCAACCAACATATATTTATTCATGAAATTAGAGTGCACATTACTAATGTTATCATCAACATCATCATTATCATGTGCCCATGTTTTACTATCTAACGGTGGGACTGAGTGGTCTCGAGGCATGGTGTCTGCATGGTGCTAGAGGTTCCAGGTTCAAACCCCGGTAAGGGCTGGGATTTTTTCACGTGGACTTGGACTTCTAGTAATTCTCTCTGGTCTCTGTGTAGTGAGATCTGACACCCATGTACATTGTTGCGCACGTAAAAAATCCCTAGGAAGTTAGAAATCAAAAAGAGTTGTCTAACAGCGGTGCCCAGGCAAAATTTGAAGTTGAAAATCTACCCAAGGTATTTCAGGATCCTCTATGGTACTACAGAGCCTTTGCCCTGTGTTGAGTTTCTTTGGACTCAGACTTGAGTTAGAATAAGAACGGAGCACGTATGGGTTACTAACCGTGTGCTATGATGTTGATCCATTGTTCAAAAACCTCAGAAAACCTCACTATCTCACACAATCACAAGAATCATGGATCAGGTCAGTAATCTTGTCTTGCTCAATCCATATGGCCATGTCATCCATGTATTTATCGCTTTGCCTTCCCCTCACTCTTATTTCCATCAGTCTTGCCATTCATGGTCAAATTCTTGAGTCTGTTCCTTCTCATAATCTGTCTACAAACTTTTACTGTACACTTTCTAAATTATCTGATCTGTTCAGAGTTGTTATCTGTCTTCAGGACTGCCTCAGTTGCTTTTCTATTATTCCAATTTGCAGTGTTCTTAAAAACCACAACTTTGCTGTAAGTGTTTGGCTTTTTATTTACCGTGTCTCACTTGCACTTTTTCTCTCTCTGTAGTTGATATATTTTTATTAGTGTATATCTTTTTGCATCTTGTTGAAGGCCATTTTTGCCATGGTGATAGTTATTCTAATCTCTGCAAGACATCTTGCATCATCAACTGTTCAAAGATAGATGTTTTCTTCAGTTGCTAAAGAATTTTGTCACTTGCATGGATTTCACACAGTGTTAATGTCATACAATTCAACTAATGTCATACATTTAATTAAAGAACAGCACATAATCTCTCCTCAGCAGTTATTAAAACCTTTCCATACTTTTATTTTCATGTAGACAAGTTTTAATTAATTAATTTATGTGGATTAACAATATGTACACCTGACTAGAGCTTTTTGTTGCTTAACATCTATTTTTATATCTGTAGGACTTAACAGAGGTCGGCATTATCATACAAAAACCAGCAGTGGCAGATTTACTCCAAATGAATGGATGCTTCCAGAGACAAAAGTGTTATTTCAAAAACAGGCAGAGAAACGAAGAGCTGATTCAGACAGTAAGTTTGTGCTTGAAATGATTTGATTAAACAAAAATGATATAATGTGTTAAAATATGGCAATGACATAGTTGTATAAATGTTAGGTGGCTGAGGGTTCAGAGTGCTGGCCTTTATGCTGGGGACCTCTGTTTAATCCTCAGCAAGGGATGGAGACTTTTGTCTGGGGCAGAATTAAAAATACTAACGTGCACAGTTTGTGATGGCCTCGCTGACCATGTAGCCTTAAACCCCAGTGACACTTTAAAAAAATGATAATGACTCCATTAAAAAATTCCAGGATCAGATACATATTTTTAAAAATTCTTTATTTACAGAAGTCACTAAGAAATTTTTAAAAATGTATTTATCTGCATTTTAAAACAGGGTGAGGCGTTAAATAAAAAACATCACCCAGGACCTAAAAAACACACATTGTATTAGGTGACTTGCCACAATCCTGTTTCCTCTATCACTGGGGCTTATGAGAAAATCTAATGTCAGCTTAGCTTCAAAAAACTTTTTAAGCTCAAAGGACCCCCCCCCCCCCCTACCCTTTTTGCCCATGTATTTATATCCCAACCTCCTAAGTGTTTGCACAGGCACGAACTCAGCATCTCATAAATAAGTCACTGTAGACAAGTCAGAAATATAGTTTTACAGTGAATTGGACCCAACTGGAAGTGTCGCTTTTTCTGCTTCATTGGGTGAGTGAGCCCTGTCACTTAGACATAATGGAAGCAGATCCAGAGGTCGACCACGCAAGCGATGGATGGATGGAATGTCCAATGCCGTAAATACCAGCATCTACGTAGCACATACCAAGGCCAGCACTCATATGGCTTGATCTCTCCCCACTTGATCTCTCACCACCCAAGAGCATTACACAAAGCTCAAGCTCCTTTACTCAAGCAACATCCCTCTTGGATATCTAAAACACTTGCACTTTCATACAAATTCTTAAATCTAATCCAGAGCTTTCAGAGCATGAGTCAAATGGCTAAACCTCTTTAGAGCTAACAATGTTTTAAGGCCCCAGGTCGAATTGTCAACTGTATTTCACTTCCTGAAATCATTTTCCTCTTTGTGCTTGGAAGCTTGTTTATAATGGTAGGATGTGTGATAGAATTTGGATTTTGAAAGTGCATAGAAGCCAGTGTATAACATATAGTCACATTTATTCCACCTTTCTGTGTGACATCATTACTGCAGCACATCATTTGTTTCAGTTTCTTCTATCTACAGCCAGTTCTACTGTTTAAGTTTTAGAAATGATGTCGATAGAGCATTTTATATGTGTGCCTGCATTTGTGCGTGCGTGCGTGTGTATGTGTTTTTTCTTCCAACCATGAGTTTGAGGATTTGATGGTCATTGTAACATATTCTGTGCCATAAGTAAGATGACAATCTTCTGTACTCATCCGCTATCCTTCCCTGAGAATGAAACAAAAAAATTAACTATTTGGGTCCTGGAAGATGTCACATTATATGTCCAAAGGGAATAAATATCACAGTAAAATGGTTTGATCACAATCGTGAGATATAATGGGCTGTATGATAAAATACATAGCCAGATTTCTTAAGAATGCTCGAACCAAACATAAAAGATATCTTACAGTTACACATCAGGTAGTTTCTGATGCCCTTAATCAAAAGCTGATCACATGTGGTGCTGTTCTTAGGACATATCTACCATTGCTTCTAGTATCAACAGCAAAGAGAAGATAAAACACAGAATGCTTCTATTTGTAACATTTACCATCATTTATCTCTGACTTTAACTTGAATAAATCATCAAAATTAATGCAGTTTTATGGCCATTGTTAGATAGTTAAGGAATTATTTAATTTAATCCATTCTGTAATTGTTTACCTAGAACACTCAAGTAGACGCCTGCTTCAGTCACAATTCACTAAATCAAGCAAGCCTAGTGTGACTTCATCAGTGACTGAAAGTGTGGCAGGTTAGTCAGTGTGACTGATTATTATATTAGAAAATGTTAGGTAATGGTGGCATATTGCTTATTGTACTTTACTACTGAGACAGCTGAATGTGTTCAGTTTGCAGAAGTTATAGGATTTTTCCTCATTGGTACAGCTCTGCGATTGATTCAGCTTTATTTTAAAAAAAAAGTATAGAAAAAAATTGCTTTTTGGATACTTTCCAGAATTTTCTGTGAATTGTCTGTGAATTGTCTGAAGGCCAGGTGATATGGAAGAGAACTGGTAATTCCACCTCATATGTCAGGGCCTAGAAAGCATGGAGACGTAACACTTCACACTCCCAGTATCTCCCCTTATCTACTTCCGGTCAAAATGGACGTTAGGCAGCGGCACTGTTCGAAACAGAGGCAAATTTTTTGCTTCTGGCGGACGGTGGTCGATGCATTTTTGCTCCATTTGTAGACTGGATATAGTTTCGTCGCCCAGCTTCTGAGATGAATGCATGGCGTGACCCTGTGAGCTGCGGATTGCATTTGGAATGTTTTTTCGACTGTGACCAACTTGTTGGTGTAAATTGTAGATTCAGAAAATGGCGCGATGCCTGTCGTGCAGTGTTGTGGTGCCCGTATGTGATTAAAATTGATCGCGTGGGCAACTGCTGATCTGTTGGCGACTTCTGCTACCATCAATGATAAACTGCAATTCTAATACTGTGATAAACATTCTGTGTGTTTTTCGTTGGCACAGGAGCGGAGCAAAGATGGGGTGACCTGTTTGCTATGAAGCTGAAACTAAGACTACCAGACTACCAGACTATTCCCAGTATCTGTGGGACTACCTTTACCTTTTAACTACATAAAAAGTTTTTAGTTGATGCAGACTTTTTTTTAAACAATAATTTACCTGTTAGCAATGAGGGTCCTGGCCACTGATACGTAAAGATAAGCTCTGATCTGAAACAACCTTTGCACAACATGCTCTTCAGAAAAAAGGGCAACCAAATAAAAGGAAGCAAATCATGGCTTCACCTTTACCTTTTAACTACATAACAAGTTTTTAGTTGATACAGACTATTAAAACAATCATTCACCTGTCAACAATGAGGGACCTGGCCACTGCCAGTACTGAGAAAAGATTACTTCTGCTTCTGTTGCAGGGACTGGTTCTTTCTCCCATTGATTATGCTTTAGCCATTCTCTGTGTCAACCATACTCAGATAGAACACTTGAAAAGGTACATAATAAAGACATGTACATTATTCTGGGGTGCATAAAAGACACCTCTTGTGTAGCTGTGAGATAGCTTCTTCACTCTCTGACCAAGAACTACAGGAACAGTATTTGGAGGGCAGGTGCACACGTAAAGATAAGCTCTGATCTGAAACAACCTTTACACCACATACTCTTCAGAAAAAAAGGGCAACAAAATAAACAGAAGCAAATCATGGCTGGTTAGAGCAGAAGATGATATCAAGCAGGGCTGCAGTCTTACAGACATTCACCATGGTGAGGTATGGATACCTGTGCCTAAAGCGCTCAAGGCACATTCTCATGTTATCACACTTGATAGGAGTTGGAGTTGTCGGGAGCAGAATACTGTTGCTGTCAATGCTGAGGTCTAAGCGCTTATCAGGGACAGTTTATCTGAGGCAGGTGGACTGATCTACTTAGACAGGTCCAAGGATACAAGAGATACAGCTGGCTCGTATGCAAAACATTCCAGGAAGCCAGCAGTGACATTGGTATGACTACCAGCAGCATGGCCATGGAGATGATGGCAGTGACATTGGTATGACTACCAGCAGCATGGCCATGGAGATGATGGCAGTGACACACATGTTTTCATGTGGCTGGAATCACAAGACTATTTCCATGGCTGTGTGCTGAATGATTTTAAGAGCATGATCCGGTGGATCCAAGCAGGCTGCCTGCCTTAGCCACAGATGCTGGGAAACAGTGACAGCAAGAGTGAAAAATAGAACTGGCAACAGAGAGATTGAGTTCCTCTTAAAATACTGAATGTAACAGGAAGTAACATATCTACAAATGATGACTGCTTTTTCCCCCAAACCATTTTGGAATCTATCTGTGAGGCAGCCCCCTCTGTGTTAAGGTCCGGAAAAAAATGTGTTTTTCCTCTTCTTGGTTCATAGTCTAAGAATCTTCCTGTAGCATCTAAATTCAAAAGTAATGATATTTTTCTATATTACTTGCAAAACAGTCTGCAACTCTGTATTTTGGTGTATTCATCACTGTTATTTTCATCATTGGTTGGGTGTCAAACTATTCAGCTTCTTCTTACTATTTGTTCTTCTTTGCATTCAGCAGCAGTAAATTCCACTAGAAAGTTCTGGTGTTCCTTCATCTCTGGACTTTAAATTTGTTCCAGCACATGAGTGTTTGCACATCTGTTTTACAGATCTGGCCTATTGGTTTGCAGACTGTTGGTTCCTAGCCTTTCAGGCAGATGCACTTCAACTTTAGAGGAAGCCCTCAGTTAGTTGACTCTTATGACATGCTTTTTGGGGAGGCAGTGGGTCTATTCTTGTTTTCCCTACTGTGGGCCCCTGGAACCCACAAGGGGAAACTATTCAATGTAACTAGTTAAGTTAGTTATCTATTAAACATTCATTTTTATATCAGTTCTTCATTGCTTTTGTCTTCTAGTTGCAAACCAGAGTTCAGAGAAAGGAAAAACATTGTCAAGCAAACAGTGGCTTGCTAAACATGGCCTTGCAGCAAAGCATTTAACAATCATGGACGCCCTTGGAAGCACATTTGTTTCACACAAGCCAAAATATGTCTCAGTTCTGGATAAATATATTTCAGGGAAAGTGTTCAATGAGGTAATTGTTCTCTGTGTTTGTTTTTTTAATTTTGTTTTGTTTTAACTGTAAATTAAATCTTGATGTGATTGTGAAGAAAACAAAACATTGAAGATGCTGTATATAACTTACTTGAGATCAAGCAGCTCACCTTGCCCAGTCCAACTGTAATATTAACTACTCATGCAATCCCAATTGTTGCTTCACCCTCATTTATCCCATTATGATATTATTTTAACTATTTTAGACTGAGTCTCTGTTTATCATTGTTACAAATATAAAGAGTTGAAGAAATGTTAGCATAGGACTGAAAGAGTTTACATTATATGTCATATGGGGCTTACAGTATATTTCTCCATCCAACTCTTCAGGCCAAAATGGAGGAAAAGCTTGGCAGAATTTTTTATTGTTTTGTTTAATATGGCGGTGACCAATTTATGTGAGAGCTGGTGAAATACCTTATGTAAGAATTCTACGTGTGTATAGTAACCAGCTTATTTTGCCCGACTACTTCCATCAACGACAAAGTGCATTTCTCGTGGTGATTGTTGGCTTTGCTGCCTCAAGCAACTGAAACATGCATTTAGTGCATGCACATATTTCTGGATTGTTTTGGCAGTAGTCCTTCATTTATAAATTTTTATAAGCAACAGTGAGGGACACTTAAATTGATTCACACTGGCAGAGGAAAGAAGCAAGTGTAGGGAAACCCGATTGTGGTCATGATGAAACTTTGACCAACTAAACTAAACTATCTCCATCCAACTCTATCCTGTGCAGTCATTTCAATATCTTTGATGGAATCCATTCCAGCACATCTGGCCTGTCTCATCAACGTTTGCTGTAGGGTTTCTTTTGGAAGTGCTCATTTCTTCCATTTCCCATTTCAGTGCCTGTTTGGTGATTCTCTGTTCATCTTTTCTTGGAATGTGTCCAATATAACACCATCTTCTTACTTATAACTGTTGATACCAGTGGTTGTCCAGACATTTCTTCACCCCTCTTGAATTCATCCCATCCATCCACAATCATAATGCAAAATAAGAAACTTAAAATTGTTAGCATATAATTATACAGATCTAATCACAAACCTTCAGTGTTTATAAACTTATGTAGGAGCTAAGAACAACTGGTGTTATTGTAATGTCTAAAGTTCCAAACAGTATTTGTAAGCAGCTGCCTGGGGTATAATAAGCTGCAGAAATAATACCTGGTGCTGAATGAGTTAAAACACAAAATCAGCTTTTAATAATAGAACCTATTTTTTCAAACTATTTCAGATTATGCCAATGGCATTTGTGTCTAGTGATCAAAGAATGTATTTCTTCAATCCGGATGGAATTAACTTGAAGGAGTATGAGAATAGTGTCAGAGCTGCCATGGACAAATTTAGAAAGTATGCTTATGTCTTATCTTTATTTGCTAATTTGCTAAGTTAACCTGTCGTTTACATAGGTACTTTGTAACTGAGAAAATCTCTTTAAAATAATGTTCATATTATTCCTTCCCTGAGTAGGTTCCCTGGCCCTATTATAGGGAAAACAAGAATAGACCCACTGCCTACCCAAAAGCACGTCATAAGCGTCGACTAATTCGGAGCTTTCTTTGAAGTCAGAGGGCATCTGTCTAAGAGGCAAGAAACCAGCAGTCTGCATACAAATGAGTCAGATCTGTGAAACTGATGCACACACAACACTCAGGTTCTGGAACAGGACTGCAGACCTTTCCACCAGAGTTTACAGCTGGTGAATGTGAAGAAAGAACATTATACCCCATTTTAGGGTGATGTGGATAATTTTAAGACTAAGGATTTATCAGCCCATGAAAGTTACAGTTGCCACACACAGTGCTAGTCAGGATTTTTGTATGCCTGTGACAGAAAATCTGATAACCTTATCAAGGATTTTAAATCTGAATGAGAGCTCAGCATCCTAACCATTTGCCCAGTCACTCCTCTTAAACATTCTGTAAAATTTGAACAATCATATTTTTTTTAAGGAAGGGGGGGGGGGGGGGAGTAATAACGATTCTTGTCCACGCCTTCAGGCATATTGGGTATACGGAGCTAGACCTATATGTTTTCTACCAATTGGCATTCTGTGGGTCGTGTGGTCAACCTCATGCCAGACACCTGGCACTCTGTGGGTGGTGTGGTCAACCTCATGCCGGACACCTGGCACTCTGTGGGTGATGGGATCAACCTCATGCCAGACACCTGGCACTTTGTGGGTGATGGAATCAACCTCATGCCGGACACCTGGCACTCTGTGGGTGATGGGATCAACCTCATGCCGGACACCTGGCACTCTGTGGGTGGTGTGGTCAACCTCATGCTGGACACCTGGCACTCTGTGAGTGATGTGATCAGCCTCATGCCAAACACCTGGCACTCTGTGGGTGATGTGGTCAACCTCATGCCAGACACCTGGCACTCTGTGAGTGATGTGATCACCTCATGCCAGACACCTGGCACTCTGTGGGTGATGTGATCAACCTCATGCCAAACACCTGGCACTCTGTGGCTGATGGGGTCAACCTCATGCCAGACACCTTTATTTCTCAAGACTTCACCTGGTACTCACTTATGGCTGGATTGCCCTGGGAGCCATGGTCTTTTTCGAAAAAAGTCAACTCCTTCAGAACCTGAACCCATGAACTTGTGACCCACAGATAAGGGTCTAGCCACTACACCCCCACTGCTCTCTTAAACAGTCATATGATTGTATGCAGAGTAAAGATATCATAACCTTATTGTTTTTTGGCTTGTATTACATTTAGGCCTTGCATGGTATATTATTGGATGGGTGTTAGAGTGTTTAAATTGCTGTGTATATTCTTGTGTTTTGCCATCTTTGTGTTCACAGACGACTAAATACTATTGTGTGGGAAGCACTGCCACCATCTTCAAGAAAAGAGTAAGTTCAGGCCTTTTATGTTCATGTGATTCTATAGAATTTAATAATAACCATCATCATCTTCCACCATTGCTATAGAATGACATGGGGAGGATTGTATTGTCATTCCCTGTAGAGGTGTCATGTCTTTAATGCCATCAGTCTTCTCCTTGATCACCATCTAAATATCAGATCTTTTAGAGCGTATCACCTGTGTTGGCAATTGCTGTGTCTGCATTCTAGCAAGATGACCAGACCATTTCTTCTTCTTCTTCTTCGTATTCAACAGTCGTGAACTCTGGTGGAAAGTTCTGGTTGTTCGTCCACTTCTGGACTGCAGTCCTGTTCTAGCACCTGAGTGTCGCCAGACCATTTGATTTTCTGCATGTAATGAATTTGGTGCAAGGTGTCCTATAGTCTGTCTAATAGTATCATTACTCACTTGATCTCAAATGGTCTAGACAGGAACTGTCCTTATGCACCTCAAAGATTTTAATAATCTATGCTTTTAAAAATAATCTATAAAAAAATGTTGGTTGATTGATCTGTTGGTTTTGTAAATTAAAAAATATAATTTCAGAAATGAATCAGTTAATTTAAAATTAAAGTAATTGGTGACTCATATTTCAGTTTTTAAAATGTGAAACTTGAGCTTCTTCAGAAGTTTGTCTGTTTACTAAGATAAGAATTTATTTCTCTGGCAGGTTTGACTCTACTGAGCCTTTTCTATTTGAAAATAATAAGGAAAAGATGCTTCAGCTATTGCAAGAAGCTGACTGGCCAGTAGCAGAAATGGATGTTTGTCTTCTTCTGGATGAAATTGCCAAAGGAGAGAAATATTTTAACCAATCCAGGGTGCTTCGCAGGGCACCAGTTAGTGGAAATGCCCATACAGATAGAAAAGAGAAAACAAGTGCTTCAAATTCTTCAAGTGAAAGTTCACACAGATCAAGGTCAAGCAGTTCTGTGAGCTCACGTCACAATTCACAACCAAGTGGGGTCAGTAACTAGAAATTTTGTGTGTGAGTAATTTGTAGTAGTTTATGTGCAGTATAAAATGTAATCTGTTAACAGCCTTAGAGTGTTTTGTTTATATTATTTGTTGTTTAATATCTGTATCTGTAGCATAATATTTACTTCCAACCATCATCATCATAATCATTGTCATCATCATCAAGTGCCTTGATAACTGATTTGGACAATCATATCTGTGCATGACCCTAAGTCTTGGTTTTAATGCCTCCTGCCTTCCAAGGTGGCTTAGACGTGCTTCACCAAGCTTTACTCCCAAGTCATACAATAAGGTCAACAGTATCCGCCAGCCCAGCCCGTACATTACTGATAATAGCAGCTGTGTCCATGCCTCTTCCCATATACATTTGTGCATAACTTGCCAGCCAGTCAGTTACCATTTACTCCTGCATGCCCACCTGTGTAAATTTAGCTGATGAAGGTTAATTGCATCTATCAAATACTTTCTACCAATTCAGAGTATAGACTACATGTTGTGATTTTATGAAGCATACTATCGGAGTCTGTTACCTCTTCTTCTTCTTTGTGTTCGGTTTCGTATGCTGAGGTCAAACCATCAGTTGGGTTGCCTCTATGACATTATGTCAGCTGCAGGTCCTTTGTGATTCCCTCTAGCTTGCTCTGCACACTTTGCTCTTGTGGCCAGGTTTCTTTTTGAAGTTGTAGGTAGAGTGGGCAGGTCTGCAGAATGAGCTCAGGTGTTTGTGGTCCTGTCTGACAGGCACCGTGGGAACTTTACAGTCTTTATTTTATGCATGTGGTAGTTGAGCCTGCATTGTCCTGTTCATGGATGGAAAATTGAGTTTGCTGATGGGGTCTTGTGGATGCTTACTGTTGGTTTGTTCTCTCCACCTTTTCTTGTATTTTCTCTTGGTAAGTGTTTTAATTTCTGATAATGATGAAGTCTGATACAATTACCGCATGAAGGGCCGCTTGGTCTGCTGCTAATATGAGTACACAGAAATCAGTGATTATCTTCTTGATCAGGCTAGATATTTTTGCTTGATAAGTGCCACTATTCTCTTTTACTGTTTTTCTAATCCACTGTGTTAATTATGCTCATGCTCATCTTGACCAACATTTCAGGGATCCAACTCTGTAGGTGATGGTGATGTCTTCTTGGCATGAATACTGATCTGTTAGTGTCCTTATTTCTGTGTCTGCAGTAGCAGGTATCTGGTTCCTACAGTACCTCCCCTGTGTGATGACAACCTTAGACAGGTTATGTACACCTGCCGGTGTATCCATCCATTCTTTTCTTTGACTGATCTAATCATAGTCACATACCTGCTGGATTAAATTCACAGTCTCAGCCATCCAGCAGCCTCTCTTGATGCTACCATTAATAGTGTTGTGCAATGGGTGGTTGATGCCTGCTGATAACCTAATTTATGCCTTGACCCGTGCCACTTTATGTCTGGCGGCCAAGGTCAGTAAACCCAGGACGTATGGCATGGCGTGGCACAAGGTGTCATTAGTGCAGCCGAGCTTGAGTAAAGGTATGCCTTATTTGATGTTCTTTATGACTGACGTCGAGCGCAGAAGATGTGTTCATTATTCAGAATATTAATCAGATTTTTAAATACATCTTCAGTCAGTAGATGTCACTTGCTGCTCTTTATAACCTATGCTGTGTGATTTAAATTAAACATTACAAAAACTTGTTAATTGTAGTGTCCAGAGTGGTAAAATGGTTAATATGCTTCTAAAGAAGACAGTATTCTGTGTTGTCCCCAGCCATGACAGGATCATTGAATTATTTATTTGGTATGCACACATAGCTTTATTTTAGTGTATATTTCACGTGTTTCTTGTAGTAGTAATGTAGCAAGCCATAATATAATTTTGTACCATGTGTTAATGTTGAATAATTTCTTACTTCTGTATGCATGTAGCATATTTGTCTGTTGTATATTTGTCTATGCTTACACCAAAACTGCATGCAGTATCTGTATTAGTCTTTCATGTTTATGATAAGTTTGGACATTTGTGTCTTAGTGATTTAGTGTTTTGACGCCTGAAGCAAGAGTGTGTGTTTGTGAGCCAGCGAGTGAGTGAGCGAGTGAGTAAATGACATTCTGCATTCTGAAATAAATAACCTAATAAATGCATCACGTAAATTTATAATTAATGTGAAAAACAGCCTTTTTTTTATGTTGCTTGGCCAACCTTAAGGAGTATATTATATTACATCCTACATACCATGTTTTTTATGCTACATCCGTACTTACATTGTATATATATATATATATATATATATATATATATATATATATATATATATATATATATATATATATATATATATATATATATATATATATATATATATAGTCGGCTCTGTGGCTAAGTCGATGCGAACGCTTCATAATGCCGGGATGCCGGGTTCGATCCCAGCTGCGGGCCATGTGCCTTGCGTTGGTTTCGACAGTGGTATCAAGAAAGCCGACCGTCCAGAAAGCAATGGCAAACTACTGGACATAAATTGCCTAGAAAAACCACACAACAGCCAGAGGCTGTTGGGGTTGGTTCTGCAACGTCCTGTTAAGGATACGCAACAACCTTTTTATGAAGGGCTTTGGAATACCAAAGAAGTTTATCACTATGACCAAAGACACTTATAATATAGAAACATATAAAGGAAGAAATTCAGATCCTTTTAAAATAACATCTGGTTTAAAGCAAGGTGATGCTCTGTCCCCACTTCTTTTCAACTTGGCACTTGAGAAAATTATAAGGAAATTGAAAGAAAAGTCTACTTTAGGAGAAACTACAAGGTTATGCAGATGAGATTGATATTATTGGAGAATATGAATTAAGGACAGTAAAAACGCTGGCACCCTTGAAAGAAACAACTCACAGAATGGGACTAGTTATCAAGATAAGACAGAATACATGATAATAACAAGACAGGGAAAGGATATCAACTCCTGCCACATAAAAATTGATAATAGGAAAATCAAACAAACATAAACATAAATATTTGGGCGCAAACTTCAATTAGAAATAAAGTATTCTATGCCCTTCAACATCTGCTAAAGTCAAAGTCTCTATCCTACAACAAGATGAAAATATATAAAACGCTGATAAGACGAGTTGTTTTATAATGCTCTGAAACTTGGATCACAACTAAGAAAAAAGAAGCCTTATACACAATTTTGAAAACAATGAATCTTTGGACCTATCAAAGATGCAAACAGCGTGGAATAGAGAGAGTGAGAAGCAACAGCGAAATTCTTGATCACTGTCATCATGAGGCTAATAGACAGAAATAGCTAGGGAATATTGAGAGAATGTCAGATGATAGACAAATTTTATACACAAGGGATCTGAATGGTCATAGACCACGAGGCAGACCAAGAAGATGATGAAGAAATAATATCCAGACAGTCCTACAGACACTTGGTGTCACCAGCTGGAAAGAGAAGGCCAGCAAGAGAGATGAATGTAGGCGGGCGATATCTGCAGCAATGAACCTCTAAGGCTTGGAATACTGAAAAATATATATATATAATTATTTCTTTTTAAACTTAGTTTTCAAAATATTTATCATATACATGTCATTTGTTACTTTAACATACCTAATTATAGTTTATATACTTTAAAGTAACAAACTGGTCTTTACTGGGTTAACACGAAACATCAGTGGACCAAAAAATGTTAAAGTGACAACTGGGATACAATGGATCAATCATTGTAGAAGAACTGTTACCAAGATGTTCAGAAATGAACTGAGTTGAGTTATGAACTCACACCGAAGCACTCGTTTCTCTCCATTAGTGCTCCATACCCATCTTTAGCAGCAAGGGCATAGTTCCTCTTCTAATGGAGCCATTAACAGTCTGATTGTATGTCCATCTTGCTTTGCCTCAAATAAATATTATCTATAGATTAACAAATACACACTTATTGAGTTTGGTACAACTAAAAGAGTTAATATTCTATTGTAGGGCTATTTTTGATTTTAAAAACATCTTGTTTTACATGCTTTTTTTTGAATATTTTAGTTGAGAAGCCATTAGATTTGTATGTACATTTGCAGTGTAAAAGCTTTGAAAACCTTTACTTTGTGTCTTATATAGTTTAGTTTGTCCCTTATAAATAATAATTGTTATTTTCCCTATTGGATCTACCAAAAAGAAAACCATACAAATACAAGATCCGACAATTAAGTAATGAGACTAATTCCATAAAAATAACAAACACTGGAATGACCTTCTATTGTTATGGCCCTTAAAGTCGATGCTACGGCCCTTTGGATGTCATCAATATCATTAAAGAAGCGTCCTTTTAATCACAACTTTAATTTTAGGAATGGAAAATAATCACAGGGTGGCAAATCTGGGGAATAGGGTGGAAGGCTGAGAACACACACTTGTTTTTTGGCCAAAAATTTCTGTTTTGATGATATCTCTTGGGTACTCAACCTGCTGATGTTTTTGATCATCAGACAACGAATGTGGTACAAACCGGCAAGCAACTTTTTTCTTGCCTAAATCTTGCACTAAAATATTATGAATGGTCTCTCTATTAACACCAAATTCATCTTACATCATTCTCATAGTAAAACAAGGATCTTCTTGTATCCGTTAACTGATTTTTGCAATGAGTTCATCATTACGAACAGAAATTTGACCTCCAGGTCTAGGTGCATTAGTATTCATTTCCACACCACTTTTGAATAGTGAATACCACCTGAAATTGTGTGCACGAGATAAACAATTATCCCCATAAACTTGTTGCATCAATTAACTGTTTCAGTGGCGCTTTTTCTGAGTTTTAAAAGAAAGCTTTTTGTTCTGTGCTGATTATGTAACTATGCACCTCTGACTAGATCAGCAAAATGGAGACTTGTTTGTTTTCTGCTTATCGAGAGGCAGTTAAAAGTTGCCAGATCATAGATGAATGTTGCATCTTTAGATTCTATGTTTTGCTTCATAGATGGCGCTTTTGTCTTGGCCATAAAAATATCAGTCTCATTACTTAATTGTCGGACCTTGTATAATGTATCTTATAAGCATCTGAAAAAGCAGTAAATTAAAAATCTCAGAATGATGTCATTGTTTTTTTTTTTTTAAGGTAATTGGTGCTTCAAGAATTTGTCATCTGTGATCAGTTAGCATTTTAAGGGCATGATATTATAACTCAGTTTAAATTTCCTATATTTTCAAGGATGAAAGTTTAAAATAAAATTATTTTAATACATCTTTAAACTATTCTGTGTATTTTTTTTTTAAGGACATGTCTACATGGCAGATGCAAAAGATTTAATATAGTCTAAACACCAGTTATCTAATAGGTTGAAACACCTGGGATAATAACCAGTTATTATCTACTTTTATCAGAACTATTTTTTGGCCAACACTATGCTATCAGTGCCAAATGTCTCGCCCCGACACTTCGATGAGGTACAAGGTGGAAGAGAAGAAGAAGAAGAAGAAGATTATCTACTTTTGATGGTTTTCAAGAAAACTGACAATATTTTTAAATGAATAATTTTCAGTTGAAATAGAACATAATGACCTTGATGTCTGGTCAGTCCATACAAAAAGTGTACAAGCAAATGTCATGGAGAGTAAAGACAGTTGGTGGAGAGTAAAGACAGCTGACGGGGATTAAAAGACAGCTGGCAGAGTGTAAAGACAGCTAGTGGAGAGTAAAGACAGCTGGTGGAGAGTAAAGACAGCTGGTGGGGAGTAAAGACAGCTGGCGGGGAGTAAAGACAGCTGGTGGAGAGTAAAGACAGCTGGTGGAGAGTAAAGTCAGCTGGTGGGGAGTCAGGACAGCTGGGAGGGGGGAGTAAAGACAGCTGGCAGAAAGTAAAGAGAGAAAGGACAGCTAGGTAAAGACAGCTGGCTGGAAGTACAGACAGCTGGCGGGGAGTAAAGACAGCTGGCAGAGAGTAAAGACAGCTGGTGTGGAGTAAAGACAGCTGTAGAGAGTAAAGACAGCTGGTGGAGAGTAAAGACAGCTGGCAGAGAGTAAAGACAGTTGGTGGAGAGTAAAGACAGCTAGCAGAGAGTAAAGACAGCCGGTGGAGAGTAAAGATAGCTGGCAGAGAGTAAAGACAGCTGGCAGAAAGAAAAGACAGCTG
The DNA here is from genome assembly GCA_905116865.2 of Candidula unifasciata. Taxonomy (NCBI): domain Eukaryota; kingdom Metazoa; phylum Mollusca; class Gastropoda; order Stylommatophora; family Geomitridae; genus Candidula; species Candidula unifasciata. The sequence continues at coordinate 236,987 of CAJHNH020004201.1, forward strand.
GTGGAGAGTAAAGACAGCTGGTGGAGAGTAAACACAGCTGGTGGAGAGTAAAGACAGCTGGTGGAGAGTAAAGACAGCTGGTGGAGAGTAAAGACAGCTGGTCGAGAGTAAAGACAGCTGGTGGTGAGTAAAGACAGCTGGCAGAGAGAAAAGACAGCTGGTGGAGAGTAAAGACAGCTGGTGGAGAGTAAAGACAGCTGGTGGAGAGTAAAGACAGCTGGTCGAGAGTAAAGACAGCTGGTGGAGAGTAAAGACAGCTGGCAGAGAGTAAAGACAGCTGGTGGGGAGTAAAGACAGCTGGCAGAGAGTAAAGAAGAAGAAGGAGGAGGAGAAGAAGGAGGAGGAGAAGAAGAAAAAGGAGGAGGGGAAGAAGAACAAAAACAAGAAAAAAGAAGATATAGCAGAAAAAGACAGCAAAAATAAGATGAGACAATTAAACAATAAACATACAGTTTCTTTAAAAAAAAATTTGGGATGCATGTAGCAAATTAAGTGAATAGGCATTTGGATCATTTTGATTTGCATACATTTTTTAGATTTGTTTTATTTAAAATAGACAAATGTGTGTAAACATTTTGCACATATATTTAAACCTTCTCTGTTCTGATTTCTCAACAACTATTCAATCATTTTTTTTTCTCACATTAAGGTACATAACTTTTTAGCCTCAGGAAACAAAGAATGATTACTTATTGCTATGCAATTGCATGTGGCCATGCTTCAGTCTTATCTTCTTTAACAAGTTTTGATTTTTTAACATTTGTTTTGTGTGAAGGTGGTCATTTTATATTTATGACTTATTATTATGTGGGTGTATACGTGTATTCTTGGGCACTGCTTATAATCTTTGTTTATTTTCAAACAAATGAAATCCTAGAGTGAATTTAAAAAGTGTGAATATAAATAAGGTTATGAGAGACCAGTTGCAAACCCTTTCATTTGTAGACTATAGCACTACTACTAGGGGTGGAATAGCACTTCATTTTGTGTGTGGATCGACAAAAACACTATTTCAGCCTGAGAGAAAAGTGAAACTAGCCAGACAAAAACATTCTACTACTAGCTAATATGACAGGTTATTTTCCATGATAAATAAATTGACAAACACTGGGGTTCACCCATAAGAGCAAAACAGAATTCGTAGAGATAGGAAGACACACAAATAGAGGCAGACCTACAAACACTTACCATCTGGAAAGAGGTCAGTCAGAGAGATGAATGGAGTTGGGTGATATCTGCGACGTTAAACCTGAAGGGTTTTAGAATGTGGAAGAAGATGAAAGATACTCTAAGCAACATACAAATCAGAAGCTTTTGCTTCTGTACAGAGATTTTGTTCTGCTTCTCTGAGTGTCAGTTAATGCTTGTACATTTTTTATTATTTTGTGTATATGGTGGCCTCAACAATGCAAAGATTGAACAGCCTTAAAAGTCTATGGTTAAGCACCAGCAAGGAGATAAAAATTAGAATTTTTAGAGCATGCATCTTCCCTGTGGCTACATACGGATGTGAGTCGTGAACTATCTCTCAGTCCTTAAGAAAGAGAATGGGAGCTTTTGAGCTGAAATGCTATAGAAAGATTCTCAGAATATCTTGAACAAAGAAGAGGAGAAATACTGACATCTTGAAAGATCTGAACATCAAGGAAGATTGGCTAATAAACAGCATCCTGTGTAGGAAGCTGAAACATTTTGGTCATATCAAGCGCCACGACAGATTGGAAAAAAAATTATAGCAGAAAGCGTGGTACCAGGAAGGGTTGGGGGGGGGGGGGGGGCAGGGGCCGACCGACACCAAGATGGGCACAGGATATTAGTGACTCCTCGAGTATGAAAGTCCATGAGGCGGGAGAACTGGCGAGAGACCGAGTTTCTTTCAGGCAGACTGTGATGAGAGCGACATTCTGCAAAGGACCTGCTACATGATGATGATGGTGGTGGCCTCAAAGGTTTCTCAACAGTTGAGAAGTCATTTTATCTGTGATGGCTGAAACATTTATATACATTTTGTCACAGTAATCAAACTGTTTGGACTTCTAAATGTCCGTTCAATAAATGCACTATGTTGCAGGTAATAAACTGTTGCTTCAAATAAATATATAGGAGGAGTCTGAGCTGGGAAATAAATATGGTGCCTCTCAGGGAGATTAGGTTATATTATGTTATCACAATCAACGTCTTTGCACATTGGGCATTCCCATGAGTGCCCAGTCCTCCGATGCAGCAGCCACTACAAGGTACATCTACTGACTGTTCCCATAAGAAGTTGGTGATAGTATATCCTGTCTTTAAAAATGGCATAGACGTGCTTCACCAAGCTTAACTCCTTGGTCATGCAATCGTTCTAGTGTTAGAGATTCAACATTATCCCCCAGCCTAGTCCATACAGCATTGATATCCTTGCTTCTTTTCATTTGCATTACCTGCCAGTTGGTCAGCTCTTTCATTACTATTTACCCCTGAGTGCCCAGGTATGTAGATCGAGATGATGAAGGTTAACTGGGACTTCCAAATGCTTTCTACCCACTCGGAGCATGTACTGCCTGTAGAGATTTTCTGATGCATGTTCATAGAGTCTGAAATGATTACTGCATGTGTTTCCACCTGTTCTGCTACCACTGCCAGTGCTCAGGGAGCTTGCTTTACACATTGCAAATTAATGACTTAAAATTAATCAGGACTCCCGAACAAAAAATGTTTATAGCAAGATGTGCATGGCTGGAAAACCAGACAGACTGCTGGGCTAATCGTCATCATATGCTTTGCTGGCTAATATGTCTTAACCTGCTTCTGCACATGTCACTATCTCCATCAAAATGTATTAGTTAGTCTTTTTCTTCTTCTTCTTCTTCTGCTTCTTCTTCTTGTTCTTTTTCTTCTTCTTGTTCTTGTTCTTCTTCTTCTTTAGCTTCACGGATTGTAAACTCTGGCAGGAAGTTCTGGTTGTTCGTCCACATCTGGACTGTTTTGGATTTCTCCCAGAACTTGAATTTTGTGAGCACATCCATTTTACAGATCTGACTTATTTGTATGCAGGCTGTTGGTTCCTCACCTCTCGGGCAGATGCACTTCAACTACTGAAGAATACATCCCTGATTAACAGATGTTTATGACATGTTTGTTGGAGGCCTTGGGGGTGTAGCGGGATTGTCCTTTTTCCACATAACAAATTGGGCCCGAACCTACAAAGGGAGTATCAGTTAGTATGCTGACACTTTTACATGCCATAACAAAGGGCATCAATAATCTTCCATCGTTGTCTGTCTCTATCTCTCTGTCCATATGTGTTTAACTTTGTCAAAACTATTTGGGTTGTTGATTCAGTATTTGTCTGATCTAGGAAAATTCACCAAGACGGTTGAGGTCGCGGTCTCTTTCAAGTCATGATGCCCACTCTAACCCAGAAAACGTTTCTTCAGCAAAACGGGAAATATCTTCTTCAAAAGCAATGTCAAGATCATCTTCAAGCAGTAGCAACAGATCACATTCCAGCCCAACATCTCGGTCAAAGAGTCCTGGACAAACTGCTTCACCCATTCCTGTAAATAGTTCCAGAAGATCAACTTCAAATTCCCCTTCTGAAAGTAGTAGTAAACAACTTACAATACACAGGGGTCGTGCAATGAAGACTGATGTAACATCTGCTACAGTTGAGAAAAATCTTCAGAGGCAATCAAAAAGCATTTCTCATTCCAGTGGTAATCAACAGCTCAAGAAACCTAATACCAAATCATCATCATCATCTGCTTTGAAATCACAGTTAGTTTCTTCCAGTAAAGATGGTAAGCATCAAAACACTGCAAGGCATCTTTCAGCAAGAGAAAGGCTCAAAACATCCAGAAAAAGGTCACAGACATATAGGGAACATGTGAGTTACTGTTGACAAGGATGTTAGTATGATTTAGTTAACATATGATATCAGGCTGAGTAATATGAAAATTCTTTAATTGAGTTAAAAACTGACACCATAGCACTCAGTACATTCCCATAAGAACTCTGTCCCTATCAGTAGCAGCCAGAGTAGAGAGATAAGTTTTTGATTGTAGCAGCAGCAATGTTGTCTTTCCCCTACCATTTTGCCAAACTGTCCAAAATTTTCTCTGTTAGTCTTTCTTTGCATCTCTTTCCTTCCAACTTTCCCGTCATCATAAAATATTCTAGCATGCCCACAGAATGTAAATATCACTTATGATGCAGGTAATCAATTCTCTGCGTGCAATAATTTCTTTCAAGACATTCTATGTTTTATAACTTGAATGTTTATCTAATTCAGATTACATTTTTAATCGCTGAGTAAATGTATTGCAAAGTCTTAAGTAATTATAGAAATTAAATGAGTAGTTCTCCCTGGGTCAGATGTGGGGCCAGTTTGAGGAGGGGGGAAGAGAAGAATAAACCATTGCCCCCATGTCATAAAATGTGACTAATTAAGTGTTTGCTGAAATCGGATGTATTGGATGAATTGCAGAGATGATGCTGCCTAGCTGTAAACTACACAACAGTGTACCAATCATCCTGTTGAGCACAGACATAGAAGAAGAAGAAATCAGTAGCTCTAGAGTTAGGTTTTCTATATTATGTCAAAAGTTGACTGGTAGTGCACCCAAATCTGCTGCTGCTGAGGTTTGGAGGAGTTCTGAGGTAAGGCTGAGTCAATTTGCTGACCCACCCTGTTGGGATGTACACAGAAGAACTAACACACATGTGACAGCCTGCTGCAAGCTGACACAGAGGTTGATCAATCAGCTTCACTGAAACTTTTGTCATTTGACATCTCTTTTGGTTGTAAGGGGTGTGATTACAGGCAAGGACAACATTAAAACTGTTGGCGTGCAGAAACAGCTTCTTAGTGCTACACTATCTACTACTGAGGGAGTCTCCACGGCAAAGTTGCCAAGCTGTTTGCATTGTGCTCTGAAAGTTGTAGATGTGTTTCACAGCTACCTCATTTGTGAGTGCAATTTTTACCGAGATCCCTGAGGATCGTCGCTGGAGCTATGGAGTTCATGCTCTGTGCAATGCTCTCAGCAGGCGAATAGGCGTTTTGCTGAGAGAGATCAAGCCATATGGGATCAAACCAAGTGCAGTGAAGTCAGTCCTCTCAATTTTAACCTGTTTTTTTTTAGCAGGACACCTGTGGATGTGTCCAAATTCAGGACACCTGTGGATGTGTCCAAATTCAGGACACCTGTGGATGTGTCCAAATGCAGTAATGTAATTTATTTTTAATAAGTCAAGCTATTGGATCGGTAGTATGTTTATATTGACACTTTTGATAATGCAAAAATATATTTACCATTAAATTTCTAGTGACAGCAAATGGTGATATAAAGTTAATTTGTAATCTTGAACTCAATTAGGTACACAAGCAAATTAGCATATCACAGATTGCTGAGAAAGTCCAGAACTCATCTAAAAAAGGCAAGGGCAAGGGTCACGTAAAACGTAGACCCATGACAGGTCAAAAAGTCATTGCTAAAATGGATGAGGACGGACTGTATTACCCAGGTTTTCATATGTTTTTGTTTGCTTCTAAATGTAAACTTTATTTTCATTACTGTAGGTTTTTAATAAGTTGTTTTTGTATAACATGCAAAAGATACAACTAATAAAGTTAGACTGTTTTGAAGACATTTGGCATAATACCAGAAATGAACATTTGATAGAATGTGGATATGAATCAAGGACTATTTTACAATCAGTGGAGAAGAAAATTGAGTTTTTTAAATTGAAATCACCATTATCGTCCTCTATGACACTTAGGGCTCACATAGTGCTGGATTCATCTTTTCCTGTCTGCCCTCTGCAACCTTTAAGCTTCAATTAGCTGAAAATGTCTGGAATACCATGGATCAGGAAATGGAAAAATAGTGTCATTCCACAAAATCTAAACAAATAAAAACACTAGCTCAGGATCAGCAGCAAAGCTCAGAAACTGAATAACTTCCAGTGTTAAATCAGGTAGTGGCTTAGAAATAATAATAATATAATGATTTTAAAGGAAAGAAAAGGTAGAAGTTGATGAAGACAAGGTTAGTCACAGGATACAGGAGACATCAGGCTGGGTGGTTAGCAAGGGATAAAGATAGAAATAAAATTATGTCAGCAGAAGGCAAGTACCAGCCATTTTGAAAGTCTCAGTTATGTTGAGCTCACATTGTTACACATTGCCTATTTGTCTGTTTTCTGTATCATACAGTAATGAAAATTATATTAACACTTTTAAATTTATTTTATAGTTTACTTGCTTAAATTTGAGAAGCTGTGTACTTTTATTATATTATTAAATGTTAGCTTAGACATTTTCTGTTTTGATTTATAAGTTCTGTCTCACACTGGCTAACATCTATTATTTGTTAAAAATTATTTGCGTATCCTTTAACAGGACTTTGCAGAACAAACCCCAGCATTTATTGGCTGTAGGGGTTTCTCTAGGCAAATTTTACGTTCAGTAGTTTACCTTTGCCTCTGAATTGTAATAATTGTAATAAATTAAAAATGGAGTGATGATGATGTAGGGGCATGGTTCATTCCCCTATAGAGGTAGAGGTGTATTTTTTATTTAACTGGACGACCATACTGACCCAACCTAATGAGAATTATAAAATTTCCAGTGAAATCATGGCTGTTTGTATGATGTTGCTCTTCAGGAGCGGATTGGTCTAACAAACTTGGATTTATCACCATATTTCCTGTACACCATGATGTGCAGAAAAGGACCCCTTACTTTTACATTACGAATTTTTAAAAAAAAACAGTTTATTTAAAAAGTTAAAAAAAATTATTGACCTGTTCTAGTGTCTTTCTGTTCATTTTTATTTTCTAAATCGACTTGCTATTATCTTTAATTATATTTGTAGCACCTTTTTTCCTTCTTTATGCTTATGTCAGCGTTATATTCATTGCATTGGTTGAAGTAATCTATTCGTTGCCCAGCTTCTGAGTTGAGTGCATGGTGTAACACTGTGAGCTGCAGATTTCATTTGAACTGTGATAAACGTTTTATTTGTTTTTTGTTGGCACAGGAGCAAAGCAACTAAGGGGTGACCTGTTTGCTAAGAAGCTGAAACTAAGATTACCAGATTACCAGAAGTAATCTATTGCACTAAAATGTTCTAACTGATTGCACTTCACATGAATATTCATTTAAGGTGAAGTTGTGCGCTGCCCAGATCCCCAGCACTGTATAGTTCAGTTTGATTGTAATGGCAGTGATGTTCTTACCAGGCATGTGCTGCCCCAAGGAGGGGCTATTTCATGTCCGCCACTCTACGTAAGTCATCAGTCTTTCTTTTCTTAGGAAATGTCTTGGACATTTTTCATGAATATTATATATGCAGGTGGTTCTTTAGAACTGTATGATATTTAGATAAGATGGGATTGATAATAACGTTTATGGAAGACATAGTAACAGAGAAAGAAGGCTATGGTATGACACTTGCATAATAGATAAATAGGTAATAAAAATTGATAATATGTAAATAAATATTTAAATAATAATAATCATAAAATAATAATAATTAATGAGAATGCCATCATCATCATCCCGTAACACTGCATCTTGTTAGGTAACCAGTTGCTGCTGTCTGTCTGTCTGATTAGCTCCCTCCACCTCTGGTAGTCAGATGCAATGGACTTTACTGTTGTATGCATAAGCTTGTCCAGTCAGTCAAGTTCTGTAACCAGGTCTTTCTTGGTCTGCCTCTTCTCCTCTTCCTCTTTACTGCACATTGTAGTATCGACAGTCATGATTCTTTCTAAGAAGATGTTAAACAGTGTTGCCAGAGGAGGCAGCCCTGTCAAACTCCTACTGTTTGTTTAAAAAAAAAATTTTTCAAAGTATCCAGAAACCATAAGATGTTAATCCTTTGGCTCCGTACTATGGATATCGCAACCCTTCGGCCTTGATTCCATGATAGATACTGTAAATCTCTGAGGAATGTTGCTTTTCTGCCTACCCCCGGGCGTGAACCCGAACTACAAGGAGTTCATCACCCGGTTGCCCCACACTAGTGAGTCAGGCCCTACTGTTGTTCGGAACCAGATCCTTTTTTTTCTTTCAGCGTGACAGCACTACTGGCTTAGGCATAAAGCTTTTCTACACTGCATATGATGGTTTTACCCATATTATGAGAATGAGAATGTTTAAAAAACTTTAAGAAGATGGGGTTAACATTGATTCCTGCTTGGCTCAGAATGCATAGAATGTGGGGATTTTTCAAGAGAGTCTCTGCAGTATCCCTATTTTTAACACTTTTTCAATCTCTCTAATGGTTGTTAATGATATCAGTTAGGATTTAGGCTTGTAACCTACAGTAAGCCAGGTACAAACAAGTGTATTTAAAATAATGAGAGGTGCGTACACATACACACTCACATATGCATGCACTCGCACAGACATACACACACAGCAAAAATTATTGATGATTCTGACTTTCAAACAAAAATCTCTTGCAATAGTAGTCTATAATTATTTAAACTCCTTATAACTAAAATTTTAATTTAAGTTATCAGACTTTGAGTCCGCATAAATTAAAATAATAACATTATAAGCAGGAGTTCAACTAGTAATGAGTTAATCTAACAAATATCTACAATAAAAGAATAGTCAGAAATTTACAGTATTTGCACTGACTAATGAAAATTTAATGAGTCGTATGGTACCAACAACTTTTAAAGGTGTCTTTGCTGTAATTTAAAGCAATCTTCATAGACTGGTAGCACAGTTTGATCATTTCTACTTTTCTTCCACAGGTTGGTGATTATGTACTGGTTAAAGTTATACGTTTGGACAAAATGTGTGAATGTTTTGTTCCAGCTGCAGTCATAGCTGTGCCCCAGAAACATGCAGATGATAAACTTTATACAGTGGTTATGTACAGTGGCCAAAAGGTTTGTTTTGTAAAAGAAAGTATTGTTTTTATGCACATATTATTCCTAGCTTTTCTATTTATCCATGTGGAAAATATTGTGTTCTTATATTTTCAGATTTGAAAGATTAATAATTTTTTTTTTTCAGATCGTTAAAACCTTATTAACTTAGTGTCTTTCCTAAGTTAGAATTAGTGATATTTTAAATTTTATTAATCCTAGACAGATGTAACTTAATAACATTCTATCTGAAGCCGATGTTACTGGAAAGTAATAAATAATATATATAAAGATGTTCAACTAAAAACTATGTTGTGCAAAAAGAGTTAAAGTAATGACTGGGAGAGAGTTATTTAATGTTGGAACTATTTAATGTTGGAACTATGTGAATGTATTTAAAAATAAGCCACAGTAAGTTGCTTGGTGCCAAACAAAAAGCATAAAAAGATTGTAAAAGATTACCTCTCTTAGAAAAGATTAACTCTTCGAGTCCAAGACAGTTGTTGTTAATTCAGTTATTGCTATTCAGAGCAGTTATTTTTTTAAAGAATATTTAATGTTGTCACCATTTCTTGGACAGCCAGAATGATGTGCATTTCATTCATAAATAAGAGAGAGAGAGAGAGAGAGAGAGAGAGAGAGAGAGAGAGAGAGAGAGAGAGAGAGAGAGAGAGAGAGAGAGAGAGAGAGAGAGAGAGAGAGAGAGAGAGGTACACTAACAACTGGGATGCTTCATCATTATAATCATCATCAGTCAATTGGCATAAAACAGTTCATATTTCATAATATTGTCAAAATCAATGCAAAGCTGTCCTCTACAAAATCACCAACAGCTACTTTGAACACTTGTGTGTCAGAATTATGAAACAGTATTTTCAACCCCTAGGAATATCCAGTTTATTAGTTTATTAGACATATCAGAAGAGAGAGAGTTGGAAAGCTTTCAATCCTTCTATCTCTATTTCAGTCCCCTGTGTATCCCTCATAAAATGGTTCCCTGTAAATCCCTCATAAAATGCTTTCCACAAATGTATAATCATGTGTTAATTTTAAAATTATTCACTTTTACGTAACAGGCAAGAACCAAAAGAAGATACCTGATCAAAATTAGCAAAGAAAAGTTTTGTGCAGACTGTATAGACATTTTACAACATCAGAATGAGAACAGATTTGAGTAAGTATTTAAATAAGTAAGTAGGTACTTTTACTTGATCATATCTTCTGATAATTATTTTGAAGTCAATAAGGAAGAAAAAACTGGGGCTTTGGAACTAAAGTCTATAGAAAGATTATCACAATGCTTTGGACCAAGATGGAAAAAAAGGCAGACATCTTAAATGATGTGAACATCTTGACAAAGTGAAATGCAGTTCCACCAGCCAGCTATTGAGTTGAGTGCATGATGCAGCACTTGAGCTATGAATTTTGTGGGGAATTTATTGTCTGTGTTCCTGCAAATGTGTGTTGTAAACTACAAATTCAGAAAATAGAGAGAGGCTGGTTGATATGAAATTGACTGTGTGTGCACCTGATGGTTCGTTGTGACTGCTGCTTCTTTCAACTCTGAATAGTAATTCTATGGAGACTGTTGTGTTGGCATCTCTGCTGGCTGCTTTATACATCTGATGCATGTGTGAGCTGTGTAATTTTGCCGGGATCACCATATGACTTTTCACATGGAGCACCAATGGAAATTTTGTTCGGTTTTCACTGGCACAGGAACAGAGCAGTTAAGTTGGAACCCCGACTGACAGCCAGTCTTCTTCTTTTCCTTTCTCATACACCTTCAGACATCAACTTGAATGTATTTAACAATAGCAGTAGTCCGTTTAAGCTTGATGAGATCATAGTTTATCAGCAAAAGGCTCTGGTATAGACAGAAATAATTTGCTCTGCATATGCTGGCCTGGGGTAGGAGACTGTCCTACTACTAGGCGCGTTCACCAGGTGGCGGATGGTGGAAAGGCCTCTAGATATAGAGGTTAGCCACAAATATATTGAATAAGTGGCCGTGGACCAAAACAGGTGATAGTCATTGAGAGGAGGCGAGTTAGTTGGTGGGACAGCTAACTCTATAAAATACCTCAGAACTCTACGACATGGCCATCGGCGGGTAAGAGGCGCCATAACCTCTCCCCCCTGCTGCTTTGCAGGGTAAGTCTCTTTAGACAAAGGCTATTGGAGTCAACCATATACAAACCGGCGGAAGGCAAGGGGAAACCACCGCTGTACTATCCCAAGAAAATCATGCCTCAAAATAATGCGTATTTAGATAACGACGTGAATGGGGATTCCAGTGGAATCACCTCGTCCGGTAGGGAGCATCATGTTCTACGGGTGATACCCGACCGTCATCCAGCTACTGTAGAAAAAGTAAATGGTAGAAACATCATGAACATTGGTACATGGAATGTCAGAACACTCGTACAAAACGGAAAGTTGGATAACATCAAGATGGAAATGAAAAGAATGAACATCAACATCAATATTAGGAATTAGTGAAATGCGATGGCCAGGAGCAGGTGAAAAGTATTCAGATCAGTACAGAATTATTTACTCGAATGGGAAGGAATTTAATAAGGGAGTTGGTATTATTTTGGATCAAAAGAACTCAGAAACTGTGAAAGGATTTTGGACAATATCAGATAGAGTACTATTAGTAAAACTTCGTGGCAGACCGTTTGACATCAACTTAGTACAGATTTATGCCCCAACAGCAGATAGTTCAGAGGAAGATATTGACGCATTTTATGACGAGTTAGACATGGCTGTTGATCAATGCAAAAATTGTGAAGTAACAATGGTACTTGGAGATTTCAACACGAAAGTAGAAAGTGAAAAAGTGTATGGAATAACGGGTGGCTATGGCCTAGGAGAAAAGAATGTGAGAGGTGACAGATTAATAGCATGGGCTGAGTCGCGCAGGATGATAATAGGTAACACCTGGTTTAAACACCATCCTCGAAGATTGTGGACTTGGAAAAGTCCTTGTGATAATGTCCGCAATCAGATTGATTATATTTTGATTTCAAGAAGATTCAGGAGCAGCTTAGTTGGAGCAAAAACTAGACCAGGAGCAGACTGCTTTAGTGACCATGTTCCAGTTGTAGGAAAAATTAGAATAAAACTAAAGAACATTAGAAAAACACCACAGAACATCAAGTTAAATTTATAAATTCTTAGAACGGATAAAGAAATTAAGGACCAGTACAATGTCACTGTACAAAACCGGTATATTGCAATGGAAATTATACAGACTATTGATGAACAATGGGATATGTTGCGCGAGTCAATTCAGCAGACATCTAAAGAGACAATCCCACCAACCCACTGAGTTGCAAAAAAGAAATGGATGTCAACCGAAATTCTGCAGTTGATGGATGAAAGAAGGAAGAAAAAGAATGATAAAGAAGAAATAGTGAACAAATGCAAAGTGGCTAAAGAAGCCTGGCTGAATCAAATGTGTACAGAGATTGGGGAAAACAACAGGAAAGACTCACATTCCATGTACCAACATGTTAACAGGAAAGATGACACGTAACAACACTGGATGTTTGAAATCAAAAGAAGGTGACTTATTAATGGGACATAGTAATATAATTAACAGATGGACAGAGTATATAGGGGAATTGTATGATGATAATAGACCAGACGTAGAACTGCAGACCAACAATGATGGTCCACCAATAATGACTGCAGAAGTTGAGGATGCAATACATCATATGAAGAAACGAAAAGCACCCGGGCCAGACAACATCTCACTGGAAGAAAATCGAGGCACTGGGAGATTTTGGAATTGAAATAATAACTAAAATTTTAAATGATATTTATAATAGTGGGTATATTCCAAATGACCTTTTAAAATCCATATTTATAGCTCTGCCTAAGAAACCAGGCACTATAAAATGTGAAGACCATCACACAATAAGTCTTATGAGTCACATGACTAAGATTTTACTGAGAATAATTATGAGAAGAATAAGAAACAAAATTAAACCAGAAATCAGCGATGAACAATGTGAATTTGTAGAAGGAAAAGGTACAAACAATGCCATATACATCCTAAGGACATTGTCAGAAAGAGCTATAGAAGTAAAGACTGATTTGTACATATGCTTCATAGACTATACAAAAGCGTTTGACTGTGTGAAGCATGAAGAAGTAATCAAACTGTTAGAAAAATTAAACATTGATGGGAAAGATTTAAGAATAATTAAGAATATGTATTGGCAGCAAACAGCAGCTATAAGAATTAACAACTGTTTAGGTACATTTCAAAGCATAAAGAAGGGCGTACGACAAGGATGTGTACTGTCACCTGATTTGTTTTCAATATACAGTGAATATATAATGAGAGCTTTAATTGGTATGCCCGGAATTGTGGTTGGTGGGCACAATATAAATAATTTACGTTATGCTGATGACACAGTCTTGATAGCAACAAGTCAGAAAGAACTACAGGAAATGATAGACATTGTGGTGTTAGAAAGTGGAAGAACGGGCCTCAGTTTGAATAATGGGAAGACAGAAGTAATGGTGGTATCAAAGAAACGAATTATTCCTAAGTGTGTAATAAAAGTTGATGGTGTTTTTTAGGACAAGTACAGAAATTTAAGTATCTGGGCACATGGATAACATCAGATGGAAGATGCATAACTGAGATAAGAAACAGAATAGGACAGGCAAAAACTGCATTTTATAAAATGAAAAACATCTTGTGCAATATATCCTTGTCATTGAGATTTAGAAAAAGAATTCTTGCTTGCTACATACATCCAGTTTTAACATATGGCTGTGAATCCTGGACAATAGGTAGGCAGGCCAAACAATTCCTGGAGGCCTTGGAGATGTGGTTTTACAGAAGAATGCTTAGAATACCTTGGACAGCCAAAAAGAGCAACCAAGAGGTTTTGAAAGAGGCGGGAGCCCGAAGACAACTTATCACAGACATCAGAAGGAGACAGTCATCATTTTTCGGCCATGTTATGAGAAGAGGGAAAATAGAACATGTTGTGACCACTGGAAAGATATGTGGAAGGAGAGATAGAGGTAGACAACGAGAGAAGATGCTTGACAGTCTTGTTGCATGGCATGGAGGTGTGTCGGCACACGAACTGATACATGCTGCAGGAGATCGCAGATTATGGAGAGGCATGATCTCCCACGCCAGTCGGCAAGGCACCTGATGATGATGATGATGCATGTGCTGGACGCTCTTGCTGTATTGTTTAGTATCAGTGTAGAGAAACATTTGGTTTCAATTAATTACACTTGAATTTTGAGCTATTACAGGAAAGTGACTTAGTTTTATTGTTTTACGATCTTTCTACTTCTTTCTATGAGTGCCGGTCAATACATTATCTTTATTGATTATATATCTACAGTATTTACTAAAGCATTACTAAACTTTGTAGCATTACCAAAATAGTTCCTGTTGAATGCGCAGCAGGGATGATGTTTTATTATGACACCTAGTATATTTCTGGGATGAAAAGGGTGCATTTAAGAAAAGCCAAGATATAAAAGAAATGTCAAGCACTTGTGTCATCATTTATACAACAAAAAAGAAAGTGGCAATTTAATCATGAGGAGAAATAGAAAGAGAATCACTTAACCAGTCACTGAAATGAGAAACAATTGCATTGAGGAAATGAGGACATCAAAGAGAAACCCTGAGACAAACATTCTTGAAAGAGGCCAAGAGCACTGGAATGTATTCCATCCTTGTTATCAAAAGAATTGCACAGGATGGAATGGAGGACCAGACTGTGAGCTGTTTCTGATGTATAACAGCGTACAAGAAGGGTGATGATGTTGGTGATTCTGTGGCTCATAAAATAAATATCATGCCTTCTTTTTTTAATGGCAGAGTGAAGGTAGCTAATAATACGAGTCTGCCACAAAATACCCATCATGCCTTCTTTTTCTTTCGCTACCCTTTATCTGTCATTAGAACATGGGCACTCAACCAACGCATACTGAGTGTTGAATTAGGAATCAACATCATAGCACTCGGGACACTCCCATAAGCGCTTCATCCCCATCTTCAGCAGCAAACGATGTTCTGATGTCACCAGTAACTGTCTGATTGTACACATCTGTCTCGTCTTTTCCTTGAGTGTTGAGCGGCGGCCAGATCCCCTGGTAACTTCTACAGTCCCATTCTCCTCGGACTATAATGATCTATTTGTGCCTCCACACTGTTCACTCGCTCCCAAAGTGCCCTCATAGCATTTTGCTGGTAATACATCAATTCACCAAGTGGTGCAGAAATCATGCAAACAAAACCAACAAGAACAAAGAATCCAAGAACCAACTCATGCAAAACCACACAGTCTTTTGTTTCTTCTACAGCCCTCCCTTGTCCTTCCTGTATAATTTATCATTTCTACTAATCTTTTATGTGTGATTTCAGATCTCTCTCTATTTCATTTGAATTGTGTGTGCAATCGAATTTAACTGTACTCTTGGGCTTTTATAATGTGTTTAAAGTAAAGAGGTTCGACTTCATTTCACCATACTAGCCACTTGTTACTGCATCACATTTTATCTATGAGCTTGTATACTTTACAGTAACACTGTCTTAATATTTGTGATTTAAAATACCTATAGGACATGTTATCAAAACAATAATTGACGTAGAATAGATTTACATAGCAAAAAAAAAAAAAAGTCAAATGAGGTTACAACATCTCTGCCATGTACAGAGTAACCGATAAACTTGAAGTATGTTGTAGGGTACTGAAACAATTTCCCTACTAAGGTTAGTTGCGTATCCTTTACGTCCAGTAGTTTGCCATTGCTTTCTGGACGGTTGGCTTTCTTGATACCACTGTTGAAACAAACGCAAGACACATGGCCTGCATCTGGGATTGAACCCCGCATCCCGGCATTATGAAGCGTTCGCATCGACTTAGCCACAGAGCTGACAGTTTCTTACTGCTGTGTTTAAATATATTTAGGTTGATGACTAAATGTGTCAGAATGGGAAGAAGAAGAGTTCTAATGAGCCAGCATAATCAGACTATTCACCAAGCTCACCACACTGTCATTTCACTTCCTCTATAGGAGCATTATAATTATATACCAATGCAAGTGTTTACCACTTTTACATGCAGGCTTAGAGTATCAAGTAGCCAGTTGCAGCCATCTCATTTAATACAGAAAAAACCGGTACATTTTCTAACTATAAAATTATATAAAACATCAGTATTATTTCCTCCTATTTGCTCACAGTGCTAATGCTAATTCAGTTATTCTGATCATCTATCTTTTGTTCTTGAAAATCCTAAACATGAAGATAAATAATTAGAAGTTTCATGTTCTTTGTTTTTTTCCTCAGTGATAGGCCACAAGAAGTAGCGCCACAGAAGGAGAGTGAAAAGAGTCCTAGAAAAAGACCAGATGACAGGTGTGTATCATCTCTGCATTTTCACTTTTCAAGAACCATTAGCAGCCTGTAAAGATTTTCAGTTAAATCCTACAATGAAAAAAATGAATTCTGCTCACACAGGCACGCAATGCATGCACGCATGCACACATGTGCGCACTCACACACACAAGCATGCACAGGCACTCACACCCGCAAGCACACACACACACACACAACCACACACACAAGCATGCACACACAGGCACACACACCTGCACGTACAACATTTATTCAGTGCTTGGAAAGGGTACTTTTATACATATGTGTGTGTATGTGTGTTTTTAGGTGTGTGGATATCTATGGGGGTGTTTTTACCTATGCATGTGTGTTTGTAAATTGAGCCATGGTAGCTCATTGGCTTTTATTTTTGTCATGTGTGGGAGAGAACAAGCTAATATTGTTCAAACTCACACTGTAAACTGTATATTGATACATCAAACAGGAGAAAGCACACTAGACCAGTATCTTTCCCTGACAGAAAGGATGACGGTCTACCATCCAGGTCACCTTCCAACTCACATGAGTCTTTGACTTTGGCAGAAGACACGGCTAGCATAGCAGACAAATCTGACCTTCAGGAAAACTCAGCCAGAGAAAGATCAAATTCCAGAGATAGGAGCTCTCCAAGTCTGAGAGATTCCACAAGATCAAGGTCACAATCTAGTGATGAAGAAAATGTACACAAAGAAGACAAACTACAATCTCAGCCACATAAAAAAGACAGCAGTTCTGACAGAGACATCTCTGGTGAAGAACAGAGCAATACTGCAGACAGAAAATCTAAAATTCAGAAGAAAAGGAACAGATCTTTTAAAACGGTATGTACAATCTCTCTGACAAATTGCTGCAACTATCATAAATAGCTGCATGAAAATAAACAAACTTCTAGGCATTGTTTTTTACAAGTTGTTTTTGGCAGAAATTGTTCTTATTTTTGCTAGGTAGTTACAATTGCCTGCCAGGCTGAAGGGCTTGGGTTTTAATCCACATCTCCCTATGTGAGTTTAGAGGCCCTGTTGTGGGGAATATAAGAATAGACCCACTGCCTACCCAAACAAGCATGTCATAAGAGTAGACTAATTGGCAGCTTCCTTTGAAGTCAGAGTTGCATCTTCCTGAGTGGCAAAGAAAACCAAGTGCACATAAATAAGCCAGTAAAACGGGTGTACATGCACAATTCAGGCCCTGGCACAAAGCCAAAGTCTACATGGATGAACAACCAGGACTTTTCCCTGGAGCTTACAACCGATGAACAAAGAAGAAGAAAAATCTACACCAAGTCTGATTTGATTGAAAAAAAAAAAAAAAAAAAAGACCTTAACCACTATGCTGACCCAGTCTAAAATAAGTACCAGACCAAAATAGGGGGAAGTAAATATTGACCTCATCAACCATTGATTGTTGGTTGGCCTATACAAATCTGAGTCTAAAATAATATCCCTGATGTTCCAATGGTATGGAAAGAGTCCTTATGTATATTTTTTAAACTTTAGAGTTAAAATTTCAATGTTGATTTTCTTCTTCTGTCTGTGAGTTATTCCAGTAAGTGGGTACTCTTCTTTTTTCTTTTTCGCTGTTGTTCCAGCAATGTCTAAACAAGAAATGTAGTTTGTGTGTGTGTTGATTTATTGCTTGTTGCTAAGTTTGCATCCAA
Organism: Candidula unifasciata; assembly: GCA_905116865.2. Lineage (NCBI taxonomy): Eukaryota > Metazoa > Mollusca > Gastropoda > Stylommatophora > Geomitridae > Candidula > Candidula unifasciata. Next base: position 254,944 of record CAJHNH020004201.1, read on the forward strand.
AATGGAATAACAAAAGCCAGTGTCATCTGTTGAGCTGATGACCACAGACATTTTCTCCTGGTAATGCTCAAACAATGTAGGTCATGTCCAGTTTTCAGAATTTTCATTTGTCTCTAATTTAATTGGACACATATTACAGTGTTAAGATAAAAGGCATGCTATTATCTCAAATGTATTTTTTTTAAACATGTGATTATACAGGGGTATTACTACAAAATTAAATTAATAATAATTCCCCTCTTGTAGGTTTATTGTTGTTAACTGTATTTTAGAAATTCTGTTGATGTTTGATTATTCACTTTTTTGTGTGGATGTTTTGTTTACAAAAAAGAACGAAAGAGCAGTGGATAAACAAAAGGATACAGATGTAGTAAGTAAAACCTATTTCTGATTTCAATTTTTTTGTGGCTGTATTTTGATTTTTTTGGTTGAAATAATACTTTATAAAACATATATATGTCTAAAAAGTTTCATAATAAACATATTTTAACCTCTGAACTGTGTTATTTTGCACAGTTTTAATTAAATACCTATTCTGCACACACATGTGCATACATACACCTGTTTTGATAATCATGTATTCATATTTAGTCATATTTTTCCTAATAAATTGTATTAAAGAATCATGTCCATTGTTTGTTCTGTCATCCGCATATCTACATGAATGAATGCCAGTCTTCTGAAGATAGGATCAGCTGCTCCTCCTTATCCTTCTCTTTCCCCTCCTTCTTGTTTCTCTGCTGCTGCTGCTGCTGCTGATGTTCCAAATCATCTTCCTCATCCTTTTTGTTCCCTTTTTTTTGTTTCAATGCCTGATGTTGCATAGACTATTGACTAACTCATGAAGACCTTTTCATTTTTGGTTGGATTTTGCAGCTAAACTTGTTTAAAGGAAGGGGTTACAGTCATCATTAGTTTCTATAGATGCATTAAATATGACAAAAGTTGTATCTTCTTTTTCTTCTTTGCGTTCAGTTTCGTATGCTCAGATCAGACCATCAGGTGGGTTGCTTCTAGGAACTCGCATGTCAGCTGCAGGTCCTGCATGGTTCCCCATAGCTTGCTCTGCACACTTTGCTCTTGAGGCCAGGTGTCTTTTCGAAGTTGTATGTAGAGTGGGCAGGTCTGCAGAATGTGTTAAGGTGTTTGTGGTCCTGTTTGACAGGCACACTTTGGGGACTGTACAGTCTTTATTTTCTGCTTGTGGTAGTTAAACCTGCAGTGTCCTGTTCATAAATTGAAAATTGTTGTATGTTGCTTTTTTTTTTTTTTTGAGTTTGCTGATCGGGTCTTGTAGATGTATACTTTTAGTTTGTTCTCTCCACAATTCCTTGTATTTTTCCCTTGATGAGTGTTCTGATTTCTGGTAATAACAATGGATGGGTGTGTTGTTTCTCCTTTGTTCTATTTTGCTAATCTGTCTGTTAACTCATTTCCTTGTTAGCCACAGTGAGCTGGGATCCACTGGAAAACTATCTGATTGTTTTCTGCGAGTCTGTTTAGCTGATGGGTCAGTTCTCTCTCCACTTTGTCTCATAGATCCCTCTGAGTTGCCTGGAGGACTGACATGCAGTCACAAAGGAAAACAATTTTGCTGTTTTTAATTTTTCTTTCCTAAAGCACTTTAGCTGAATCAATAATTGCTTGCTGCTCTGCTCTAAAGCTTGTTGAGTCTTCTGGAGGGGCATGACGTTTCTACTGTGGTCCCATCTTGCAGTATGATGACTGATCCAGCTCCTCCGTTTTTTTTCTGCTTCTTCCAATGATCCATCCATGTATACATGTGTCCATTCGGGTTTTGGATAAGAGTTGTAGACATGTTCATGGGTCTTTGCATGCAGTACTAGGTCTCAAATTGTTGTTGTGACTGTATAGTTAGGCTGTAGGTCTATGCTGTATGCCTGGAACGTTTCCCTCGTTAAAGGATCTTTAGAAAAGATATCACTGTTTTTTTTGCGTAGTACAATTTTGATAGATGGGAAAAGCTTTTGATAGATGGTTTGCTATTCTGTGCATTAATTTGTTTTTCATGCATTAAAATTTTTCTGTTAGGGTAAACAGCTTCAAAGGCTAAAGCCCTGGAGGGCAGAATTTGCCTCCAGCTCATTAATTGGTGTGCTTCTCATACCTCCAGTGATGATTCTGAGACCAGTGTTCTGTATTTTGTCCAGTTTGTGCAGGTTTGGTTTGGCTGCAGTGGAGTAAGCTCCCATGCCATACTCCAGTTCTGTTTGATTGTATTCTGTGTATACTTATACAGTGTTGACATCTGCACACCAGCTTGTTTCAGTAAGTTTCTTCATAAATCTTAGCTGCAGGGTAGCTTTCCCTTGGATGTCTCTAATGTGAGTGCCCCTAGGTTAGCCTGTTGTCGAATTTTGCTCTCAGATATCTGGGCTTTTCGTCTTTTGGAAGGATGTTGCCTTCTAGGTACAGATCAACTTGTTGTAGCTTTGTGTAAAGAGAGTCGAGACGGTTTTGGTCTGGTTTATTGTCCCCCCCCCCCCACCCCACCCAGAGTATGTCAATTTCTTAACTGTATTTATAGCTTCCTGTATTCTTGTTTTAGTTGTTCCTATATGTTCAGCTTGGGTCCAAATGGCCAAGTCATCTGCATGTAAAGCCTTGTGAATGTGATTCATAAAACTTAAGTTGTATGTAATACATATCTTTTTCCTCTTCTTTTTTTTCATCATCATCATCATCTGTTTCCACTTCTGCCATTAAGTGTTGTGGGGAGGAACAGTTTGCCATCCATTGCTTGGGTAGCAATGGCTATTGTCATTCATTTGTCTTTTTCTTTATTCACCTATTAAGGGAAGTTGGCACATTATGTTGTGGTTTGCATCTATGCTTCAATATCTGCACCTTTTGATCTAATACATTTAATTTCACAAACTTCTAGTTAATCACTTTTTAATACATGTTTTTTTTTTTTTTCATTCCCAAATTCAAGACCCTGAATCCACTCAAGTAAATTCCTGTATCAATATTGCACCCATAGACCAGTAATGCAGTAAAATTTAAAGGGCAACCATTTATAGATTTTCTTGCAAATTAATTAGTAACATGCAGTTCTTTCCTATTTAATTATCTGTTTATTTTTTTCTTCTAGTCTGCTTCTGAACTTGATGATGACAATATGGCCTCTAGTGAGAGAGGTAAGTTAAGGAATACAATGTGGTGTGGAAGATAGTGATTACCCAAAATGTGGCAGTGTAAAAGATAACTAACAGATCAGTGTCTATTACAAGAGCTCCTAGTGGTAAATATAGTCAAATCACTTCACGGCTAGTAAAGTTAAGCCCAATGAGAATTACATACAGCAAAGTATACATCCATGTTAGAATGTGTGCTAACTGGGAACTAATAATAATAATAATAATAATAATAATAAAAATAATACATCTTTGTTGGGACCAAAATGTTGTTCATGACTGACTGATGTTCAACCCCACCAGGGCCGCATAGCGAGAGATAAACACCCTTTGACACAAAATGCCACCATTCGGATGTGAATCACCCAGCCATACAAGTCCCAGAGACACTATTCAACCCATCGGTTATTTTTAGGGCCCTTGACAACAACCGGTATGGCGCTGTAAAATAACAAAAGATTGCCTCCCATTTTGTGGTGGATTATATGTTGTTCATGTTATCCAAGTGTTCTTTAAGTGAGTTCTTGTTAATGAGGTTTTGCTGCGTAATTTACCCCCATATTGTTCACTAATATCTTCCTGCTTCCCGTTATCCCTATTGTATCAGTTAACATCAGGTAAACAAGCATTTTCTGGACAAGATGCATAGTTTCCTTCTGCTGATCTTTTGCTTGCAGCATCTTTTGCTTTCCTCTACCTTTTGCTTGCATCCACTGTATCTAAAACTCAGATTATATTTGGTATTGTATCTAAATGTCAGATTATATTTGGTATTGTATCTAAATTCAGATTATATTTGGTATTGTATCTAAATGTCAGATTATATTTGGTATTGTATCTAAATTTCAGATTATATTTGGTATTCTGTTTTCTGTCTTGTTTTCTTGTCTACATACTCTCATCTCCTCGTTGTTACATTTGTGTAGTTCACTTTTGTTTGAAAAAGGCTGCCGGGTCAAAACGTTACATTATGTTGTTTTGTGCCCGTTTTTCTGCTTCCCCATTTTGTTGAGCTTTTTAGTCAAATTTCTCTGGAATTTCTGTTTTGTTACATGTCATTTTTTTCAAATTGTGGGAGTTACTGAATCTTGAAAATGTTTTTTTAAGTCACTCGGGTGGAAGGATTCAGGTTAACCTTTGGTTGTCAGTAGAGTGTGTGTATATATTTAAAACAATAGCTGTTCAAGTGTGTTGAAGAGAAGCAGGTAATCTAACCTGCCAAGCCAATAGTCTGGTAAAACAAGTGGTTTTAGTAATGTTAACAAATATTTCCTTGTGTATTGTTTTCTTCAGTGCATTTATTTATTTAACAAAATTAACACATTTCTGTTTAGAAACTCACTTGTCCTGGCTTCATGAACAGCGTACATCCTTACAAAAATGCAAGCCACTTTTAAAGGGAGAGCATGTGTTGGCAAGATGGACAGAAGATGGCTGGTATTATGAAGGTAGCAAATAGGCATGTCTAGAAGTATTTTTAATTAATTTACGAGATAATTGCTTTTAATTTGTGTTAATTTATTTGTGGGCACCCAAATAGATCAGTTGTACTTTTTAACTTTGAGATTTTATTCTTGCTTTTTTAATCTTCAATAGATAATAGTTACAATGTGTTTGTTCATACGGTAGTTGCGTCTGTATCTTTCAGCCATAACATTTCATGTCTTTTTTTTAGGAGTAGGGGTATGCAGTGCCTAATGACCTGATTGTCATAATTTCGAATCCTCCTTGATGTGTAGATTTTAAAACAATGATAGGACATTCAGATGGACCCACAGATGTGATACTGGTGACATCACAAACTGAGTGCTGCTACACTTCTTCTATGTTCGCCCTTAAAAAGATGGTTGGCATCTTGTGTTATGGTTTACCTCTAGGCTACAATATCTATGCCTTTTGGTCTAGCACATCAGATTTCAACAAACGTTTAATTAAATGCCTTTTACAACAAGCTTTTTAAGAGGCAGGGTGTCTTTTATTCTTCCTCCCCCAAATAGGATTCCGAAACCTGCACCAACAGTTTGATCTACACAGATATGAGATTGTCATTATATATTGTATGGTGATCAAGGTGAAGAAGCAAATTTGTTTACATTCATACCATTTTAACCAGATTTTCTTCCCCTTTAAAAATTGTTTAATTATTATTTTGTATTCATAGTCTCTGCCAGACCGCAAGTATTTTGTCATTCAGTAGGTGTGGATATGCTTGTGTGCATACAGGTTTGTTGAAAGATAAGAAAGAGTTAAAGCTTAATTACTATACAGCAAAGCAGATTAAATGGCAGTTTGATTTGTAACTGAAAAAAAAAAAGCAAAGCAAAGCATGTAAAATGTAAGAAATTATATTATTTGCTCAGTTGCTATTCTTAATAAACCCTTTTGTTTTCTATTTATCTATTATAAATGTGTCTTCTTCAATATACATTTTCATTAAATATTGTAATTTTATGTTTCTTTCCCAAACTTTAACCCTTTGGAGATGACACGGCCTAAATATCGGCCCAACCCAAAGTAGTCAAAAGGACAACTGGGCTGATCGGTCGGCCCTATATAATGGAAGCCTAGATATTGGCTGGCAGGTTTTTGTACCAGCCAGTCAGACTGCTTCTTGCATTTCTTGCACATGTGGGTTGTTCACTGGCGGCTTTCGAGAAATTGTGATGTGTTCTGTAATTTTACATCAATTTTTTCTGGGGTTACCTGTGCTAAAAATGGCGAAAAGGACTGTTGCGTCATAGCAACCGAAACATAGCTGGAGGATGGAAAATGAGTAGAACCACATGCCAGGCATGTCTGAAGGGCCTCCAAGGGCCTTACTTCCCAAAATACAGGTGTTAGGACTTATTGAAGCTTTATCCTTACAAAAATTCATCCACATTTTTTTTGTTCCCACATTAAAAAAAAATTGCTTGCATAAATTATGCAAATAAGAGTAGTTAATTTGAATAAATGTTGAGATTTCAGTTTTATTCATAAAAAGACATTAAATTTCCTTCACAAATATATAAAGTTTTATATATGTTTAAAAAAAATAATAATTTGTGTGTGTATAAACTATGAGAATCCCCCCCTGAAGGCTCTGTCTTTTTGGAATCCAGACCCTAAAAAGGCTCTGTCTCCAAAGGGTTAAGAGACAGTAGTTTGCCCAAATACACTATTTTTGTGTGAAGTAATTTAAAAAAAAAAATCTCATAATTTCAATCGTGAATATCATACAGGTATTGTAATGCATTACTATGGGAACTGTAGTTACGAAATTCAAGACAGTTGTGGATATACTGAAAGAATCTGGCGAGAAGATATCTTACAAAAACATAAAAAAGCCAACAAAGGCCTTGAAGTAAGTCCTCAATGACTGCATACACTTGTAGCTTTCATATTTCTCTAATCATCACACATTATATACATAGCTTAAGTCACTTTATTGCTGTATGTTGATCAGTTTATTACCAGTGAGATAGGAACACCTGACTAGAAAGCAATCTTAATATGCGCTGAACTCAGTTGAACTGACTAATCAATTCTTAGGCCTAACAATTAGTACTGTTTCTTCTAAAATTGTATTATTTGTGTACAATTTCTGGGATTTCTGAATTCTGAATAATTCTGGAAGCATGTCAGCTTGGATATCATAACATTTGTCCACATATGCAACTTTATAATAATTGTAGAAGAAAAAATGTATTATAATACAAAATAAATTCTCTGACTAAAATTAGATCTCACAAGAATAATATTTTTAAAAGCTCATTTGAAATCAATATTCCTAGAATCACCAGAATGGTTAAACTGGTCAAATTATGTCCAGACAGGTTGGATGTGTTGGCCAAAATAGTGCAGTTCTGCTGAATGCAGGCACACCATACTTAGGCCCAGAACAAATAAAACATTAGACTAACAAAGAGGTATCCATTGTGGCTTTGAAAACAAAAAGATTTAATATGCACTAAACAGCTCCTACATAATCATTGAATAAATGATCATCATAATGACAGCTGGCATTGGATATTACATATAAATTATAGGAAAACTTATAATCAGCCAAATTTAGGTAATATAAACATAAGATAAATAAAGGAAGGGAGGGAGAAAGAAAAAAAGAGAGGGGAGGGAGGGAGTATGAGGGAGGGAGTATGAGAGAGGGAGAAAGAGAAAGAGGCATGAAAAGAGATATAAATCTTTTACTTACTTTAATAACTGAAACGATTGCTACATTATTTTAAACTACTTACATTACTTTTTTGCTCAAAATTGATACAAATTGTTGATATTATGCTCAGAAGTATAGTATTTCCCAGTTTGTTGTTATAATCAGGTGCCTAGCCAGTTGGCATGCATGATAGTGTTTCTCCACATATGGGAATCTCCAGCTAAATGTATCAGTTTGTGGACTGGGATATTTCCACAGCATAATGAAAGACTGCCAGCTCATGCCAAGTCATTTTTATCTTTTGCTATCCTGTGTAGTTTTCGCTATGTCATCATCTTTTTCACCAAACTCTTTAGTTCCTTCTCCGTGTGTTGTTGTTTTTTTGGGTCCTCATATGTATTTGACCCTTCACATTCTAGTTATATTATTATATGATCTGAAGAGAATGTAGCATGAGGTGAGACAGATATACAATCAGAATGCTATTGGTACCATTGGAACTGGAACTCTGTGCTTGCTGCTGAAGATGGGGATAGAGCACTTATTGGAATGTCCCGAGTGCTATGATGTCAATTCTTAATTAAACATTAAACATTCTAGTTATATTGTTATCAGGTTTTCTGAATGTGTGTCCTATCAAACATCAGCATCTTTTCCTCACCATTTGATTCACCAGAATTCAATTTTCTCCCAAAGCTCTGTATTAATAGTTTTGTCATATCGTTTAATTCTTCTGTTCTATACAGGCACAAGTTAATAACTGTTTCTAGTTTATTGATATTTGATTTGTTCATAGTATATTTGTTTTAGGAGTTGTGCTGTTTTTCTGTATTGGATAGCCAACCCCAACCCCAGTCCTACCCAGTTTTGTTATTTTTTTTCTTCTTCTGAAAGCCCTGATAACATGTGGGCAGTTCTTCAATATTACCCTTATTTATATCTCATATTATCTTTTGTAAATTTCTAGTCAACATTTTGTTTGACATTAATGATTTCAGATTAACCAGCATGTTATTGCACTTCATCCGCAACACAAGTCCAGTTATGCTCCAGGAATCATTGAAAAGATAAATGATGACAGTATTCAAGTAAAATGTTACAATAATCAAGTTTTTTCAGTGGATCAGCAAGAGGTTTACCCTATCTCCTATAAGAAATACCAAATAGATGTTGAGTATATCAAAAAGAAAGAGAACGGCCTTGTGCAGAGTGTTGTCATTGCAAGATGTGATGAAGCAGGAGCATATCTTTCAGGTAATCGCTACATGCATTTAAAAATCTGGTAACCATTTTGTTGTTAATTTTGATTGTTTCCCTAAACCTGTTCAATACCAAGCTAGTTATGTGTAGGGAGTTCACTGTGTCAGAGTCTGTGATCTTAGAGCTTATGCTGACCTCATCTAAACTGTATTTTTACAAGTAGGAAAGTTGAAGAGTTGAAAATCAACAACATAGTGATCAAAGCCTTTTTCATAATGACATGCCCCCATCTTCAGTTGTCTGCACAGAGTTCAAGTACTAATGGCATCAGCTCCACTTTAATTATCAGATTGAATCTTCATCTTGCCCTTTCTTTGAGGGTTGGGTTTATACTTTTAATTACAAATGTGATGACAGTCCTTAATCCCAGGGTAGTAGATATACAGCCTTCTTGGACAGAACAATTTAAAAAACAAATGGAGCATTGTGAACTCTGTGAATTTTAAAAATAGATTAGTTGAAAATTGTAAGTTCCAGTTGGTCTTATAAAAACTTGAGTCTAGCATCATATGACTTATATACCACTGGTGTTAAAATGGTTCTTTACTGATTTCCTGCCAGTTAAAAAATAGTAGATTGAACTGTCATTACTATACTGAATTGCAGCATTAGAATACTTACCCACAAATGAATATTTATCAAATGTCTGACCCTAGTATACACATTTATATTTGTACCAATGTTGTAGAGTGCTTTTATTATTAGTGCAAAGACAATTTAATCCAGATTTATGTAACGCTGAAAAAAAAAATAAAACTGTCACTACTGTCTGTTTTACCACTTTTAAGGGCGGTGTAGAAAGGGGGCTGCTTGAGCTTGAAGATTTAGGGCCGCCTGGCCAGTGATGTCGCCACGAACTGTGCAGGTTAAAATTAGGATGTTTAATTTTGTCCCTGATAGAAAAACTCCATGAGAGCCTGGCGTTGTAACCACTTGCCCAGCCGCTGTTCGCTGACTGAACAATACATTATGGGATTAAAATCAACTAATGTTCACGAGTGCTGAAAAAATAGAGGCTCAAAAAGTATTTATTTGTGCTTCAGATTAAAAAATTGGCCCTTATATAAAATGTAACCACTGACTGGCATACAGTCTCTATACTAAGGGCTAGCATGCAAGCATGCTAACCATTGCACTACCACAGTTCACCACTATTTATAAGAGCAAAGTTTAAAGCAAGCTTGAGCTTGCAACAGAAAGAGTTGTTAACATTATTCTCACACTGATACAATTCTTTGTCAACTTTTTATTTGTAGGTACTGTAATGGAAAAGCACAAAGATGGCCAAAAGTACACTATTCAGTGGGTTGATGGGTCCAGCAGTACACAGCATTCAATCCACATATTTAGTGCTTTCAGTCGCCTTCCAAAGATACATTTACACAACTATGTTCTTGCTTGTTCAGATCCAGTGGTTCTAAAATTTTTGCCAGGAACTGTTACTGAAATCATAGAGAGTACATACTCAGTGACATTTTTTGATGGCACAAGGTCAGTTACTCTTTGAAAACTGCTTGTGGGAACTAAAGTAGTGGTTAATGCAAGGTCAATTATTGTTTCCCGTGTGGGTTCAGGACCCTGTTGTGGGGAAAACAAGAATAAACTTACTGCCTGCCCAAAAGCATGTTGTAAGAGTCGACTAATTTGGAGCTTACTTTGAAGTCAGAGTACATCTGCCCGAGAGGCAAGGAACCAACAGTCTGCATGCAAATGAGGCAGACCTGTGAAATGAATGTGCATGCAACACTCAGTTTCTGGAACAGGACTAGAGTCAAGAAGTGGACCAACAACCAGAACGTTCTGCTAGAGTTTACAGGTGGTAAAGGCGAAGAAGAATATTTATTCTGTTAAATCTGTTTGTATGTAAATCTGTTATAATCAATGCACTAGGCTACTGATACAATATCATCACAACATTGACTACCCAAATGGTGCATGTGTTTGTGTTATTTGTCTCATTTATTTCATTTATAAAATTCAGAACCGTCCAGGGACCTGATAACATACTTTATATTTTTTTTGTCATTTATGATTATTTTGTTTTTTATTAGTTTACATAATTGATGCGGTAGTGTCAAAATTTCAGAGTCAGCTCCTGTTTGTTTGTTGTGTCAGGTTTCTCACTGCAGATGAACGCTAATTGCTTTTGTTTGTCTTCAGTAATTGGTCATGTAAAGTTGACATTCGTTGTTTATCCAAATGTTTAATGTTATCTGCCTGTATGTTGTGTTCTGGATCTGTTGTATTGATGATATTCCACCAAGCCACAATCTAGAATTGTTTCACCGATTCTGCCTCTGCTTCATCCACTTGATCTTTCCAGTTGTCACAGTATTCTCTAAAGTCTCTCTTCTCATTGCATGGACAAAGAACAGTTTCCTCATATTTGTTTTCCAGCAGTTAGTTATTTTAGTGGTGTGAAGTATTTGTAGCATTTATATTATTAAGCACATGTCTATATGGTGTTCATACTAAACAAACCACAATATTCAATGACCGGCCATACATAACTGAAAAATCAAGTGGTTGGTCATCTACAAAGACTAATTATTATGTGAAGATTTAAAGGTAGTATTTGCTGGTACTGGTTGCTTTTGCTTTAAACTTTATTAAGTAAAGTCATCATCATCAAGTGCATTGCCGAATGGCGTGGGCAATTATGCCTCTCCACAATCCACGATCTGCAAATGTGTTTATCTGTTGTTTTTTTTTTTTGGCACTGTCTTCCTCTTTCTCTCTTTTCACAGATCCTTCCAGTGGTCACATCATGTTTCAGTTTCCTTCTTCTCATAACATGACCAAAAATGATAACTGTCTCTTTCTGAGGTTTGTGATAAGCTGTCTTCACGCACTTGCCTCTTTCAGAACATCTGGATTGCTCTTCTTAGCTGTCCAATGAATTCTAAGGATTTTTCTGTAAAACTACATCTCCAAGACCTCAAGATATTGTTTGGCCTGTTTATTAATTCTCCAGGATTTACAACCATATGTTAAAACTGACTCTAAACAGCATGCGAGAATTATTTTCCTAACCTCCAATGACATGGGTTTATCGCAAAAAGAATTCTTCATTTTATAAAATACAATTTTGGCCTGTCGTATTCTGTTATTTATTTCTGTGACACATCTTCCATCGGATGTTATCCATGTGCCTAGATACTTAAATTTCTATGCTTCTCCTAAATAATGCCTTTGACTTTAATTATACAGTTTAGGTACTGTACTGTTGTTGGAAATCACCATTACTTCTGTCTTCAAATTATTCAAACTGAGGCCCATTTTGTCACTTTATACCACTATTATATCTATTAGTTCCTGTAGTTCTTTCTGACTTGTCACTATCAGGACGGAGTCATCAACATAACATAAGTTGTTTATGTTATGATTAAGTTAAGTACATACTAGATTCTTTTAATGCGTAGATTACAACAGGTATTAACTTCAAATGTTTATAGCCCAATCAATCAGCATTTGATAGGTGACAGGGTCAACATAATGTCTGCCATCTTTTTTCCCCAAGATATTTCCCGGTACCAGTTTTAGGACGGATCAACCAGGTCAGTTTTGAAAAAAATTCATGTTGATCTGGATTCAGCTTGCCCAATGTGATCATTCAAACACAAACCTTCCACAGAACTGTGCACGTCTTATTTCACCTACTCTGCTTCTTCTTAGCATTTCAGTTTCAGTCTCCCCCTTTCACTTTATCCTGGAGTAATCCATTTCTAATAAATAAAAACATGGTTGTCATTTGCAGATTTGAAAAACCGAATATAGGTCTTTGTGTGGGCCCAACACATTATCTTCTGCTTTTCTGTTCATTGATGATAGTTGAGGTGTAATGTGTGCGTTATTTTGAGCAAGTGTCTGAAATACATCATCTCACTGCTTAAATTGTTTTGTCTAGCAAAGTATTTAGCATCAAAATTTGACATGTGTACATACATAGGTAACTACTGATATAGATAAGGTAGCAATTTATTTTTATCAACACCCTTATCAGCTCCTTCAGTCCGAAGGGGTTTAGCATCAGAGGACCAAATGGTGATAATGCAATTTTGAAATTTCCTAATTCTAACACATTCAAACAGATGATACTAATTCAGCTACTGCACAACATACACATATAATACACCTAGTGACCAGGGAGTGTTCAGGAATAATATTAGAGTACTGCTGCAACAAATAATAGCATTAGCAGTTGTATATAAGTAAATAATCAAGCAACATGTTTAGAGAAATCAGTCAAATAAAATAACTTTAGTTTCCACTTACCTTCATGGTGCTCAAGGAACACTCGATAAAATATATCCAAAATCAATCACAAATGCATATGAACCACTTAGTTATGCATAAATAACAAAATAAACACAATCGTGCATTAGCTCCTGTTCCAGAGAAACTTTTGGAACCTAATCACATTGCACCATTATTTAGCAAAGAAGAGTGACTTTCCAGAACAGTTAGCATCTTCTTACAAAATGAACTTTATGAATACTCAAATTGCCAGTAATTTTGTAGCTATGATGCAAAGTAAACAATTAAGGGAGTAGCACTAGAACTAATTGATACTGAAGAAAGTCGACTTTTCATTAATATTTATTCTATTTGTGCCAGCTAACTTTGTTATCATTATACGTTTTGCATTAGATGCATAATAGAGCTACCGCTCATCAGAGCTTGACTGTATATATGACTGAAAATTTCAAATAAATACTTAGTAACTAGGCAGAGTTCACAGAGTTCTATATTTATGTCTTTAACCACATTTCCAAATAAACCTAAAGCCCAGCACATGGGCTATTGAATACAAAGAATTGGAAAAACCATTAAAAATTGCTGATTCATCTTTTTACACTGCCTAGTATAACGTGAATATGTCATATGCTAAATGGGCCGCTAGGGAGTTGCTAATGAACGCATGATGTGTACGTTGGAATCAAAAGAGTTAAGACATCCAAACATAAGTATGACCACCAAGCAACAAATTGAAAAAAACATACTCATACGTACTGTGCTACCAATGTGAAACTTGGATATTTTCAAAGGCTCACCTACAAAAAATAACACCTCTGAGATGAGTTGCCGGAAAAACCCACTAACTTAACAATTTAAGACCAAGTAAGAAATAATACCACCAGCAGACTGTTAGCTTTAACAAAATTCATCAAGAAGCAACAGATTGAATTGTTTGGTCATCTTTTAGAATGCAGCCACAGTAGCTGCCAACACAGGCGCTCGACCTAAAGTAGATCTGATGTGAGATCAAGAGGGTGGCCACTGAGATGTATTGATGACATTAAATAAATTGTACATCCACATGGAATGTTAGGGGCTAGTGCCATTTATTAAGCGTTGGTCTGCAAACTGTTAAACACCCTTTCCTCACCCCATCATGATGCTGACTGATAAAAGTGGAAGTTGATAATGGTAATTTTATTTCTTTCAGCATTTGTGTGCATTAATATTTGTATCATCATCATCATGTAGCAGGTCCTTTGCAGAATGTCGCTGTCATCACAGTCTGCCTGAAAGAAACTTGCTCTCTCGCCAGTTCTCCCGCCTCATGTACTTTCACATTCAAAGAGTCACCTATATCCTGTGCCCATCTTCGTATCGGTCGGCCCCTGCCCCTCCTTCCTGGTACCATGCCTTCTGCTATAATTTTTTCCAATCTGTCGTGGCGCTTGATATGACCAAAATATTTCAGCTTTCGAGAAAGGATGCTGTTTATTAGCCAATCTCTCTTGATGTTCAGATCTTTTAAGATGTCAATATTTCTCATCTTCTTTGTCCAAGATATTCTGAGAATCTTTCTATAGCATTTCAGCTCAAAAGCCCCTCTTCTCTTTCTCAAGGACTGAGAGATAGTCCACGACTCACATCCGTATGTAGCCACAGGGAAGATGCATGCTGTATACTGTAATATTTGTATACTACTTGTTTATGCTTTAAAAAGAATAATTCATGAATGATGCCTTTTATCAACAGTTTTAATATTTTACTTCTGTTTCCCTCCCACAGACAAGGCAACATACCGCAAGACCAGTGCTTTTGGTTGGAAGAAACTTACTACCGTGAAGCTGTCAAATTCTGCAGTCAACATAAAGTAAAGTAAAGGTCTCTTTTCCACGACTTCACATGGCAAATAGGGCTGCAACTTATTTTATAGACCAATCGGCACTTGGTAAGTGATGTGGTCAGCATCACCTTGGCCCTCTTTACTTCCTAGGACTGTACCTTACCCCCTCTACACTAGGTCGACCTGGGAACCAAGGTCATTTTTTGTAAATGTTTGGCTCCATCAGGGCCTAAACTCACGACCTTCCGATCCCAAAGCAGCACCTATAATTAACACTAAGCTCACAGACTGTAATATTTCTGATTTTGCAAAGTAGAATAGTTTTTTTTTAAATGTTAACAGAAGGACCCTTTTTACACCAGGACCATATGATGCCAGACTAATTTTGTGAATAAACTGGCACTCAGTGGGTGATAAGGTCCGCATTATACCGCTTGTCTTAACATCCCAGTACACTTACTAGTACCGATTTAAGGCTGCTGTGACCTGGAAGCAAAGGTAATTCCCCCTTCCCCCCCCCCCCCCCCCCCCACCCCAAATCTGTTCAGTGTGTATTGAAACCAAAGACTTTAGGCTGGCAGGTGAGACTCTAGCCTGTAAGCCACCATGACTTCCAGTGGTACATTTAAGCTTACAAAATTGGCATCAATGTTGGAGTTTCACTTCGATAATTTGATTCCATTTAAGAAGCATTGGCATTTGGACACCACGAATTGAAGACTGAACAGCAAAGGGATTGTAAATTAGTAAGTGTTTTAGACCTTAACTCTTTCAGTCCCAAGAAATGCATCATACTTTCAACAGTTCTTACCTAGAAGTCTAAAGTCCAATGAACACCAGATACACTGATTTTACATCTCTTGACTACCCCTTGGGTCTCTGATGCTAAACACTCTGGGACTGAAAGAGTTAAAGACCATAATGCTAATATTTGTTGTTTATATTTTCGAGCATTCAGTGTCAGAAAGAGCATTCATGCCTTTAGTTTTTAAACCTTTCTTGTTTGTTGTTTTAATACTTTAATTGTTAAAGAATTCAATGATACTTTCCTAACTTTAACCCTCTTGTGTCCTAGCCATCCACTCCATTTCCCTTGGTTCTTGGGTGGGAAAAAAACATTTTGCATCCAACACATAGAAGCCCTCAGATACTGTTAAGAGTATTATTCACAGAGATGGAACTGTAAGATATGTTGTATTTCAAGAGCAGATGGTCAAGTGATTTAAATGCCGGACTGTCCTCTGAAAGACCTGGGTCTGAATCCTCAGGTAACTGATGGAGGCCTTTTCTGTTACTGTGGCATAAATACAGGTAATTGTACTAGCCATGCAGCCGTAAATCTGCAGGCACAAGGCCACCCAGACCCCCCAGTTACACCACTCTTAAAAGTGATAAATACAGGGTGTACACAGTTTTGGTTATGTTTCAGAAGTTTAAAACTTCTTCTTTTGAGTTCAGCATTTGAAGCGCATTGGCATTTTGTTTTATTGTTTAATGCTTGGCTGTATTATCGGCACCTTTAGGCCCAATATGTCCAATTTCAGCAAATCCTTAGTCAATTTTATGATATACTTGTTAAGGAGCAGTTGGTTTAAGTTTCACCCCCTTAAATGGAGGCTCGGAAATTACAAACAGGAAAATTAAATAGTATTAAACCAGTATGTTGACATTTTATGAGCTGCTTTTCCTGCATAACATAACGACACATTTTTAATGACTATATTTTTAAAGTTTTTTTCTATGTTGACTTTATTATTGTTTGTTTTATGAATTAATGCCGGAATGCCGGGTTTGATCCCAGCTGCGGGCCGTGTGCCTTGCGTTGGTTTTGACAAGAAAGCCGACTGTCAAGAAAGAAATGACAAACTACTTGATGTAAAATTTGCCAAGAAAAACCACACAACAGCCAGGGGCTGTTGGGGTTGGTTCTGCAACATTCTGTAAAGGATAGAACCTTTCTGAATTAGGTGAATAAAACATGTTAATATATTTTATCAGGTAATATTGTTGGTTGCCATGTACTGTTTTAAATACCCGGTGACACAGAGTGCCACCATGCAGATGAGGATCACCCATAAAGAGGTCCAGGAAACCCTGTTCAGCCGAGCCATATTTATGGCCCAGCTGTATTAGGGCCCCCGGCACAAGCCGAGGTGGGGCTTCAAAATGAAAAAAAATTTCATACTATAAAGGGACGACTTGTGTAAAGTAAAATAATTTTTTTTTTAAAGCAAATCATCCTTTATTTATTTTGAATGTGGTGTTTAATATTAGAATATTAGATTCACTGGCTGATTAATTTCACTGTATGATCGGAAATTAGATATGAATTATTTTTGTTACTATTTCTCGTGAGTCTTTTATGCATTTAAACAAAAGAAGCAACAGTTTGTGCTTATCACAGTTCAACTGATGAATTTTCAAATTGTTGTCTTCCTTTGGAAAAAAAAGATGGTTGATAACATTTAAAACATTGCACATTCACCTGAAATGACAATCAACAGCACTGCCCATGGTTTGCTGTACCACAAATTATTCCTGCTCATAACAATTAATTGTAGATGTGGAACATGATAATGCTGATGGTGATAAACACTTCAGACATCGGCAATAATTAATTATGTAAGTAAGTAAAGTATAAAAACTCTGGTCACATACAAGTAGATAATCTGAAACTCAAACAAACAGAAAGATACAAGTATTTGGGTACAAACTTCCACTGCTCTAACATGCTCAGAGAAGAAATACAATCAAGAATACAATCTGGAAATAAAGTATACTATGCCCTACAGTTTCTGTTTTAAATCAAAAGCTGTATCTCATAACACCATGATAAGACCTGTTGTCTTGTATGGCTCTGAAACCTGAGCACAGTTAAAAGAGATGAAGCCATGTTACAAACAGGCAGGCTTATTGGTTTTAGTTGTGGCAAGTTTTTGCTTCTGACAAAGGTTAGCTGTTTCATTTTCCTGTGTATGTGGACTGAGAGTAAATAGTTCCATCACCCAGTGATTGTGTTGAGTGCAACCCTATGAGCTGCAAATGTCAATTAAAGTACTTATCGGGTTTGCCTAACATGGTGTGTGTTGTGAACTGCAGGGTTAAGAAAATGGTGAATCGCCTATTGCCAAAGTAGTGGTGGTGATTTATGCAATTAATTGAGTGTGCAACTACTGATTTGTTGTAACTGCTGCTTTTGTCAATGATGAACTACACTTCTAGTGCCAGATTGTTTATGTTAACATTGTGTATGACTGCCTTATGCATGTATGTGCTGCTGGCTTTGCCAGAATTGCAGCCTGTGTAAATTATTTCACAAGGGACAATGATAGACATTCTTGGTGGGGGGGAGGGGCACAGTAATGGAACAACTGTGGGGTGACTTGTTTGCTGTGAAGTAGGAACTGTGATTACTTGATGTTGGGTAATTTTACAGTTTTTTTTTTTCCCAGCTATGTTATCTTTTATAGTCTTTGTCCAGTTTATTAGATATTTGTCAAAATTTATGTGAACAGTTTAATTATCACAAATGAACTGTACGGCACCATTTATATTATCACTAAATCACTGCATACAATAAACCACTTTTAATTAACAGTTAGTCTACCTATTTTGTATCCTTTACATTTATTTGTAAAGTTAGTTCATTATTTAGTTTCTTACATTGATGAAAATGAAATCAGAACATGGTAAATGATTACCGAAAGTGAAATCAGAACATGGTAAATGATTACCGAAAGTGAAATCAGAACATGGTAAATGATTACTGAAAGTGAAATCAGAACATGGTAAATGATTACCGAAAGTGAAATCAGAACATGGTAAATGATTACCAAAAGTGAAACCAGAACATGGTAAATGATTACCGAAAGTGAAATCAGAACATGGTAAATGATTACCGAAAGTGAAATCAGAACATGGTAAATGATTACCTAAAGTGAAATCAAAACATAAGTATATTATCTGTGTTTCAGTTTGTGGTTGAAAACATATATCCTCATATATCCAAGCCATGCAAGGCAGTGCCTCTATCCACTGAGGCACCCTGGAAACATTGATGAAGAACTGTGATACAGACACTGAACATTGAGACAACACTGATGATGATGATTGTACTAACTTATGGTTCTTTTATCATTTATATCCTAATGGAATACTGGCCTTTAACCAGCTCACACCAAGCTGTGTGTAGACAGGTTCATGACTGATGTAATTGGCAGCTAACAGTGTCTGTGAGATGAGGCAGCCAGCCAGTCTCTCCCCAAGCCTTATTTGCGTTAAAGGACATGCAAGGTTAATTGAGATGCATGCAGTAGCAATGAGTAGGTTGACTTGATGACAATTTGCTGAGGGCCATTGGGAATTAAGGGTAGAAAAAGGAAGGCAAGGTACAGTGGTAATATTCTTTGGTTCCATCATGTGTCTTGGTAAAGCAGATGGCTATGGCTGCAAAAGATACTTTGACTGTCTTCTTCTTCTTCTTAGCGTTCAGTTTAATCAGCTGTAAAATCCAGTGAAAAGTCCTGATATTTCCTCCACTTCTGGACTTGCTCCAGAACTTTAGTTTTGCGCATACATCTGTTTTATAGATCTGGCTTATTTATATTCAAATTGTAGGTTTCTCGCTTCTCAGACAGAAGCACTCTGGCTTAAAAGGAAATGCCCCTAATTAGCTGCCTTTTATGACATGCTTGTTAAGGGGGCAGTGAGCCTACTTCCCCCAAACCCCCTGGAAATGGGGCCCTGGAACCCACATGGGGAACTGGTACAGTAACCTTTGAATTTCAAGAAGGCAGTTAGATAAAAGACTACAAAAGACACTAACTGTTATCTTTGTTGGATCAACATTTGACAATCCTCTTGGCCCACTGCAACACATGTTTGTAGGTTCTAACAGTTTTTATCAACCATCTCCACAAAGATTCAGGGACTACCAGAAGACATGACCCTCCTCAACGATGGGCAAACAACACAAACTTTATAACAGTTCTGCTGGCCTGTGGTTGTCAGATGACAAGGCTACAGGCCTCCATGAAGGCTATTGTGTGACAGATGCCTTCAGCTGATCTATTCAGCTTAGTTTCCAATGGACTTCTAAATGACCAGGCCTGGTTTACACATGAAATGACTAAATGAACTCACACATCCATACAAAAGCAACTAATAAGTTCAGCAAAAGGAAAACAAAGACAACAAGCAAATGTTTAAATGAGCTGCCTAGTTCTTTTTTTTTTTCCTGTAGAGTTAGTGATTATTTGTATCAGCTCAGCAGCATTCACTCACTGTTTAATTTTCAACATGTGCATTTGTGTGTGTGCGCGTGCATGTGTGTGTGTGTGGTAGTTTACTTTCAAAATTGTTGTTAAGTAGCAAAAACCACTCTGCACAGCAGTGTTTCTTCTTCAGAAAAAGGAAAGAAAGCTGTCAATCATGAGAAATTAATAGCTGTATAACAAATCAT
This sequence comes from Candidula unifasciata, assembly GCA_905116865.2. Lineage (NCBI taxonomy): Eukaryota > Metazoa > Mollusca > Gastropoda > Stylommatophora > Geomitridae > Candidula > Candidula unifasciata. The sequence goes on from CAJHNH020004201.1 coordinate 275,058, forward strand.
GGGATATATTTGAAAACGATTATTTATTTAAAAAAAAAAACTTAATTTTGAACTGCTTACTGAGTTGAGAATCAACATCACAGCATTTCAGAAATAGCCATAAATACTTTGTTTTCTGCAGCAAATGTCTAAAGGTGTAGATGTTGACTGTTTTAGTTGCACAATGGTTGTGTTGTACTGTTCCTGTATTGTACTGTGATATGGTTTGTTAAATGCAGCAAATCAAGGTTATGATCTAAACAAAACATTCAATACCACACTTTTTCCATAAAAAGAGACAATTTAATGTTCAATACAATTTATTAAAAACTTCACATGGCATGTCAAACTTTATCTACAGTTAAATACAAATGCCATCACCTATTTTTTTTTTTCAACTTCTCAGAATGCTTGACACCTGGCAATTTACATGCTACTCAACTCTTAACTGAAATTTTATCCTGCATAGTTTCTGCAAACATAACATCACAGTACAGAATTTGACCATATACAACTCTCCAGACCATGCTCTGCAGGGTTTACCAAGTAAAGCAGCAAGCTATCCTTTAGACATCACTGGAGCACCAGTTATATGGTGCTAAAGATGTATTTTAATGGAGTGACAAAGTATGGGTTATGTGAGTTTACCAAGATTTGTGAGAAACAAAACCAGATCGGCATCTTTCTGTCTTTCCAGTCTTCAGTGTTATACTGCACTATGAGGAGGCATGCTACTCACAGCCCATGGCGATGACGAGCCTGACTATCAAGATCCGCCTGTGTTTAAAAAGTTGTCCACAATCATAGCAAGGAATTTCAGGACCGTAGTTGTCTATATTTGTGTTTACTGTTTCATCTCAGACATTCAGCTTCCATCCTTTTTGCAATCATTTCTTTCTTCATTCTCATTCCCTTCCTGATGTGCCCCCTCCACACAATGCACTCCATGGCAGTTTGTTCCTATGAGTCCATGAACCAACCATGTATAAACTATGTTTAGTGCGTGAAGCACAATAACAAAAGTAAAAGTAAACGAAAAAGATCCTTTTCCTCTCAGTGGTATATCGCACATATGATACTAGACTCGTGTGTATAAAGGTGAATCAACCCTCAATGGCTGATGTGGTCAGAATCAGGATATTTTCTAGTACCAATTCAAGACTGCGCCAACCTGGGAACCAAGGTAATTTCATTGTTGTAAATCTGCCCAATGCAGATACAAAACCAAGGTGTTCACACAGCATCTTGTCACTGTGCTATAGGCAACTCCCTTAAAATAAACTCAGGCCACAGGAAATCAGGATTTAGAAACAAGTCCGCATTTAAAAAGACTATCTCTGCACAGAGTGGTACTATGTATTAAAGTAAGTTGTGAATGCATTACAGGACGTCGCAGAACCAACCCTAACATATTTTGGCTGATGTGGTTTTCTAGGCAAGTTTATGTTCAGCAGTTTGTCATTGCTTTTTAAACGGTTACTCTCGATACCACAGTTGAAACCAACACAAGACAGTCTACTGCCGAATTGTCTGCAGCTGAAATCGAACCTGGCATCCCAGCATTACAAAGCGTGTTCACAATGCCTAAGCCACAGACACACTATGTATATAGTATTATAAACAGAATACAAATATATCTGCTAATTTTAAAATAGCTACAATGATGATTTTTTACAGCATTCTCATTATTAGTACCGCTATTAACTTTCATTTATTTCAAAAAATCGACTGACGTAAACATGTATAAAACAGCAATATCAGATTCTGAACATTTTATAATTTGTCCATGTATGCAGACTGTTCAGATGTGCAGAAAACAAAGATGCACTCACGTCCCCACATCTGTATAAATCATTCATCAATAGGATCACCCCATATATTAGTTCGTCTCTCTGAAAAAAAAAGGAAAAAAAAACAATACAAATATGTCACTCTTCTAGTATTAACTTCAGGATCACTCGATTGGTGTTGGCACCTTTTCAGAGGATAGTGTTATACTGTGCCATAGGCAAGCATGGACATCAGATCCCCTGGTGAGTGTGGCCAGCAAAACCCCCTCACGTGGAGAAACATCTTCCACAATCACTGCAGGAAATGTCAGGGCCACTGTTGCTACTGCATGTATTTAATAATTGTTTCTTCTCAGACGCTCAGTTCTCAACCTACCTGCAATCCTTTTCTGCTTTATTCCTATGCCTTTCCTGATATCCCCTTCCATGCAGCACGGTCCATGGCATTTGGTTCCCACAAATCTATCTCAAAATCTGCATCATTCATGTCCTGCTTGTACACATATTTTTTTCATTGCAGAGGCCGACCTCGACATCTTTTGCTAATCTGTAATTTATCACTGCGGATATCCTAAGGGATTCTACCATCCTGTAAGTGTGCCCTTGTCCATCTGAGCCTTCAAAGACTGAGAAAACTTATGATACCTGCTCTTTTCAGTACCTCAAGGTTTTTAATCTTGTCCTGCCACATAATGCCAAGTATTTTTCTCAGGCACTGCAGGTAAAAGCTAAGAGGAAGAATAGGGCCTTGGAAAATTCTATCTCTCACCCTATTGCAAGAAGTCAAGCTATGGGGCTCTGGCCGCATTTGCATTCTGTTTTTTTTCTTTTTGTGTTTGACTAATACATAATATAATTTCTAAACTCCTTGTGACCCATCCTATTATTATACTAGCCCAGTAAACCCCCAATTATTACATTAACTATCCCGTCCAGTATTATTCAGACCCAACCACATATTACTTAGAGTAAGCCAACCACATATTACTTAGAGTAAGCCAACCACATATTACTTAGAGTAAGCCAACCACATATTACTTAGAGTAAGCCAACCACATATTACTTAGAGTAAGCCAACCACAGATTACTTAGAGTAAGCCAACCACAGATTACTTAGAGTAAGCCAACCACAGATTACTTAGAGTAAGCCAACCACATATTACTTAGATTAAGCTAACCACAGATTACTTAGAGTAAGCCAACCACATATTACTTAGAGTAAGCCAACCACATATTACTTAGAGTAAGCCAACCACAGATTACTTAGAGTAAGCCAACCACAGATTACTTAGAGTAAGCCAACCACAGATTACTTAGAGTAAGCCAACCACATATTACTTAGAGTAAGCCAACCACATATTACTTAGAGAAAGCCAACCACAGATTACTTAGAGTAACAGTATCTTAGACTTGAATGAGTAAAAGCAACATCTACTTGGTAATGAAAGAGATACTGAATCTTTGTTTCAAACCAATATTTGAGATCTAAGGTAAATGTGGACCTTATCCATCATGAAACTTACTTGAAGGAGATGCTTGGTATGGTGGTGTAGAGGACCCTAAGCTGCTTCCAGAATCTCCTGACCTTGCATCAGGAAATGGTTTTGGAGGTGTATCCTTGAATGGAGGAAAACCAGAAGCCGGTGGAGGTGCTTTTGAAATCTGATCTTTATATTCTTGTCTGTTGCGACGCCGAAGTTCTTCATAGGTAAGCTGGATCTTGTCCTGAGATGGTGTTTCTGACTCCTTAACTGGAATATTGAATCATATCTATTCAGTACGTACAAAAATTGATAAACATATTGCTGATGAATAATTCCATCTAGCAATGAACTACAAATGAATAAGCAATATTGTTAAAAAAAAATTATATTAATAATAACTGAGTTATTCCGTGACTAATGGACATCTACAGTGACAGGAGTTGTAATGTTATTAATAAACAAACACCTACAGTGGTATGAGTTGTGCTGTGACTAACAAAACAAAAATCTACAGTGACATAAGCTATTCAGTGACTAACAAACAAACATCTACAGTGACAGAGTTGTTCTGTGACTAACAAACAAAAATCTATAGTGACATGAGTTGTTCTGTGACTAATGAACAAATAAACTACAGTGATATGAGTTGTGCTGTGACTAACAAACAAAAATCTACAGTGACATTAGCTGTTAAGTGACTAACAAACAAACATCTACAGTGACAGAGTTGTTCTGTGACTAACAAACAAATATCTATGGTGACATGAGTTGTTCTGTGATTAAGAAACAAGAATCTATAGTGACATGAGTTGTTCTGTGACTAACAAACAAATATCTATAGTGGCATGAGTTGTTCTGTGACTAACAAATATCTATAGTGACATGAGTTGTTCTGTGACTAACAAACAAATATCTATAGTGACATGAGTTGTTCTGTGACTACTTACTTACTTACTTTTTCCTTCCACGTATGCCGCTAAGCGTTGTGGGGAGATGCAAGTTCCTGTCATAAGCAAGGCGGGCAGCATCTGATGTTCTGAGGCCATGCTTTTGGCAGGTTTCGGAGACCCCGTCAATCCACAGTTTCCTTGGTCTTCCTCTTGACTTATATCCTGAGCTTCTTTGGTTGAAAATTTGTGATGTTATTTGATCATTTTTCATCCTGGTTAGATGTCCAAACCATTTCATTCTTTGATGTTCTATGTAGTCTAAACATGGCGTAGTTTTGACAGTGTTTCTAATGTCTATATTCTTTATCCTGTCTAGTCTGGTCTTATTCGCTGCTTTTCTTAGACATTTCATTTCACAGGCTTCTATTTTTTTTTCATGGGTCTTGTTGATTGTCCATGTTTGGCACTGGTAGCAGAGTGTTGGAATGAAGATGGTGTTTATCAATTGTCTTTTGGTCTTCATGTTCTGTGACTAACAAACAAATATCTATAGTGACATAAGTTGTTCTTTGACTAACAAACATCTATAGTGACATAAGTTGTTCTGTGACTAACAAACAAACATCTACTCACCACTGCTGTCTATTGTGGGTCTGAACCTGTCGTCCAAGCCCTCAGGAGTGGAGTAATCATCTTTTATCCTGGGAGAAGAAACACCTGCAGAAGCACCATCCCATGCTGCTGGACTGCAAGCAATATGAAATATGCTTAGATAATATCATCATCATGTTGCAGGTTCTTTGCAGAACGTCGCTATCATTGCGGTCTGCCTAGAAAGAAACTCACTCTCTCGCCAGCTCTCTTGCCTGATGTACTTACATATTCAAGAGGTCACTTATATCCTGTGCCCATCTTCGTGTTGGTCGTCCCCTGCCGCTCTTTCCTGGTACCATGCCTTCTGCTATTATTTTTGTCCAATCCGCTATGGCGCTTAATATGTCCAAAGTATTTTAGCTTCCGAGACAAGATACTTGATGTTCAGATCTTTTAACATGTCAGTATTTCTTCTCTTTTTTGTCAATGGTATTCTGAGATCCTTCTGTAGCATTTCAACTTAAAAGCCACTATTTTCTCTCTTAAGGACTGGGAGATAGTCCACGACTCACATCTGTATGTTGTCACAGGAAGGATGCATGCTCTCAAAATGTTAATTTTGATTTCCTTGCTGGTGTTTAACAATAGACTTTTAATGCTGTTTATTCTTCGCATTGCAATGGCCATCCTCCTTTTTATATCTGTCAAACGGTCTCCATTGCTATTTATTTATTAATCATCGTGATATTTTTCCATTTTCCTTTTATTCACAACTGACTGATCCTATCACTAACAGCTTCAAAATGTATAATACTTTCCAACAACTTTTTCTTGATAACAAATTCTGTCCCTAGTTCATGTTTGTTTTGAGTGTTTTCTCCATGACCTATGATCATTCCATTTTCCTCTATGGTACCCTGTTCTTTCTTGAATTGCTCTTATATTCATTCTGTATTTTGATAACTCACGGGTCAGTTCTTCAGCTTCTCCACTCCAGCTCCATAAAGCGTTCGTACATTCCATGTTCCAAATCTCAAAAGTCCTTTGACGTTCCACGTTCATTGTCCGTTTAAATCCATCCAAAATTGAGGCTTAGATATCTGTTTTTTTAACGAGATAAAGTTTTATGAAAGTGGGGGTGTCGGACCAATGCTTCAACCCCCAACCTGGAGGGCCAGGGTGTCTCTCTTTGTTCTCTGCCCTACAACCTTTCCGGCTTGGGAGGCCCTACTGGTAGCTATGCTACCACCGGCATAGCTCTCAGGGTCATTGAGAAAGGAGGACTGAAGAAAAATAATAACTGTGGTAGATATGTTTGTATACATGTATTTCTTCTTTTTCTGCTGCTGCATCTGCCCTCACAGGGAAGGCTGCTTTTTGGGGGGGCGGGTGGTGGGGAAATGGGGTGGGGGGTGAATGGCAGTGGGTCGATTCATGTCTCCCCCCAAAGGGGGTCTTAGAACTAATTATGGGGTATATGCATTAAACAGATTCATCAGTGCGCTCTTATGTCCTTGAAGATTAAAAAGTAAAAATTTTGTTAACAAATATAAAGATAAAAATGTCACATTTGAAAAGTTGTATTTCTACTACCCATTATTCATACATACCCTGCCTCTGTTTCAGGTAGCCCCTTTGCTTTCCTAATCTGAGCTGCCAGGTTTGAATTAGGTATTTTATCAAGAATTTTCTGCTGGCAAACTGATAAATATGAAAGCTTGCCCAAAAAGTAACCAATACCACCGAGAACTGAAATGTATAAGATAGGGAAAGTAAAATTAAATAAACCAGTCTGTGGATTAAATATTCTTAATCAAAACAATGCTTTCCTGTTGTAAATTTAAATAATGCAGGCACAAACAATGCACTGAACAATTTATTTCTTGGCAAATTTGTTCATTTCTTGTCAGGTAGATTACTACAAAGTTACATCTTAACTCAAATGAAGAACCAAAATGAATACTTTACGCTGAAATACATTCATCATATCTCTTGTTACACTTAACATCTCTTGTTATACTGTACATCTCAACAACAGAAGCTCAAGATAGCCATGTGATTACCATGGAGCTTACACACTTGCCACATGCTCTTTTTGTCTGCACAGCACAGGATTGTCCATTCTAATTGTCATAGTTTATGTAAATTTCTGTAATTGTCTATTCAGTGTGTGGTAAATAACTTGGAAGGCACAAACATTATAACTTGGAAGGCCCAATCATTATCAATTATATGCTTAAAGTCAAGCAAATGACATCATATCAAAGAACTGGATTGTAGGAGTATAGATTGTTAAGATTATTGTAAATGTACTTTTTATATAATTATGATATAATGTGTAATCTTTCTTTGGGAACAATAAAAGTTATCTAGAATACCAATATTCTGTCTAAAGATATATTAATACGTCATATGCAAATCTTTGTTCCTGTGATGCTGTGTTTAATCTTTCCCTGCAGTTCTCAAGAGCTATCTATCCCCAGCATGTTTTTTCCCCGACTGTCATAAGCTTAATGCAGCAGGTCATATATTCACTGAAGAGAGTTCTTTGGGGTTTATTTTTTTGCAATACAGTAAATAATGATTCATATGTTAAAGACTGTTCCATTTATTATAATAGTGCACTGGACTGTAGTATTCCTTCTTCCTGGAGATGACCATAATTTATAATTTCTTACGATCTAATTTTCACCATACTAAGTTAGATATCTGTAAGCTTCTGCAGAAAGTCCTGGTTGTTCATCCATTTGGACTTAGTCTTTTAGGGCCTGAGTTTTGCGTGTACATCCATTTTACTGCTTATCTGTGTGCATTTGGTTTCTCCTTGCCACTCAGGCAAATGCACTCTGACTTCGTAATAAGCCCCCAATTAGTGGACTTCTATGAAATGTTTGTGGAGGAGGCAGAGGGTTTATTCTTGTTTGACCCAAAATGGTGCCCTGGAACCCACATGTACTAATTGTTAGTGATAAATAGTTTTTACAATACAAAGTATTTCAAAAACAAAATATCTTGCTTTTTTTTTATTACATGCAGTTGTCACCAAAAATAAGTAACAGTCAAAGTTTTATTTTTACATTACAATTTCTTACATTGCATGACATATATCTACACAATCATTACAGTGTGGAAATGGTGTGTTGGGGAGTAACAAGGAAATCTGGCCAAAACTCTACACTCAGAGAAAAAGGAAAACAGACATATAATTGAATTGCTACTTGTGCAATCCGATCAGAAACTCTTCCCTGGCTGCTTTAAGTGAGGAAGGCGTGTGTATGGGAATGTCCTAAGAGCTGTAATGCTAATTCCAAACTCAACTCAGCTCTTATCTAAACAACAGTTTTTCTTCAGCTTTATGTACACAGGTTGAACACACTGGTGGAAAAGTTCTGGTTGTTTGTCCACTTCTAGACTTTGATCTTGTTCCAGAAAATGAGTTTTGCATCCACATTGGTTTACCAACATGACTAAGTAGTATGCAGACTGTTGGCTCCTCCCCTCTCAGGCAGATGCACTCTGACTTTAAGGATACACCTCTACTTAGTAGACTTTTACAACATGCTTGCTGGGTAGTGGGGGGCAGTTGGTCTTCTTCTTCACCCAAAAAACGGACTCTGGAACCCATATCAACAGTTCTATCTAAGCTTGCTTCAACAGTTTCCTTGTTTCTCCATTCTCAATATTTGTGCTATCCAGCAGTTGAAAAATAAACAATTTTCTTTTCAATCATCTTACTGCTCAAAGGTGGAGAGTTTGTCTTTTCTTTGATGTAATTCCAACAAAATATGACAGTCAGCAAAACCATATTTTATGTAAACTTTCATGTGCTTGGTGAACAACTTATGATGATAAAGGCTGGCCCAGAATATTTACAAAAATGTGTGTGTGTGTGTGTGTGTGTGTGTCAAACAGCCCCAGCATGTCATCTTTATACATGCTATTGGCAGTGAGCAGTTGTGCTAGATCCATATGTTGTTGTTGTTGTTAGTTTGGATTGGGGGGGGGGGGGGGGGTGGACATGTTTAACCCTGCTGAAAACAGCTTTGGTTATAATTGGAGTCTACTTGTATCTGCACCAAGTTTAATGATTTAAATTGTTTGTTGTGCCAAGAGTTGTGGCTTATTACCCCAGCTGTATAATTTTGTCACTCATAACATGTCTGTGTCCTCCACTTTGGTCCTGTGGTCCTGTGGTCCTGCTCTTGGTGCCAGCACCCATATGTTTAAAACACCAAATGGCACTCAATCAGTGATGTGGTCAACATTATATCAGCCAACTTTAGCTTTCAGGATATGTTCTGGTACTCACTATAAAAAGGGTGGGGGTCGACCTGGGAGCCATATGCCAATTATAAATATCTACCACAATGCAGATTCAAGCGCAAGACCTGAGGGCAAGCAAGCCAATATTTAGCCACTGCGACATCCTGATCTCCCAGCATAACATTCAACAGATGATCCAAACTCGGTGAGAAAAAAGGAATCTGGATCCGCTTCATAACAAACTGTAGAGTTTCAAGTGAAACAAGAAACGCAGAGGACCCTTTTGTACACCCGTAGTGCATCAGGCATGTTTTTATAGACCAATCAGCGCTCAGTGGGTGATGCGGTCAACGTCACGCCTGACAGTTTCAATAACTTCATTAAAAAGCAAAAGAAGTAAATTATAATGTTTACACCAGTGATGTAACAGGCACACGATGGATGCTAGACTTATATTTTACTTACTAACTGGCAGGATACCACCATTACTCACGCATTAAATGTAAGTATTTTATGTCACTTACCAAAGACTTTAGGCAATGATCCATACTTTGGATTGGGACTCCAGTAACCTGAAAATAATGTTTAAAGTTACGTTAAAACATGCAGACATTTGTTGTTCACAAAGAACTCTTCAGAAAAAAAATCACTTGAATAATATGATCTAAGTTATGAAATTATGAGGCAGGGAGGAACTACCTTTCAAACACATACAAAATCTGGAATACATCTTAGAAGGGTACCAGTCACCGAATTCACCCCATGTCACTCGTGCCCGAGACCTTGTGACTATGCCCACAGGCTGTCCTATCTTCGAGGGGTGTCAAGTCTTGCTTGTTTTGAAGGTTTTTTCCACATCCACCACCGACGACAGCCACCGCCAACCAGCGTACAAATACAAAAACATCAATGATTCCATATCCACTCACCGTAGTGCCTTCGGGGCTTCCCCTTACAGTACTTTTTCCACATACACAGACGTACTCACAACAACAACATATTCCAGAAACAACACATGTTTAAACAAAAGACAGTAGCTAAAACAAAGCTGCGCCTTTGTGTCGGATAAATAATGTGTCGACCTCTGTGAATGAATGCCAGTCACTTTTTGCCACGCTGTCTGTGAACAGACACCAAAGAGAGGCATCTCATAACACCCCTAGCAGATAGGACAGCCCAAATGAATGGCCATCAGATCGTGCGCAGGAGCAAAACAGAGTGAATCCATAATTGGTAATTTGCAGTAAACTTCACCTCCATACAAAATTAGATAAAAAAAAAAATATAATTGCTTCTAAATTTGTGACTGAAATAATCTAATCGCTGAGTCGGCAAGCTAATGGACGATTCACAAAGATACCAGATATGACCATATATATATATATTTATATACACACACACACACATATACATATATATGCTAACAGTAATAAATAACATGCAGAGGCACAGCTCCTTATTGCACAATTATTTATAGAAAATGTTGGTGGCAAGTGGAAAAAATAAAGTAAATGCTAAATGTGAGTGGAAAAGACCCATAAAAGACACCTTGAAACAAGAAGCAATTTTTGTTGCACTATTTCATCAAGCTATGGCCTAATGTATCTAATTTTGACAAGCAACTTGTTTGTGTTTGATTTCTGTAGCCTTTGACTGTCCTCAGTTGTGTTCTCTGTGTGATTTTTAGGATGGATTCAGGTTGTGGTGGTGGTGGGCAGACCCACTGTTCATTATTAAGCCTAGCTGCAAACCACAACACAACATGCCAACCACCTTTTTAAGGCAAATGCAAAAGAAGTCTGTCTTCAGTCCACCAACAAGGAAAGGTGGTTTGTGCCTCTCTTTCACTTTTTCTACCCACTGGTCTGTCTGATTAGGGATCCCATAGAAGTAGTAGCAAAGCTAGCATCAGTCATTAAAACACACATGTTCTATACCACTGCAAAAAAGCGCGCGCGGGGGGGGGGGGGGGGGGGGGGTTATCATGCGGTACACTGACTGAAGGGGGGAGGGGGGGAGGTTATCATGCGGTACACTGACTGAAGGGGGGGGGGGGGGGGGGGGAGGTTATCATGCGGTACACTGACTGAAGGGGGGGGGGGAGGGGGGAGGTTATCATGCGGTACACTGACTGAAGGGGGGAGGGGGAGGGGGGAGCGTTATCATGCGATACACTGACTGAAGGAGGGGGGAGGGGGGAGGTTATCATGCGGTACACTGACTGATCTATGGGGGGGGGGGGAGGGGGAGGTTATCATGCGGTACACTGACTGAAGGGGGGGGGGGAGGGGGGAGGTTATCATGCGGTACACTGACTGAAAGGGGGGAGGTTATCATGCGGTACACTGGAAGGGGGGGGGGGGGGGGGAGGTTATCATGCGGTACACTGACTGAAGGGGGGGAGGGGGGAGGTTATCATGCGGTACACTGACTGAAGGGGGGGGAGGGGGGAGGTTATCATGCGGTACACTGACTGAAGGGGGGGGAGGGGGGAGGTTATCATGCGGTACACTGACTGAAGGGGGGGGGGGGGAGGTTATCATGCGGTACACTGACTGAAGGTGTGGAAGAAGCATATCAAAATGCAGGATTTAGACATTTAGACACATGACAGAAAGTGCTGATGATGTTCAATGTAAAAATGATACTGATGATGATGGTGACCACAGATGAAAAATACATACCGCCTTTGACTAACATATGCGCTGCCAACATGTTGCCAAGAGATAATGGTAAAGCTGTGGGGAAAAAAGAGAAAAATCTGTAGCATAACAATTTATACTGTATCAAACATTCTCGTATTGCAGTTGTAACCCTCCTACAGTTACCTTCAAGGCAGTCTGGGTCTAGATCATGACCAAAGACACACATTGTGTTATGGCTAATGAAACTAGAAAACTATATAAGAAAGAGACAGTCAAATTGATTCTTTGGTCATTTGATGAAAAGAGAGGCAATGGAGAATACTATAATGATTGGAAAGATCAACTGTAAAAGAGGCAGAGGCAGACCCAGAGAAACATTGCTGGACAGCTTAAAGGGATGGCATCGTGGAATATCATTAATGGAATTGATTCAGAATATCAGTGACAAAGATCTGTGGGAAGATATGAGCACCTACGCAGCATGGCAGAGCCATTTTTTTTCTTCTTCTTCTTCGTTCACCGGCTGTGAATTCCGGCGGAAGGTCCCAGTTGATCGTCTGCTTGGACTTTTGGCTTTTACCTGGACCTGAGTTTTGCGTGTACAACCGTTTTGCTGTTCCCTGCCTCATGGGCAGCTGTACTCCGACTTCGAGGGAAGACGTCAGGCCTTTTTCTAGGATGACTGTGGCCATTGTTTTGTGTGGGTCGAGACGTTGCCTGATTTGTGTGGTGTCCACTTTGTCTCCTTCTCCGCAGGTATTGCCCATAGAGTACACCTTTGGGGCAGCCCCCTGTGGAACGGTTGGCCCTCAAGGAAAGGCAGGGGCAGATCATGGGCATTCCCCGCCATCCAAGGAGGTTTCCATTTTTGCAGAGCCGGCACATGGCGCTCTGGTTCTGGGCTCACCCAAGGAATCGTCACGTCCTGCACATGCCCGCTTGACCTCACATCCGTATTAGGCCTCCCGCTCGACAAGGGCTGCGCCCTCCGGAAGTCAGCGGGAATCAGCCCGCGAATTCTGGACTTTTGTGACCACCCAAATAGGTACATTCTTTTTCTTCGCACGTTAGGTATCTTTGACGAGCCGTTAGCCCGACAAAATTCAACATCCTGCGTCAGGCATATCGTTATCTGTTTGGTCCCAGCACTCGGGCGAGTGGGGTCTTTTGGTGTGGACATTTGGACTTTTTCCGTTCAATACGATCTGTGATGGTCAGATTTTGAGCTTACTCGTGTGACGTAGGTTCTAGTTTTGTTGGACATTTAGGCTTAGCCAGCCGATGGATGGTTGCTGTCTTGGTGTACCTCAGCGCGGTGATGACGACACTGAGGGTTAACAGAGGATGTACATGGGTGGAATCTTGCTGCGAGACACCACCCACAGGAGATGTTACTCGTCTGTGCTGCGGGTAAATCTCTAGGTCAAGGGTTGAGTCTCAGCAGAACAATGTTCTCTTTACTCCACCATCTTTTAACCAAGGGTTGTAATTTTAGATGTATATTCGGCAAGCATTTTACTCATGTTCCTAATGAGTTTTGATAACCTTTTTCACCCATGCGTTTGGGGGCGGGCAGATGAGAGCCACAAGGACACATCACCTCTGGGGGCCGCCAAACTCCGAGATCCCCTGACAGCTCTGTTAATGCTCATTTGAGACATTATCCGTGGCGCACGACGAGGACGTGCTGCAGGGGTCTTGCGTGAGGTTCCGTACAACCAGAACAGTGAAGGACTGAGGCCCGAGTGACGTACGGAGTATCTCCTTATACACATCATGTTGGACTTGAATTTCCCTCACGCCTGTGACATAAATCACCGCACCACCTGGCAGGGCCATTGATAATGATGATGATGATGGCTATGATGCAACTGTGTTGCTCATATTTTACTGGGGCTCTTTGAGAAAGCACAGAACAGTAACTCATCAACCTACCAAGCCTGCTGTAAGTAGTGACTAAGGGCATGGTTTGGCTTGGGGTTGGCCCCCTCATTTTACATTTTTTTTTAAAAGTACCAGTCATAAAAGCCAACATAATATGAACAAATTTAACAAGGATTAGCACAAGCTGGCTGAAGACCTATGCCAGAGGGATAAATGTTAAATAAAGAATCAACATCACAGCTGTCGGGACACACGTTTCCATCTTCAGCAGCAAGTGAAGAGTTCCAATTCCGATGGTACCAGTAACTGTCTGATTGTATATTTATTTATCTTGCCCTTCCCTTGAGTGTTGGGCGCTGACCAGATTCCCAGGTAACTCTCCGCAGCGCCATTCTCCTAAGACCGTAATGATCTATTTGTGCTTCCGTAATGTTCACCTTGCTCCTAAACTGCCCTCACAACATCTAGCGTGTCATATATCAATTCACCAACAAGTGGTGCAGAACTGGCCAGTCTATCTGCCTGTTCGTTTCCCAACAAACCGGCATGACCTGGAAAAAATATCCAAAGGATGCTAACTACCCGGGACTTCTGAAGTGATGCTTGCCAATCTGCACAGAGCATGCCTGTCTCCACCTTTCTTAACATGTTCTGTGAGTTAGTTACAATCATGGCATTGTGTGTTATAAAGATCAAAAGCAAGCAAAAAGATTGATACTTTACTATTCTGATCAGTGGTATAACTTGAGAAAAAAAAAGCAAATCTAATCTGAGAGCACAGTTATTGTGTGTGAACTTGAGCAATAACCACCCGTGTTATCAGCACAAAACATTAGAGTGATGATGATGATGAGAATATTACTGACTTAGATTTAAAGAGTTGGAACTGGACAATTAAAGGCAATCTTATGGAAGAATGTAACAAGATTGTTGTTACAGTGAAACCTTGTTCACATGATTGCACTTAAGAAGAACACTTGGTTTACGTGAACACAATTGTGGTCCCAGCAGGGATGTATTATTGTTGCCAGCCCCCAGCTAGCATGATTTATTTTAAAATGAACTCAATTTTCAAGCTGACAACGCAAGAGCTTCAGCTCCTTCATCAGCAGTAGAAGAAAGAAATTGCAGAAGGTTTCTTCAGGGGATGAAGAGGAGGAAGCTGGAAGGATAAGCACTGCTGAAATCCAAGATCTTGAACTCATCATCATGTGCATTGCCAACTGGCGTAAACGCTCATGCGTCTCTGGTGGTCAGGAACAGCTTTCTTGATGATATCCCTCCATGTCATCATTTCCGCCCATCCAGCATCATCTCTCTTAGTCTGCCTCTACCCCTTTTCCCACTGATCTTTCCAGCTGTCATGATCTTGGTCTATGTGGTTGAAAACGCAAGAAGCTGAGAGGTGAAACAATGGTCCCTAGTTAACAGGTGTTAACTTATTCAAAGATAACATTATCAAAAATTTTAGAAAATTTAAAAAAAAAAAAAGGTTGCCAAGACAGAGAACTTTGGAACACTGGCTGTCAACAAAAACTAGTGACCCCAAACTCTCAATAAGTGGTAAATGACTATGATCTGAAAAACTAGAAAGGATTCCTGAGGTTATCATGTAAAGGTGACACATTCCAAACAATAATCTCTCTAAATCGTCGCCCTCCTCCTACATCTAGGCACCATGTCACAATTTTTATCAAGGTTCATTAAATACAATGTTTCATAACTTTTCTATTTGTTTTCATGTTTGTATTCAAACAAGATCATTATGTCTTATTACATTTACAGTGGCTGTATTTGCAAGAAAACATGTTAAAATTTAAGTTTACTGGATCCTGAACAGATTCAGTTTCAATTTTTTTCAATAGGAAAAATTTCTCTGGAACTCAAATGATTTGGAATTCAAACACCGTCTGGAACAAATTATGTTCGAATTCTGAGGTACTACTCTCTCTCTCTCTCCCTCCCTGTGTGTGTGTATGTGTGTGCGTGTGTGTGTGTGTATATATATAAAATACCTGAAAGGAAAATATATTCAACACAAACAGCAAAATACCATATATTTGTAGCTTATTAATTAACAATTTATGCAAGTTAATCTCATGTAAACACCAATGGCACACCCATTCTGATTCAGTACAAATATCACACTGTCTACATGTCAAATAAGAATGACAGAACTAAAAATAGTGTGATACCTCTTTTGTAAAAGCTATCCCTCTCGCATTCTTTTAAGACCAGCTTTTCTTCTTCAGTTAGTACCTGAAAGTTCATGGTTCACAACAAATAAATACAAACTGATACTTATCAGGGCAACACAATTTCATTTTTAGGAAATCTCAACTATGTGGTAGTTTCCATTTTTGCCTCTGGTATGCAGCCTAACTATGTCTTTTTGGTTTATATTGTTTTTGATTTTAACCAAGAGGCTCCGAGAGGCCATAATCCAGCATCACTGCTCACTACTCCTCTAAGAAAAAGCGGTAAACGCTTGTTCATGCTCTGGCCATCCCCATCATGCCTAGTTAACACAATTTTTTTGGTTTGCAATCACAGTTTTTAACAAATATCATCATATTTACTAAAAATAGCTTGGGGAGGAAAGGGGGTGGGGGGAATTGTGTGAAAATATATTTTAAAAGTTATTATGATGTCATAATCCCCCCCCCCCCCCCCCCCCCCCCCCCCCCCCCCAGCCTTTAGTAATCAGGGTCATAGGTCACAGCATAAGTCCCCACATGAATGCTATTTTGTGTGTTCAGGGCCAAGGGAAAGAAACTGCTTAAAATCTATGCTCTTTCATGTTTAAACTAACAAAAAAAACAAAAACAAAAACTGTTCCTTTTTCTTAGCGTTCACTGGCTGTAAACTTCTGTGGATGTTAACGCCTGTTTATTTCTGGACCATGGTCTTGTTCCAGAACCTGAGTGTTGTGTGCACATCCGTTTTACGGTGTGCATTTTGTTTTTTTTTTATTCTTGGCTGTTGGTACCTCACCTCCCTGACTTTATTCATTTTGCTTTTATCTGATGCACTGTATTATTGCACACAACTGAGTGTGTTTCCAGCACCAGAGGCTAAATTACAGTGTCCAATATTAAAAGTTAAAAAAATGCTTCGGCCTGAAAAAGTATCTCTTTCAACCTTATTAAAAGACGGTTGACATTGCTACCTACCTATTTTAAATAAGGATATCATCAGTAGGTGCCAGAACTGTATGCAACAATTCTATTTTGTATAAATTCCTGACATTGACCCAAAAAAAACGTGAAACTAAAATCTATCTCATTTAAACTTTTGTTTCTTGATATGAAAACACACCTTTAACCCTTTCACTCAGAAAAGCCTTAAAATAACCCAAACTTCCGACTAGGTCTAATTCCCAGCAAATATCACTTTTCTTATTTACATGATGTATAGTTATTGCAACTGGCTCAGTTCGTGCCTGTGCAAACATTTAGGAAGTTATAATATTTAAATAATTAACTAATAATAGCATTTAGATGGGTTTTCACTTGTGCTAAATGGTTAATTTTAAAGCCCACATGACGTAAGATTTTCTCATAAGCCTCAGTGGTAAAGGTCACGAGGCACGTCAATAGTCACCCAATTCATACGTTTTTAGGCCCCGAGAGCTGTATTCAATTCAATGCTTCACCCCATTTGTGTTTATTGATTACCCCTTTCAAATATCTTTATAT
This sequence comes from Candidula unifasciata, assembly GCA_905116865.2. Lineage (NCBI taxonomy): Eukaryota > Metazoa > Mollusca > Gastropoda > Stylommatophora > Geomitridae > Candidula > Candidula unifasciata. The sequence continues at coordinate 292,285 of CAJHNH020004201.1, forward strand.
CTTTTTGATAAATTTATTAGTGACCTGTGTAAATACTGTTGTTGTTTTTACAGATTTATTTTTCCAGGAAACCCAAAGGGGTCATCATCTTATTTTTTCCAGAGTTCTTAAGGCAAAACAGTTAACACATTTTGTAACATATAAACTGCATACATGGATAGATTATTCTCCTTTAGGATTCTGAGCCTGTGAGGTTTATTTATTACTGCAGATATAATCCGCCGACATTTGTCTGTCTGGCCTTCTCTTTGAATTTAATAGCTCCAAGTTTTTGCAGGTCTGCATTTATTATCTCTGCCATGTTCTTGGTCTACCTTGTGGTCTACTCAAATTCATTCAACTACATGGAAAGATATATTTCATGAAATGGTGATATCAGGAAATTAAATACAGCCAAGAGTAATGATACTCAACTAAGTAGGTTAAAACAACCAGTGGTGGTTCATGGACCACAGGTTAAAGAACACTGATGAACTGGCCGTTGTATACACACCCCAGAGTTTGATGACTGTGTGCTTTTACTAATTCAGACGAAGGACAGGGCATAACAGATCAACATATGTTGAAAGTTTTCGGTGTAGGAAATACGGAGATATGTCTCTGTAGCGTGGCACCAGAAAATGCTGAGCATGTGCTCTAACACTGTCAATTGTGTGTTACCAGCAGAGATGCAATCTGGCCTGTTCCAACCACAATGATGACAAAACTGTATGGTACATGAGAGGATATGGACTGCACAATAGCTCTCATAAATGCTACCAGCATTCTGATATAGACATAAGGATCGAAGAAGAACAGGCAATTTTGCTTTAAGTCAAAGTCAACATGAACCTGTCTGCTACCAAACAACTTTCATCTGAATTGAACCCGATGTCTTGGTTTTAGGAAACTCGGTACAATCCCCCAAACAACAGATGCCAGCCACTGTTTCAAAGTACTATGCATTGCAAAATCTGTGAAAAACCAGTGTTTGAAAACAGTATGATTGAGATGAGATGCCTATCTCAATCTTAGATCTGCTAGCTCTCAGATCTGCCTGCCTCACTGATCTGCTTGCTCTTTGTCCTCTTTGTAGGCACTGTAAGATGAGTACTGACACCTTTTTTAGTCACTCTGTGGTGAGTACCGGCAGCTCTTTTTCAAGAAAAAAGCTGCCATTGATAAGCCTAACTGTATGGCTCTATGGCTTAGAGGTTAGTGAATGTTCTAACGATTTCATGATCCTTGAGCACTATGGGCCGTTTGCCACATGGTGATGGATAGTCAACATACAAAAAATCTCCTTTTTGGACAATAGTACAAATGTGGAAGATACTGTGGCCTCACCCCATAATATTTCTAAAGACAGCAGTGCCACACTGTTTCAACAGACCCCTTTCCCAAGCCTTCAGGCGTATTCTGGGCATAGAGGGCTAGACCAATTTATAGACAAATCGGCACTCGGTGGGTGATGTGTTTGGGCAGCATGATGCCGGCTGGCCTTTACTTCTCAGGATTTTACCTAGTACACTGGGAGCCAAGGTCATTTCTGAACAAGTTCGGCTCCATCAGGACCTGACCCCGCGACACTGGATACGCAGGCGAGCGTCACAAGACGCTACCAACACCACAGTGGCTGCACTTAGCCAACCTTTATTCAAATTGTGCAGACGGCAGCTACCTTTTTAATGTAATGTCTAATTACATTGAGGAAAGGACGTTATACGGAGACAGATAAAAATCAAAGCAGAAGTACTATTTCTCTCACAGGTATTGTAATTTGCCGTGGTTCTCCACCCTGTACCCCTGGCTGATTCAACAGCGGACTCCGTTGTTCAGCTCTCTCAGGCGGAGTTGCCATTTTTTGCTTACATAGGACGTCTAGTGTTAACGATAGGTCGAGGTCGCTTACAGCTCTCAACATCCATGGGCGCTTAGGTCATTTACAATAATGTTTGCTGTGTTTGATGCTTTTGTTTGACACAAATACTTCGTGGATTTTTTTTTCAGTTGATAGATGCATTTTGTTTTTTAGAAATGCAGCAGCTAAATATAGGTAAAATCGTTTCAGATTTTATGAACAGATACACGGACAAACATATAAACCAACATACGGCTAAACAGGGAATAGGGGAAGTTACCCTCATTAGGAAACGTAGTGTCGTCTGCTAACAAAACTGTAATTCGTAATTGAAAATTTGTTGTACACCTTTCATGTTTTACCTATTATTTTACGCTTTATAACAATTACTTTACCATTATTATTAATGTATATACTTATGTGTTAGCATTTGTTTTTTTTTAAAGCTTGGTTTCTAGTGAGCACTGTGATTTTAAATAATAATCATCATCAGTAATAGTAATAATAAAATACTGTCTTTGTCGATGTGCCCCGCAACCGGTCTTCCCCGACAATCTGAATCAAAATCCTGACACCAGTCCAGTACAGCTTATTGGTGCGTGTTGTCAGTGTTTTTTTTAATGTGTTTGACCTTGTAACCAGACAAAACTTCATTTTTGTTTTAAGCCCCCCCCCCCTTCCCCACCCTTTTTCCAGGATTGCAGTATCAGTATGTAGGATCAACATCTCAAGGATGGGAATCAAACAGATACTAACTACAGTTGAGTTACAAATCATTTCAACCGTAAAGCCAAATAGCACTGTTTGGGGTACCATAAAACAGTTACGAAGTAAACTGTACTACAGTGTAGGCGGGTCTTATGCTAGATGTAGTATATTTGAGATGATTATTCATGGAAAGAAACAAACCAAAGAAAAATAGAACCCATCATCATCATTATCATCATCACGTGCCTTGCCAGTTGGCGTAGGCGCTCATGCATCTCCACAGATCACTACCCCTGGTTGCCTGGAACAGCTCCCTTGATGGTATAACTCCATGCCATTGTTTCTGTCCATCTCGCATCATCTCTCTTGGTCTGCCCTACCCCTCTTTTCACTGATCTTTCCAGTTGTCATGATTTTTCCAATGTCTCTCTTTTCATTACATGACCAAAGAACTGTGTTTGTCTCCTTCCTATTGTAGTGTATAAAGATTTACTTTCATTAGCTTCTTTCAAACAATCATTGTTAATTACTCTTCTTAATTTGTTCCGTGACATTCCTTGATTCACTGCCATACATTATAACAGGTTCTATGTAACATTTTAAAACTCATTTTAACCCATCAGCTTAATAATATCACAAACACAAACGACAAGGGAACATTGCGGGCAGAGAGCCTTCACCAACACATTACATATTTTATGTAGCCTGCCATCACAGGACTGGGACCTGTGACAACTGCGCCTTATGTTACTTCCATGGATCTGATTGGCTGAAACTAAGGACTTTGTTGTCATTGGAACTTGCTCAGAGTAAATTACCACATGAATGAATCTCGGTGGGAACTTACATTCATGATTGTGATGCTATGTCTGGTTGGGTAGCTGTTATCTATATTTTAAAAAAAGGGCAGTGTTACCAATTGATTTGTGAAGACAGGGCAAGATAAATTTATATATCACTAAGTTAACAATTCATTAAATTATTATTTTTGTTGATTATATCAGTTGTGTGTTTACACAGCTAGTGACAAGCTCATTCAATTACAGTAATATTTACAGACATGACTGATTTTATTCTTTAATGATTGAATCAGATAGAATTTAGGTGTTAACAGCAACTTAAATTAAATGAAAAATATTTTTAAAGTATTAAATGGCATTTATAGAAATTTAAAAAAAAGCTCTGCTGTATTATTTAAGTATTGTTATTAAAGGATTTACTTCATGCCATATAGTGAGTAAGTATATTCTTGCTACCTAATATGTAATAAATTGTATTACAGTTTACAATGTTATTTTTAATATTCACTATCAGAATTAATTTTGTTGAAGTTTTTTTCCTCCAATTATTAACATAATAATGATTTTCAAAGATAAATATCTTTGTGTCAGTGTTACTATATATATATATATATATATATATATATATATATATATATATATATATATATATATATATATATATATATATATATATATATATATATATATATATATATATATATATATATATATATATATATATATGTGTGTGTGTGTGTGTGTGTGTGTATATATATATATATATATATATATATATATATATATATATATATATATATATATATATATATATATATGTATGTATATATATATATATGTGTATGTATATTTCCACCAGTGTTGCTAACCAGTTTTACTACAGACAAACAACTGAGATGTCATTTCTACGGGACAGATTTGCACTGTTGAAATCTGTACTGATGTACTTAGATTTCAAAAAACAGTTTATGGATATCAAGGAAAATGCTATAAAATATAGACATTTAAAAGTAGGAAATTTATCGTGTTTTTGTGTGTGTGTGTGTGTCACTTATTTTTGTGTGTGTTAATAATTATGAATTTAACAACCAAAAGTAGCTGGCAACCTTACATATCCAATATCAAAACAAAAAACATTTGCCTACTTCATGCATTTTTATGCCAAGGCTATATTTAATATCAGTTTTTCACATTATTATAGTTAACCTCTCATACATTTTTATGTCAAAGATATATAGGGTGTACGTTTAATAACTGTAGACTTTATGAAATCAATTATTTGTGCACTGTAATTAAATTTGTGTTTTTCACCATGTTTGAAATGCAATATAATAATTAGTTTGTGTTTTTTTCAGCACTATCATAATAACCATATTGTTGTGAGTACCAGTAGCTTTTTGACTTTTTGAACACCTTGAGTAACTGAAACGTATTTTTTCTAGCAAAAATAAAAAGCCCTGATTAAAAGAGTCTAACATTTTACAAATACTAGTATTTCAGATACGAAATATCATCATCATCAGTCAGCAGGTCTTCACTGACATCATGGTACGCCTGAAAGTCTCTCTTTATGTAGCCAATTGTCCAGCCGTACATGCCTTATTTTCCAGAAACTGTAATCCCCATCACCATTCTCTGCAAGCTATGTAACATTGCCTAAATACCTCAGCTTTCAGCACAGGATGCTGTTTATAATTCAGTTCTCCTCGATGCACAGATCATGTAGGATGTGGTTTTTGTGTGTCATGGTATTTTAAGCATTTTTCTGTAGCAGTTCAGTTCAAAAGTTAAGATTTTTTTCTTTAATGATTGAATAAGAGCTCATGACTCACATCTATATGAAATTTGATAACTCTACTATTTAGAGTCCATTTTCTTTCTCCAATAGGAGAGCTTCATCTACAGCTTTAGTGTCAATGTTGATCTTGGATTTATATTTGAGCAGGATGGTGAGATATTAGTTTTTGGTTTTGTGTTATTGTTCTGAATTGTAGACCATGAAAAGTAAGCGACCCTTTTCATGCCTTTGACTCATCAGCATGTAGTTCTAGACCTGCATTTTTGGAGCCCAATCATCACCAAATGGGTGATGCTTTCAACATGACGCTGGCTGATTTTATTGCCCAGGATATTACCTGGTTCCTGTTTTAGGCTGGATGGACCTGGGAGCCAAAGTCAGTTTGAAGAACAAAAGTTTTTTCTCAATACTGATTTCAACCATAGACTTTTGGGCCAGTACACAAGTGTCTAGCAACTATGCTAATGTGACTTTCAATTGTAGACCATACCTGATACACACTAAAACAGTAATAACAATGTGTGATATAAGACCTGGGTGTCTTTGCAGAGAATGAGCACACTTGTCGGTATACAACATCTGGGGAGGAGGGGGGGAGAGGTGGTTGATTTACTCAGATACATCTCTGGCTTTGGTATTAAAAAACGTTAAGCAAATGAATGAGAGTGTATCACTGAATCTAAAAAAACATGTTCTCTGTGGACAGAGGCAAGAGAATTTAATTCATTGCACTGGGTTTTATCACATATGGCTTGGTCTCCTCCAGAAAGTGGGAAGTCAAGCTAGAGTGTTCAAACTCTGTAGCTCTACTGATGAATGTCAGGGATCACAGAAATACCAGCACTCAAGAACTGAATTACAGAAGCCCAAATTAAACACAGCTGTTAAAGTGTGAGGCAAATGACTTAACCATGTCACCAGAGTGACCCCTTATCATGAGGGTTTTTAAAAAAACCCACAGGCTGTCTCTACACTCTAAGAAGAAACTCTATAGGAAACAAGATTAGTGATTTGAGAATACTGTATAAAATCTTATATGATGCAAATCATAAATTTCAAATTCAGCAGCAACATGTAGGTGATTCAAGAAAACAGAATCAACATTAACTATTTTAACAGTTGTAAAGATGCTGTTAATTATATGTTAAGAACAACAAAGAAAGCTTTTTAATGTTTTATTCTTTCTACATACAGCTGTTTTGGGGACAACAATACTTTCACTACCACTAGAAAGTGCTAATTTCTTTCAAGAGGTAAAATACAGTCAATTTTAGGTGACAATATTTGGCACAATATCAGTTAAATTTCTAAAGTAAATTACTGTTTTTTTTTTTCATTGGAAGCAAAACAGAGAGAGAGAGAGAGAGATGGAGAGAGAGAGAGAGAAAGAGAGAGAGAGAGAGATCATGTGAAAAAATTGAGAGAGAGAGAGAGAGAGAGAGGAGAGAGAGAAGAGAGATAATGTGGAAGAAATTGAAAGAGACAGAGCGGGGGGGGGGGGGGGGAGAGAGGAGTGATAATGTGGAAACAAATTGAGAGAGAGAGAGAGAGAGAGAGAGAGAGAGAGAGAGAGAGAGAGAGAGAGAGAGAGAGAGAAGAGAATGTGGAAGAAATTAATTTCCTGTAAGCTCCATTCAAAACTTTAGATTGTTTAGTCATATTAGTTGGATGTTATCCAAGAAAAGATCTGTACAATTTTAGTGGAAGTCTTGGGAAAAAGTGGCATCATGTTTTGCACCACATTCATCTACAATCATGCTAAGGGTCAAACTTTGGTGGTGAGTACATTATTATGAACAGAAATTGAAAATCCCAACCTAGCTTCATCTTCAGTTATTTCCACACCTGGTTTGAATTGTATGTATTGTACCACCTGAATATCTGAGCAGGAGATAAACACTGATCTTCATAATCTTGTCTCTTCTTTTCAGCTTCTCATTAGCACTTTCTTTGAGTTTAAAATGGACTTGAATGTTAACTCTGTGCAGTGCTGCTTATGTAACCAAGAACCTCTCAATAACTAAATAAAATTATGGATTACCTGTTGTCTGCTGATCTGGCAGCATTGCAGTTTTGCCAAATCATAGATGAATGAGTTGTTGAGGGTTGGCTGGCTAAGTGGTTAAGAACTCTGGGCTCTCATTTTGGAGACTTAGGTTTGTATCTTTGCTAAGGTGATGGATTGTTTCTGTCAGGAGCAAAAATACATTCTAACCTACACATCTGTGGTGACTGCACAGCCTATGCAGATCTACATCTTCAGGCTCAAGATGCTCTCCCCCCACCCCTCCCCCAACTCTCCAAATACCAGTCCTGCACTGCCCTAAAGAATTGTAAACACAGGAAGTGAAAAATATGTTTTCTTGTTTAAATAGCATGATTTGCTTCATTGACGGTTTTAATTATAATTTAAACAGTAGTATCCTGTTCGACCCGTCTGGGTTATAATTGGGATATAGTTTTTTTTTTTCATTTTAATAATGGATATTTAATTCTTTAAGTCCCAAGGAATTCATCATACATTCATAGGTTCCTACCTAGAAGTAAGATATGCTAATTTTACATCTCTTTACTTTCCCATGGGCCTCTGATGCTACACCCCCCCCCCCCCCCCCCCAGATTGAAAGAGTTAAGCTTGTCAGTTATATTTGATTATTCAACATTGCATATCTTATGTATCAATTATATAAGAATGTAGGAGTATAGATTGACAAGTTCAATATATTTTAAGTGTACTTTCAAACAGTTACAGAAATTGTATTGTGTAGATATTGGTGTTACGATTTTGTTTATTTGTTTGTCTTGGCCATAATAAAATCAGTCTCATTATTTAATTGTTGACCAGCTGATCTTTATGCCTACTTTATGTTATCAGTGCCAAACATGGTCAATGAATAGGGCAAAAAATAACTACATGTGAAATTGGCTGTCTCCACAAGGTCACTAACAACACAAGAAGAGACAGGGCTATGAATATCAGCATTAGAAAGTGGGAATGAGACTGTGTCTGGATTATAATGACAGACAAAGAATGAAATCATTCAGCCGTCTAGTGTGAATGCATCCAGACCAAACTGCATATGAGACTTTTTACAGTAGAATATCTGGGAGAAAGGTGAGAGGAAGACCAAGAAAGATATGAACAAATGTTGTAGCAAATAAACAAATCCATCACCCAAGCCACCCGAGAAGCTCAAGACAAATACAAAAAACCATGACACTGAGCTACAACCTGGTATCACTAAGATGACAAAAGAAGAAGAAGAAGAAGGACCGTGTATTTTTAGACTGGTGCTCAATAAATGATGTGGTCAGTATCATACTAGCCTCTCTTTTCTTACCAGGAAATCTCCTGATACCAATTTTGGTCTGGACTGAGCTAGAAGTCTAGGTAAATAAACAAAACCTTAAACTCTTTTCAAAATATTCTTAAGTATTTCTAAGAAACGGTCTGAGAAAGAGCAACAGATGATACTGACGATTATGAGATCAACCCATGGAGAAAGTGATGATCAAATTATTTCAGAAATCTAGTTAAAATGAGCAGTGACAGTTACCAATACAGGTGCTACATCCAAGAAAAGCTGATACAATATCAAGATTGCACCCAAGAAAAATTTGCAGGGGACCCTAAACATAGTCGGGTCTTAAATATGGCTCAACAGCTGAACAAGGTTTCCGGGACCTCCCCAAGGGTGATCCTCATCTGCTTGGTGGTACTTTGTGTCACCGGGTGTTTATCGCTTGTGTGATGTCCTGGTGGGCTACAACTTACCTACCTACCTACAACACTTGATGGCAAAAGTGGAAGAAAACTCTCTGTGCTAATACTTTTTAATTGTTAAAGAGCTAAAACAGAATAAAGATGATAAGGAAGATTGTTTGGATTCAAGACCCATCTGATTGTTTGGATTCAAGACCCATCTTTGTACTTGCAGGTTATTTTTCAGTTCTGCTTAAGTCATGACCTTCTCCCTTCTAATACAACACCGTCACAGATTTGTGTCCGGCTGAGAATTAATAACTTTCCCTCAAATTGTCACAGGTTAGTTTCATTTATAAAACTTAATAATAACACTAGACAACAGTTTGTCTTTTTTCCATAATGGATTTTAAAAACCTGCCATTACTGTCTGTTTTTACTCCTTTTTGCAGTGTAGACAGGAGGGGAGGGGGAGGTCTTTAAGCCTGAGGATTAGTGGCTGCATGGCTGGTGCAGCCGCCACTGATTATGCAGTTTAAGATTTTATTTTGGCCATGACAGGAAAACCCATAACCTTAAAAAGAATCTACTGCATGTGAACCCAGCATTATTATCATTCCGCCAGCCACTCCTGTCTATAATGGGCAAAGATATCAAACAGTAACAAAGAAAACACACTGATCAGATTTCATCACGTTTCCTGAACTAAATGCAGGACTGTTCTGACTCAGACCTTCTTTGCCCCTGGTATGAGCAAGAATAATACATGTGCTGTTTTTACTAAAGTAGTTAAAAATTAAGTAAACAGCAAATGAAATAAATAAATAAAAATTATTGTAAAAGAATTAAGTAGTTGTGAACTATGAGCTCATTGATGAAAGAGTAACTAAAGTTGAAAATTCTAAGTAAATAAAGTAAAGGACCAATCTTACGCCGTTAGGACATCATCCCTGTGATGCTAGACTTATTGTTTTAAGACTAATCGGCACTGGGTGATGTGGTCAACACCACACCAGCTGTCTTTACTTCCTGGGACATTACCCGTTACCCATTTTAGGCTGGGTCGACCTGGGAGGCAGGTTTTTGTGTGTGTGTGTTAAATCTACCCAATGCAAGCTAGTTGCAAAATTGGCTCACATAATGTAGTGACAGTATATTTGTTAATTACAATGGATGCACAAATATATGTAGTGGAGGTGTCACCAGCAGATGAGTTAAGTTTGTGATATGTTAACTAGAAAAGCCCCAGAGAACATTCCATTCAATATGAGAATAGGAATTCAGAAAGTAAAAAAGATTACACAAGCTTAATGGCATGTTAAAAATAGGTCATAATTAGACTGTCAAAAATGATGATACAGAGAGTGTCAAGTCTTCATTTATTAAGCTTTGAATATGAACTAATGAGAGAGACAAGAATTAATTGCATGAATGAATGGTGACAAACTGCAATATTTCCAGTATCATAAAGCAGTGCTATATGTGGTGTAATTAGCAATCATCACAGTTTGTAAGAATTTATATACATCAAGTAAAAGCTGTATAGGAACAAAATCAAGCACATATCCAAACCTTTTGGAGGCCTTATGTAACTTATGTTAAAAAAAATTGTTCCTTCTATTTTTACAACTATTTATTTATCATGTTACTCTCGTTTAATCTATAGTTCTGTTCTCAGTTCTCAGATAACGAAGATGCCAGATCTAATCAAACATTTAAACTATCGGGGTTTTGTAAAGCTAGTCGGCATTGCTGCTGGGGTGTCAGGGCTTGCCAAATACACGTGAGTGTGTCATTTCTTGTAACTTATTAGGATGGGTTTAATAAATACTTGACAGATGGTTCAGCTGGTTGCAGATCAGTGGGGAGCGGATTGGTGGGGTTCTAAAAGTGATAGATGATAGAAAATATAATCTTAGATGAAATAACATGTGTAAGGTTGCGTGAATTTAGAAATTTAAGTGGATCTGGCTAGAAAGAACATGTGAGAGGAAGAGAATGACGTGTGTACAACCGGTGTGCTGCTGGAGCAGCTAGCATCTACACATGAAGACATCAGCTGTGGAGACAGAGCACCTATGGGTGTGCCTGGTATGTTGTGATGTCAGTAGTGAAATCACTAGTCATCTGGAGGACTGATGCTTGTGATATTATTTGTGATTGTTATTGCACTTGTGTTGTTATTTGTTAAGAGTGAACATGCCTGTGCTTCAGGAGCAGACTGCATAGTTAATACTGTCAACTGAAACTGTTTTAGTGATAGCATTACAGGGACCTAAATGGTTATACTGTCCAGGATAGGCAGGAGTGCAAGACAGTGAATGAGTAGATTCTTTGGCAACATAAGGGCCAGCGGTAGGAACACTTGTAAGGGATAATGCAGACCTTCTGAAGACTATATATGAATGAATAGTGATGGAAGATGCAGTTAGATGAAAGGATATTGTGTAAGGTAATGTGAATTTTGGAGTTAAGTGTGGATCTAGCAACAAGGGATATGTGAGAGAAATAGCACAACATTTGTACAAGTGTACTATTAGAACAGTCAGTATCAACACCTTAAGTCATCTGCTTTGAAGATAGAGCATCTATGGATATGTTCAGTATATCAGTTACATCAATTTTTGATTCTGTATTCAGTTCAGAAATTTATATTTCAGACAGGTTATTTCCTAGAAGGGTTATAAATTTCTTTTTAGGGTGATACTAATATTTACACAGATGGGTCTGTCATTCTACATGTTAAAAGCTCACGAGCCTTTAGGGCTCAGGTTGCAGGGAGAACTGTGAAAGAAGATTCTGTTGCCTTGACAACAAGTAGTCTGATTATGTAGATCACAGCAGTAACTTTAGCAATAAACATTATGGAGTCACAGACTTTCAATCTGGAATACTTTCTCAGGGATTCAGTAAGACATTATAAAAGGAAATAAACAAGGTAACAGTCTTGCAGGTAATGTGAAGGTTGGATGAGCAATGGACCAGGCTGTGCCCTGTGAGAAGTACAGAACTGTCAAGCCAAATTCATCCTTTTGCAAATCAGTCTCACCCTTTTGCAAATCGGATTCACCTTTTTGCAAATCAAATTCAACCTTTTATAGGTCACTTTTTTCTACAACAAATAAATTTTAGACTGTTTAATAAAAAAAATGAGACACAATGACAATGGTTGCTATACTTTAAATATTTACTGCATTTAGGCAATTAAAAACATAAAATGCTTTTTTAACACCAGAAATAATTATTTACTTAGGTTCATTTATAATGGTTCTGGTGCAGTGCTCGTAGTGACTTTATGTACCTGTTCATAAAATAATTATGACAATTTGTGGGAGTAGTAGTTATAACAAGGTGAAATAAAATCCACTAAATGTTCATGGTTTTACGGGTCAGCCAAAATATTTTTTAGATGTGTTTACTATCTTTGAAATCTCAACCTTTGTAGAAGGGAAAATAAGCTTCCAGTTAGCTTGCCAGGTAAGCGTTAACAAGATTGCTAATCGATACTGCTTGCATAGCTGCGCAAGTAACTACTGAAAAGAAAATAGCATTATTACAATAACCTGACTCTACTGTCACTCATCACATAAAAACAATTTGCCACAGTTTGAATTTGATTTGCAAAAGGTTCAGTTTAATTTTGCAAAAAGTTGAATTTGGTTTGCAAAGGAGGAATTTGGCTTACCAATCCTGTAAGAAGTTTGTGATAAGCAAGTAATGACTATGAATCTTCAGCCATGATCAGACTGCAAGAACAGCATGGGAAGAGAGGCGCCAGACAAGAGCACTATGCAGGAAGCCAGAGAAGAGTAATGAATCAGCACATAATTGGTGTGGTCAGCAACTGCATGCTGTTGGATTTACTGAGAAGAGGATGCGGCACTTGTGGACTGAATTGTTTGATCTACAGTGAGGATGATCTTGTTGACTAACTTTCTTATGTATTACAGACAAAGTACCAAGTATATTTGCCCAAGTAAAAACTGCAGTGGACATGATGGAAACCATTACATCAGAATACATGTACCAGGTGCTTCAGAAACTGAGACTATCAGGTTGACAGTTTTTTAGTTAGTGTTTTTGTGATAGTACTTGGGATTGTAATATTTGTGTGTGTGTGTTTTATGTTTTGGATGTGTTGTGTAAAGTGAGCAAATGTCTGAAAGAGGAAAATAAAAAGTGTGGGCAAGAGTACGTATAAGGAAATGACTGAATAGGGAAATAGAGAGTGTTGATGTGAGTATGTATAGGGAAATGTCTGAATGGGGAAATAAAGAGTGTGGGTGTGAGTATGTATGGGAAAATTGAAAGTGTAAGTTTAAGTACATATAGGAAAATGTCTAAATGGGGAAATGGAGAATATGAGTGTGAGTATTATGGGGAAATTGTCCGACTCGTAATTCCAACGTACCGCGATCGAAGCCCACTGATGGCTGAGTGGATTTTTATCATGGTATGGGGCGTCGCAGTCAACCCAGCCTAAAATATGTACCAGAATGGCTGTCCTGGGGAAGTATAGACAACCGGCGTAATGCTGACCACATTACCCACAAGTGCCGATTGGTCTGTAAAAATATGAGACGCTCTTCCCCATATGCTCAGTGCACCTAAGGCGTGAAAAAGGATCTTTACTTTAAAAAAAAAATTTATTATGGGGAAATTTGAGAGTGTGGGTGTGGTTGTATATTAGGAAATGTAAGAACGAAGAAGTGGAGAGTCTGGGTGTGAGTATGAATGGAGAAAGAGAGTGTGGATGTTAGTATGTATAGGGAAATATCTGAATGGGGAAAAGGAAAGTATGAGTATGTATGGGGAAATTGAGAGTGTGGGTATGAGTATATGGTGGGAAATGTTTAAATGGAGAAATTGAGAGTGTGGGTGTGAGTATGTGTAGGAAAATGTCTGAATGGGGAAATGGAGATTGTGGGTGTGAGAGTGTATGGGGAAATATATGAATGGGGAAAAGAAGAGTATTAGTGTGTATGAGGAAATTGAGAGTGTGGGTGTGGGTATATAGTGGGAAATGACTGAATTGAGAAATTGAGAGTGTGGGTGTGAGTATGTGTAGGGAAATGTCTGAGTGGGGAATTAGAGAGTGTGGGTGTGAGAGTGTATGGGGAAATGTCGGAATGGGGAAATGAAGAGTATGGTGGTGTCTACATATGAGGAAACTGAGAGTTGGATATCGCCGACCCCACGTGGATAAACACTTATGTAGTGAGTATGTGGGTTTGCATCCTGACACTTCACACCCACTTGAGAAACTGGACTAATATTTGTGAGAAACTGATAATATCTGAGCTATATTGATCCCAGACACAGTCCTGGAGTTGTGTTGTTTTGTGACAGATATTTGAATGTGGTAAGTATACAACCAGTAGCAATACAAAATTAAAAAAAAAAAATATATATATATATATATTAGGGCTGTACCGAATAGTGATTTTCACTATTCGGCCGAATACGAATAGCTGGACCAACTATTCGGCCGAATACGAATACGAATAGTGAATCATCATCATCATGTGCTTTGCCGGCTGGCATGGGCGATTATGCCTCGCCATAATCTGCGATCTTCTGCAGCACGTATTAGTTCGTGTGCCGACACACCTCCCTGAAAAACCTTCGTTCCATGTTGTCAGCATTAGGTCAGTTTTTTGTCTCACTGAAGGTATTTCCAGCTGTACTAAACAGGAAAATACGACAAATACAGAGAGTCAAAATGAAAACCCGCAAGGCGAAACATCAAAAACAAAAATAACGCCGACGAAGAAAACAATGCCGTCCTTACAAGTCTCCCAGCCCCCCGCAAGCTCACGAAACCAGACGCCGGGCGGCCAACGGCAGAAGTTCAAACAACAAAGACAATCAAGAAACCGAACGTCGATCAAAACATTCAGCTGCTGCCGTTTCCATGAGACGACGAAAGAACAGATACAACACCCATAAATGATGACGAACTCCCATTACTTCAAAGAATCAATGAAGAGGACACTCCACTCAAAGAAATCAAGCCGACAACACTAGAACACTTGCTTTTCTGCCCCTCTTACATTTTTAAATGTTGCATTTTGTTTCTACAGCAGCACACCTAAACACACTATACTCGAAACACATGCAAGATGGAAATAAAGGGGCACTTGGTACGCTCGTAGGTGGTGCACAAAGATAACGCTTCACAGTATAAACCAAGGTGGGAAGTCTTGATGTTTTTTTTCCACCAGTCCAGAAACGGTTGTGAGGTAACCACTATTCGTATTCGGCCTGACCGCAACTATTCAGCCGAATACCGAATAGTTATTGGGTCCACTATTCGGCCCCAAAGCGAATACGAAGCGAATATTCGGTACAGCCCTTATATATATATATATATATATATATATATATATATATATATATATATATATATATATATATATATATATATATATATATATATATATATATATATATATATATATATATATATATATATATATATATATATATATATATATACATATACATATTTATTTATTTATTTTAAAAAAAAGCCTGCACACAAGTGTTGCACACACGGTTCAAAGTTTCATCAGATTAAGTTTATAGAATATGGTTAGGGGTATAGATTGGGAAATGCCTGAATGGGAAAATAAAAACATATCTGGACCAATATCCAATTTTGCTGTTAATCTAGCTGGCTTGGTTAGATTGCTGCACTTAGGCTCAAGGGAAGAAATAAAATATGTCGATAGGAAGTTGTTCTGGACAATCCTCAGGGGTATGTTTTCCCTGCCTTTCCGTTTACAGATGGACCTTATACTTAACTTGTATGTGTATGTACAGTAGACACATGTATGTGGGTGTGCATACGTGTGTGTGTGTGTGCGTGCATATGTGCATGTGTGTGTGTGTGCATGCATATGTGCATGTGTGTGTGTGTGTGTATGTATATATATATTTATATAACTATACACAACACTTAATCCAATGAAACTTGGTCCTGTGGAATGTGTTAACACTCTAGAGTCATAGTTATCTTCCTTGTCAACATACGTAAGACAACATGATCAGCAGTGTATGAATATTTTCAGAAACAACTTCATGTGTGCACTTTGTGGAGAGATCTTAGAAGAGGTGAAATCAATGAGAATCCTATCAGGTTAGATTGTATCCACGATATTCTACTATGTTTTAACTGTCAGAATCCCCTAGGTCATTTCAAATAACTTGCATTTCCTTAGTATAAAAGATGACAGAACTATTAGAAAAAACAGAAGAAAAAAGTGCATATGGATGTTGAGCTGGTAAGCTAAGAATGATTAAGCTGGAATGCAAATCCATGTATTAATAAGGTATCCTAAACTGTTTCTGTTATGCCTTGAAGCTGTTTCTAGATTGTATCAGTTATGTTTTTATACACTATTATTTACAAGTAAATTCATAAAGTGCAGGGCATCTTTTATATTCTGATTTTGTTGTGTATACTGTGCATCTCTTCTTCTTAGCATTCACCAGCTGGATACTTTGGTGGAAAGATTTGTTTTGTTCATCCACTTCTGAACTTCAGTCTTATTTCAGAACTTGAGTTTTACATGCACATCCATTTTACAGATCTGGTTTATTGATGTGTAAACAATTGATTCCTCCACTCTCAGGCCGATGCACTTTGATTTCAGTGGAAACACACTTAATTAGTTGCCTTTTACAACACATTTGTTGGGGGGGGTGGGGGGGGGGGTGGGTCTAGTTTTTTTCCTCTAAATGGGGCCCATAGCCTACACAGGGAAGTACTGTGTACAGAAACAAGTAATTATAATTAATTAGTGAAATAAACTCTATTAATTTTCTTAAACTCTAAGGTTAACCACACTGAGGTCTATGCAAACTTTTCAAATGCCCCTCATAAATTAATAATAAAAATTAAGCCTTTTAATTGACAGGTATGCTCAATGCAGAGTGGCAAGCATCACTTATCAGTCCCTGGTAGTTAGCATCCTTGTGGTCTTTTTTTGTTTTTGTTTTGGGTATTCAGGTGTGTTGGGAAAAGAAAAGACAAGCAGACTGGCTGATTCTGCACCACTAGGTGGTGAAATAAGTTTGACAAGCAATTTGTGGTTAAGATCCTTTGAGAGCAAATGAAAGTGCAGAAGTGCAAGTAGATCATTATGGACTGGAGATAGGGTTCAGCTGGAAGGACTAGGGGATCAGGCCAACACTCTGAAGAAAGGCAAGACAGACTCCTGCTGATACCATCAGCATATGAACTCTTCCATGACTGCTGAAGATAGGGATGGAGCACTTATGAGAATGCCCTAAGTGCTGTGATATTGATTCTTAACTCAGCTCAACTTAACTGACAGGCATTTGATTTTGAACTTTTTTACATTTATGTCTCTACCAAGAAAACAGTACAAAAGTTTGCCAACTTGCTTTTTAAAGTCAACACTTACTGAATGAAAACTGATATTTCAACCAAACCTCATCTTAACTATTCTTTCAGTCTAAAATGTTGCTCCAGATCTAACTGTAAATGGCTGAATTCCCTTCCTAAACATACTATTACATGATGTCTCTGTCGTAAAGCACAACAAAGCATCCATTTATTTGACCATTTAGGGTCTTAACTCTTTATTTTTTTTTCAATAAAGCTTAATAATTTCATAAAATGTTATCTTGCAGTACTCACAAATATTTTTTAAAGACTAAATAAATTCTGGGCGCAAACAATGCATTGCACAATTTATTGCCTAGCATACATCATAGCATCTCATCAAATGCATCACTACAGAGTTAATCAACATTTTAAAAAATGAATCCTTTTTGCTGATTACAAAATCACACTGTCATTGTCAAGTTGTACATCTCTACCCTGGAAATTCAAGATATGCAGTTGGATTTGGCATTCATAAAAAAAAATAGTTTCAAGGTGAGAGAATTGGCTTCATTGAACCTGGTTTTTTTTCCATGTGGCTCATTCTCTCCCTACAGAACAGCTGGCTACCCTCTTATTGCATTGGATAAAGCATAGACTTTGTTTTTGTCCAGCAATTGATTCCTCTGGATCTCTTCAAAACTATTTATTTATGAAACAAACAACACAGTTTGAATCTCTAGAAATCTCTATAAACTGAACTAAGTCTCTAAAAATGTTGTTATACAGAAGAAAAGGTTGTATTTAATGGAAACAAAAACAATCAAACACAGGTTCTGAAAAGACTGCAAACGAAAAGAGAATTAGTGAAAAGAAAAAATACTTTGGCCACATTAAAAGACATAATACGCTTGTAAAAATCATACTGGAGGGAAGGTCAAGGACAAGAGACCAAGAGGTAGACGATGATAGGGATGGATAGAGTGTACAATCAAGACAAGAGAAAGAGAATGTCAGAGATCCAATGCAGCCAAAGCCAACTTTCATTGTTGGGAGGGCACCTTATTGATTGATTGACTACAGAATATTTAATTACTTGTTAGGTGAAAATGTATGATATCCCTTTGTGGGTTCCAAGGTTGGGTGCTGGGTTGAGGAGGAGTCAGAGAATAGATCCACTGTGCTCTAAAATTTATGTCATTAAAGTCAACTAATTATGACTGTTTCCTTTAAAGTCTAAGTGCTGCTGCCTGAGAGACGAGGAACCAGCAGTTTGCATATAAATAAGCCAGATCTGTAAAAATGGATGTGCATGTAAAACTCAAGTTCTTGAACAAGTCCAAAGTAGATGAACAACCAGAACTTTCCACTAAAGTTTACCACCGGTGAAAACTAAGAAGAAGAAATGTATGACAGGCCTCAGTGCTCTAAACTGGGACCCTTTAAAAAAATAGAAGTTTGTGTATTTTGTTGTCTAGTCTGTCATGTGTTATCTTGTCCTTCCAGCTAATGCCAATACATAGTTTTCTAGACTTGAACAACTTTTACAGACAAAATTGCCATGGAGGTTATACCTATTGATCTGCACAGTCTGGGAGGCAGAGAAGTTTTTAAGCCAGGATATGGTGAAGCAATTCCAGTATTTGTGAGAGGTAAAACATGAAACAAATATCTCTGCTTTTTATTGCCCATATTATATTTGTAACTGTATAATTTGGTGAGGAAAGCTTGTCCTCAGGCCTGTGCCTCTTTCAAATCATCAGAATTAATCTTTTTTTAACGCTTTAGAAATTTTATGCATTCTTCTTTAAAACCTTATCTCTGAGGTCTGAAGAAATTATTTGGCTTATTTATTAATTGTTCTGTTTGTGTAAGCACTTATGGTGGTTGCCTTATGCTTTTATTGCGTGTGTATGCTAGTGGATTTGCTGAGACAACAGTCTGTCCACAAGGGACAGTGATGGACATTCTGTGTGTTTTTCATTAGCACAGGAGCGGAGCAGCTATCGGGTGACCTGTTTGCTGTAAAGCTGAAACTAAGATTATTAAGATTACTAATAACTGTTCAAGATTCCCAGCCATATCTTAATACTGGGCTGTGTACAATAAGTATTAAATACTATTGTATTAAGCCTATTTCTGTTAGGGGTTTACACCTCAATCTTCTTTTTCTTCTTTTGTTGTCTCCCGGGTTTTTTTTTTTTTTTAATTGTCCAAGACTGGTGACAATTTCAAACTGGTTTATAAAAATGTGAGTCTATCATCATATTCCTGAAACATAACTTGTGTGAGAAGTGTCCTTTACCTTTCATACACAGTGGAACCTCGCTTAACGAGCATAATTCGTTCCAGAATCATACTCGTTAAGCGAAAAACTCGTTATGCGAAACACGTTTTCTCAAATAAATTAATGTAAAATAAGATAATGCGTTCCATGTCGTAAAAAATACTCACAAAATGCTATGTATAACGTTTATTCAAAGAAAATTATATACATGTTGTTAAGGAGAGTGAATCATCTTCATATTTTCTTCAAACGCGAAACGAACCCACCTAGAATGCGAATTTGATTTGCAGAAAAAAGTCAAAATAATTATGAAACATAACTAATAATTTTTTTTACAAGAAAGATGTTCAGAGACATTTGTTTTTGCAGATGCTTCAAAATTAGGCGAAAATGTGACACAGCATTATCATTAAATAAATTTGCAACGCGCATAGCCACTTCCTTATTAGGGTGATGCTTCTCAATGTAAGATGCAACAGTTTGCCATGCTTTCAGCATTTTTCTTATTTCGCCAGAGGATTGTTGCTTTTCTGTTACCACCTTTTCCTCCTCTGACAAACTTTCCTCCAAAACTTCTTGCTCTGAAACACAATGCAACTCCATAAGCTCTTGGGTGGTCAGCTTTTGGCTGTGCTCTTCCACAAGCTCTTCGATATCACTGTTATTAACCTACAAACCCATGATAGGGGCCAGAGACACAATTTCGTTGACTACAAGTTCCACAGGTACCGTCTCGAACCCCTCAAAGTCACAAATCGACAACGCTCTCCGGCCAAAGCTTCTTCCAAGCAGGTCAGGGCTCTCTGGTAACCCCTTCCCCTGCCTTCTCGATCATCTTGAGGCAGGCAACGATGTGGAAGTGAATTTTCCAAAACTCTTTGAGAGTGAGGTTGGTCCCTGCAGTCACCTGAAAACAATGCTCGAAGAGTGCTTTAGTTTAGAGCTTCTTTAAGTTAGAAATAACTTGCTGGTCCTTGGGTTGGAGTAACGGAGTAATGTTGGGAGACAGAAAGTGGATCGTGATAAACTTAAGTTCTTCAGAGAGGTAATCTTGTAAGCCTCTAGGATTCATGTACATATATCACAATATAACACAAGTTTGAGAAAATGTGTGATTGCAAGCGACACGGACTGACTGACTGCCTTTCTACCCCACCTGGACATCACACAGGCGAGAAACACCCGATGACACAATGTGCCACCATGTGGGTGAGGATCACCGTGGAGAGGTCTCAGAAACTGCGTTCAGCCTTTATGCCATATTTATGGCAAGGCTATATGAGCCAGAGTGGGGCTTCAAATAATGAAAAATTCTATCCTAAAAAAGGACGGGGAAAATAATGAAACAGAACACACAAGTGACACTACGATGCTACTGGAATGAGTGCTAAACACAGACTGATGTAAAATGCACACAATTTGGGACTTCCCCTCTTCTCGCCACTCGTTATGCGAAACGTCACTAGTTAAGCAAGTCATTCTTTTACAATTTGTTTTGCTCATTATGCGAATTACTCATTATGAGAGGTGCTCGTTAAGCGAGGTTCTACTGTATAAGAATAGAGGGTCAGTGTAGTAAGATACAATAAATAGTCTTGACTGAGATCTGTGATAAATGCAGATAATTAAAAAGAATCTTGGCTCAGAAAGGGTTAAAGTAATTACAGACTGGTATTGAAAGAGTTAATTATTGTGGGTGGAAAGAAGGGCAGTGTAAACAAACATTCAGTGTTGTGTCTATGTACAGATAATTTTCACAACATTTGGCCCATAAATCAGTAGAAAAAAAGACCTGAAAATGCTATGAAAATGTTTGCTTTGCAGTGAAATTTGTTTACTACTTTTAAATTGTTTATTTAACTATGATTCCAGATGACCTTGTAAATGTGGTGGAGCCAGGGAAAGCATATGAAATTATAGGAATATGTCGAACTGATTTCCTTGGAGATACTATCAGTGTCAAATTTGAGGTACATTATATGTAGTACAAGATAGTACATTATGACAGTAAAGATTATCTTTACACATGCCTCTTGTATCCTTGCTCATCCTTACTCCCTCTCCCTCCCTCCCTCTCCCTCTCTCTCTCTCTCTTTCTCTCTCTTTCTCTCTCTCTCTCATTCTCTCTCTCTCTCTCTCTCTCTCTCTCTCTCTCTCTCTCTCTCTCTCTCTCTCTCTCTCTCTCTCTCTCTCTCTCTCTCTCTCTCTCTGGAAGTTAGAGAGAAGATAAAATGACACAGAAACATAATTGGTATCATATCTAGGTTTTCCTGGTGTGACCTCTGGGCTCTCAATTTAAAGGCAGAAAATAATATTCTGTCACTGGTCGCAGCCTAATTTTTATTATCTTAGCATACATTTTCTCAACATGATTTAAAAGATAGATTCCTCAATATTGATTGCATTCTCGCTTGCTTCCCTTCTTCTTCCACAATGGTACAACTTTTGCATGTTGCCAGTCAATAGGGGCAGTTGGTTGTACCCATGCCACATTGAATATTCTATGGAGCCATCTAATGTTGCTTTCACCTGCTGGTTGGATTATTTCTGTTGGTAATCTATCATCACCTGATGCTTTATATTTGGGTGACTGCTTAATTACTTTAACTACTTCAGTCATTAGTATATCAGATTCTAGCACTGTAGCTTTGTAGTCTTTGGCAGTTCTTTCCTGACAGTCTCCTAAGGGGTTGAAGAGCTCACAGAAGTATTCTCTCCATCTTTCAGCTATCTTTGGTTGGTCTAATAATGGTTTTCCTGTTTTATCATTAATTACTACTATTGGGTTGTAGTTCTCATCTATTTTTTCACATAGTTTTTACTACTCTGTATAATGTTCTGCTGGCTGTTTTCTCACTTTCTGCTATTGACTCTCCAAAACGTTCCCAGGATTCTTGTTTTGCTTTCTTGATCCTCTGGTTGGTGTCTCTTCATTGCAGTCTATAGCTTACATAATCATCATCTCTCTTCAGTTTTATCCACTGTTTAAACAAAGTCTCTTTTCTTCCCAACTGCTTCTTTTACTTCTTGACACCACCAAAGTGAATATTTTTTAAATATTCCGTCTGCTTCCTCTTTTTCTTTTTCCAGATAATTCTTCAGCAATACTAAACACGGTGGTTTTATATACACTCCATTGATCCTCAATATTCCCTAGCACAGGCGATAATTGTTTGAACAATGTCTCTACTTTCTTTCAAAACTGTTCTTTTACTCCTTCTTGTTTCAAACTTGCTATCCTGAGGAGATTATGGTTTTTAGTTAATTTCTTCTTGTGTTTCTTGAAGACAAGATATTTTGCTGTCATCAAAACTATTTTATGGTCAGTGACCATAGACCATTAGGGATGGCTCTTGCATCAAGAACTCTTCTTCTTCCTTTGACTCTTGGTAATAAAAAATCAATTTGGCTCTTGATGGGGGTGTCGTTCCATCTGTATCATGTATTCTGTTGTGAATCTCTATGGTCAAAAAATGTATTTGTGATAGAGAGACTATGCTGGTTGCATAGTTCCAATACTCTTTGACCATTTCTATTTCTATGGAAATCTGCTTCCTTATGGTAAATTATTTGAAAATATAAAATAGTCGGTGTGAAACAATTCACATCATTTATGAAAAAGAAAATAACTTTGTTTCATTATTTGCAAAAGAAAAGACTATGGACATATTTATTTCATCTAATTTCACACTGTATTTTTTTTTAAATTTTAGACAAACAGTATTACACAGGTAAGCTATGTACGTGTGTGTTTCTATCTCTGTCTGTCTCTCTCTCTCTCTTTCATTCATTCATTGGCACCTTTCCGTCTTTCCAGACGATAGTGTTATATTGCGCTATGAGGAGGCATGATGATGAGTGTGACTAGCAAGACCCGCCCGTGTAAAAAAAAAAAGTCTTCCACGATGATAGCATGAAAAAGGTCAGAGGAAAATCCTGGACACAGGGTCCTCACAGTCCAAGAGCCGAATACGAAAAACGGGACCAATTATTTGGCCGAATACGAATAGTGTATAGTGTATAAAATATATCTTTAAAAAAAACATTTATAATGTCAAATGTACGCTGAACTTTTACTTCATTTTCTTCTTTAGCATTCTGAACTCTTGAGGTTTACTGATGCAGATTATCACTCGTCTCCATTCATTTCTCTGGCTGGACATTATTTCTCGATCTTCTTTTTTGTCTGCCTCGAGGTACGACCATTCCTCTATCAGGTGTATACAGTTTTACTTCTCTGTCATCTGACATTCTTTCAATATGCCCCAATCATTTTAGTCTGTTAGCTCTCATGATGCCAGTGATCAATAGTGATTTAAACAGATTATGTGTTACGTTGTTGCTTCTCACTCTCCATTCCCCGCTGTTAGCATCTTTGATGGGTCCAAAGATTTGTCGTGAGGATGTTTTCGAAAACCTGTAATGAGGCCTCATCTTTGTTATTTCTGCTTTAAGTTTCAGAGCCATATAACACAGCTGGTCTAATCAACGCTTTATATAGTTTGATCTTGGTCTTGCCAGACAGACACTTTGACTTTAGCAGATGTTGAAGGGCATAGTATACTTTTTTCTAGATTGTATTCTAGATTGTATTTCATCTCTCAGCATGTTGGAGCAGTTGAAGTTTGCACCCAAGTACTCATGAATGCAGATTCATCATGCCAACATATGCTACAGGACAAAGTCATAACTGAAGTCAATTGGGCGACATTTATCTCATGGCTGGTTCCAAAGCAGAACTCCAAGAACTTAATTTTAAAAAACTAGAGACTATTTGTGGTAAAATGGCATGAAAATTAATACTGAGAAAAATAAGATACCAGTACCATGACAAACAGATAAAAGAAAAAACCTAGAAAAAATGGAAATCTTTCAATACCCTGGTTTCCATATATATAACAATGGCAATTGCACCGAAGAGATCAGGATAAGACTTGAACTAGCAACAGACACGCTGCCCAGGTGAATATGATGTAAAAGAGCAAAATCAGCATGGCAGTAAATATACAGTAAATATAAAAATCACTGCATTGGTATTGTCTGTCTTATATGGATGTAAGAGTTGGGCTCCAACTGCGGAAATGGAAAGGGGGCTTTTAGGCTTTCAAACATAAATGCTGCAGGCAATTTTTATGAAATGGCTATTTAGAGCATAAAACTAACAAATGTGTAAGAGACATGATAAACAAATTTGCAGGACATCAGTAGCCTCTTTTGGCAGAGGGGAATTGTCAGCACCTAGATTGGTTTGAGCAGGTGGTGAGACATTATTCGGTTGCAAAGATTATTACTTCAGGAAAGATTAGAGGTTGTTGAAGAAGGGTTGAGGTGGGGGTGGGGGGGGGGGGGAGGAAGAAGTACCTGGAATGACAACATCAAGAAATGGACTGGACTAAATTATTATACATTTGTTCAACAAACAGAAGACAGAGAAAGATTGGGGATTTTATGTGCTAGTCAGTACACCTCCACGCACTAATGGGTCAAGGGTTATGTTGTGGTAATAACAGAAGACATAATAATATAAAAACTTTGAAAGTTCCTTTTCAATCACTTCATAGAAGATTGTAATAAATAATACACTTTTACATTTCATTTGGTGGAGGAAATGTATTTTGTGTAACTATAAGAAAAATTGTTTTTGCCTCAGCTACCAAAGTCATTACCAACACATATGACTTTCCTGCCTGTATTCTTCCAAGATCTGTGTAATCGTAAGTATTTATATCTACTAGTTTTTATCCTTTTTTCTTCCTAGTTCTGCTCCTTCCCTGTATCAGACTGGAAATTGTACACAAACAGTCAAAGAAGCCAGATAAGATACTGGCTTTGAAGAAATCAGCCAATGAGTTCAGGCTCTGTTCTTCTCTTTCATATCCCTTGTAGCTGACTGGTGGTACAGTAATCAGAGATCAGCTTGTAGACTTCAATGAACAGTCCCTGAGTTCAGGATAGTTATTGCCTTTCTCTTGAATTTGACAAAGTGACTTATCCATCACACTGCACATCCAGTTTCCTGCAGTATAGACAGACTGGCAATGTACACAGTCCATAGGTTCAGGTTGTAGGTTCTGCCTCTTTGATTTGGACAGCCTTCTCCTTACACCGCAGTAGCTTGTGGCATATGGTAGACATTTCTGCAACTAGCCCATAGGATGCGGATCCAGGTTCTATATCTCGTTTAGATAATACTGGGTTCTCCTTCATGCCATCCAATACAGTCCCTTGCAGAGTTAAGCTGGGCATTGATAGTGCCAGCGTCATGGTCCAGAGTCTGCCTTATTCTTGAATAGGACAGCCTGTGATCTCTAGCCTCATAAACTCCTACACAGTGAGAACTGTCATTTCCATCACCTGCTGGAGGGTACCATCTTCTTACCTACACAAGCTGTAATGTTGGCAATGCAGATGAAAAGCCTTTCTCTGCAATCTTTAACTAGAACTGCATGTCTGGCCATTTTAGGTCCCCAACACCGTCTCTGCAGACTTCAGCTTGTCAGTCCATTTTGCATTCTTCCCCTCTTGAGACTTGTCCTAACTAGTTATAGTTTTCCAGAATACTCCTAAACTGGGACGGTGATTGGAGGATTCAGTTTGTTTGGCGCTCTGCTGTAGTTCATTCACATCGTTCTATCACTTAATTTTAAGTAGTTTATTTAAAATAAACTTTCCTTCCTTATTAAGGTGGTCCATCCTGGCACCAGTTCAGTGGGAATTTCAAATCTGCCATGTGAAAGTCATAGTGATAATAAATGCTACTGTTTAGCCTAAAAATATCCAGTTTAATTTATCTATACCAGATGCTTTGTTCAACTGTACATACATTTAATTGTGTCAGATTGTAATTTAACTATAAAAGATGTGATCACATGTGCAAACTCCAAAGTTTCACCGGTAATTCAGTTATTGATTACATTTCTTTAGTTTTAATGTAAACAAGGTAAATACAATTTCACTTATTGTGCTCAATTTTTGTACAAACCAACAACAATTTACGGATGTAACATTATTACAACTACACTGTGTTTTTATACTAGGTTGTAAAGAGTCACCTTGGAGCTTACCACTGAATCTTGCTCACAAATTTGGAGGTAAGCTAAATACTGCATTGGTAAACATGGAACCAGAAATACCTTGTACCTTGTTTAATTAGCCATTTGTGTTTGTTCATCATTAAAGACCAGTTGAATCAATCAGTTCCAAATGTGGGTTCAGGGACCCTCTATTGGGGGTTGGAGGGGGGGGGGGGAACCCACTGTACCCCAACCAGAAGTTCTAAATGGTGACTTATTATTTAGGTTTTGCCAAAGTCGGATGTTAGTTAGTTAGTTGGTTAGTTAGTTAGTTAGTGTCCTGGCACAAAAACGAAATTAATTCCTTTCAGATGAGATTTCCTCAGTGACTCAAACCAGTTTCTTCACATCCTTCTTGTCTCTGTCTTCTAAAGCATGCTCATGGAATCACTTAGAAAGCGCACACAGGGAAAATGATGTGTTTTTAGCCACATCATTGCTATTGCTGCCGTCATCCCCTCCATAGTCAGTCTACTTGTAGTCAAGGCAAAAGCCCCACCATCTTCTTTTACAGTTTTCCTTTGAACCAGAACTCTGAAAGCCCTTGGACTTTGTTGAACAAGGGATCCATCTTTGTAGATAACTGCACCTCAGTCAGCAGAATTTTCAAGAATTAAGGCTTGAACTTCTGCCTCAACCAGCAAAGGGCCTTGTTATCTGTAATCTCTATCCAGTTTTATCGGATGTGTTGGGCTGAAAGGCATAGATAGATATACAGACTACCTTTTTAATGGTAAATGCAGAAGAAATAGAAGAAAAAAATAATCAACTGTGTTTGTGCTGTCTTTTCCTGTCCCTTCATTGAGTTTTCTAGTCATAATCTGTTCTCTGTAAAGTCGATTCTTAAATGAGCTTGGCTGCAGTCACATTTGTTAAGTCAAATATAGTACATCTTGCTTGGCTGTTTTCTTCTCACAGTTATTTAATTAGCCTACTGTACTTACTAGCATATAAGACGCTCCCTTGTATAAGACACACACCAAACAATTTACATAAATTTATAGAAAAATTCATATCTGGTTCTTGCACCCATTTCAATGCATAACTCTCTAATTTCTACCTTTTATTTGCACTTTTCCACATTGTGCATGCTTTCCAAAACACATCTTGCTGAGACCACCAAAGACTTATGGGTTTTTCCCCACTAGTGAAGGTCTGAAATAGATCTTCTGACCTAATGATGTGTTCTTAGGCATATTTTATCACCCGGAGTTTAAAACTTGTGGTGTAGGAATGCTACTTACCATCTTTTTCCATATTGTGGACAACTGTGAAAAATAATGGCACATGTAGGCCTACCTTCAGTGTATAAGGCGCAGCCTAATTTTTGCACTAGTGAAGGTCTGAAATAGATCTTCTGACCTAATGATGTGTTCTTAGGCATATTTTATCACCCGGAGTTTAAAAGTTGTGGTGTAGGAATGCTACTTACCATCTTTTTCCATATTGTGGACAACTGTGAAAAATAATGGCACATGTAGGCCTACCTTCAGTGAATAAGGCGCAGCCTAATTTTTAAGGCCTATTTTGAGAACAACAAAGTTTTTCTTTTAAACAGACAAATATGGTCATTTATTTTAGTTGTTATTCTAGCTCCTCTATTCAAAAGTATTTTTGTGTTAACATCTTTGGATTAAAACATTGGTTGCTTTAAACAAGAACATCTAGGGATAAGAAAAGAGTTGAAGTCATTATAGACTAGTACTTAAAGAGTGAGGAGTGGCTGGCTGGGTGGTTAGAATGCTGGGCTCTCATGCGGGAAGACTCAGATTTGATCCTCAAAAAGAAACGGCAAATGTTTTCAGAATAAAAATCATGATCAGTTCATGGCACCTGCACTATCCATGAGACTTCAAATACTTATTCTGATGACCCCACCTCCCCCCCCCCTCCCCTGCATCACTGCATGTGGTAAACTTTCTGAATCCCAGGTTGGATGCTACTTCATCACATTATATCCTAAGAATTTATTATCTAAACTAATAAATGTTTGAGCCTGAAGCAGGACAAATAATAATACAGTGAGAAAGAAGGTTATAAAGCAACAACTGAGGCAGATTAGGTTAACCAAATTACTGGATACTGGGCAGAAGGTTAAGAATAATATATAATGTACAAGTGCTCAACATATGCATAGTGAGTTGCTTGGGACTTAATGAGTTAATACAGATAATAAAGACAGCAGTAAAGACTTAAAGAGTTAATGACCAGATATATTTACTGAAGGAAAACAATTTTGTATTTGTAGCTTGAATTCCTAGTTTTAATTTTTAAGCACTGCTTGCTTTGTATACTAAAAATTGCAGTTTGTTTGGTTTGAACAGATGTTATAGTATCTGGAGGGGCAATGATAAAACTTCGCCTTCTGCTTTTGATGAGCCTTGTGCTTTGCCCACAGGTATGGCTTCTGTACGTATGAGACTGCATTGGCCTATATAATTTTAGTGTTGCTTTTAAGCCTAATCACCGTTTAAAAAACAATCCATATTTTAAAAATGTCAGGTTTTTCCCAAATATATATTGCTAAAAAAAAAAAAACACAACCAATAACAATTCTGTTTATGGAGTAAAATAATATTTAATTGCATACTAAATAATGGGAATGTTAAATAAACACAAATATGGTAGAGAATTGGCTGGGCTACATCTTGCTGAGCTTTAAAAAACTGTCTCCAGTGACCCATGACATGGGTGCCAGTTAGCACTGTGGAAATTCTGATGTCCTTATTTCTACAAATAAATTTGTTTTCCACAACAAAACCAGACCTAAATGCTATTTTTAGCAACTGTGCTTATTACCAACTGAATAAATTCTGGAGTGGGACAGACAGAACTACAAAAATTAGATTTCCAAGAACATGTATCTTTCCCATTTCAACATACATGTCTGTGAGACATGAACACTTAACTAAACAAGCTAAACAAAGCATAAATGCCTTTAAATACAAATGTTATAGACGGATTCTAAAAATATCGTAGGTAAAGAAAAGAACAAATACATCTATACTTCAAGAACTGAATATTGAAGAAGGTTGGCTTTTTAAGATGATAAAACACAGAAAAGTTAAATATTTTGGTCATTTGAAATGCTGTGAAAGTTTAGAGAGAAAAGTAATGGAGAGGTATATGCCTGGGAAGAGAGGAAGAGGAATTCCAAAGAGAAGATGGGTGCAGGATGTGGTGGATGATCTCCAGATGGGTGTATCAGACGCAGTACATCTTGCTTGTGATCGAGAAGTTTTCCAGATGGTTGTTATGGGAGCAAGGTTCTGCAAGGGACATGCTACTGACTGACTGTACTCATTACCAGTTCCAAAAAGTTGTCCAGGAAAAAATGGTAGGAATGCTCCTTGTAAACAAGCTTCTATAGCAAGCCAGAAAGTGGATTTACTGGGCTGTGGCACAAGCCAGAAGTGCCAGGATTTGGTCAACTCAGGGCAAGAGGGTTAATGCATGTTCATTTTTTCATACATACACACATTCTGAGTCCTGTGATTTTTTGCTGATCAGAACTAATTTTTTTTTGTTAATAATTAAAGTCAAGTTTTAAATGAGAAAGGAAAGTACACCAGCCTAACACTTTCATTTAAAAGGAATGCAAGATACATTTATAGGTTCCTACCTAGAGGCTCAGTGAACACAAGATGTGCCTATTATATGTTTCTCTTGACCACCCCTTGGGCCTCTGATGCTAAACCCCCAGGACTGAAAGTGTGTTTTTTTTTAATGTTTAACTGCAGTTTGTGACATTTTTGTCAGTTTTTTTGGGGGGTTATAATTTACTCAGTATGTAAAAGCAGCATAAGGTAAAAGGCTGTTTTCACATCATCTTTGTATTGTGCATATGGTGCTAGACCAGTGGGTCGCGACCCTTTTGGACATCGAACAACCCTTTAACAGGGGTCGCATAAGACCATATAAAAACACATATTCACTGAAGTTAAGAAGTAGTAACACAAATAATGTTATGGTTAGGGGTCGCCACAACATGAGGAACTGTATTAAAGGGTTGTGGCATTAGAAAGACTGAGAACCACTGTGCTAGATTCATGTTCAATGCATCAATCATGTAAACATCACAGCAGCCACCTTGGCTCCATGGCACATTTTCAGCAGGCTTGACCTGGGAGCCAAGGTGATTCTATAAAAAATCCATCAGGATATATTGTTACCACCCAAGATATTTGGGTCAGCATGCAAGTAACTAGTAACTCTGAATATTTAATTTTTTTGTTATTTGTATTTTTTCACTCATATATTGTTATAAATTAGTTACAACTACATTGTATAAGTAATTTCATAATTCTATATACATTCCATTATTTCACTATTATTTTTTACCTACATAATTTCAGTTGTTCTCTCCATTTTTTCTTTTTACAGAAGAACTCATTGCACATTTTAGCCATAGGAAGAGAAACAAGATTGATTCATTCTCTAATGGAATATGCACAGCAGTTTTCTCCTCGGACCTTCCAGGCATCCACAACTGTTCCACTTACTGGAAAAGTGGTATTTGACAAGCATACATGGGCACCATATTTTTTACATTGTAAATTTATTATGATTTATAATTTTTGCTTTTGAACTTCTGTTTCACAGTTCTGAATACTATCATTATCCTTGAAATGCATCTGTCTTAACTGTTAATACTTAAATCATCAGGTCTTTTGTATGCCATTGGCAGCCTGATCAATATTTTTCATTTAATTTGTTGTATAAATTTGTTTTCTTCCCAGATTGTAGCATGAAAGGTTGTCCTCCTACCCAATGACTCAAGGGTTTTGCATATTTATTGTTGACAGTTTTGTTCCATTTTTGTTTGATTTATAAAATGATTTTATGAAAATGATTTTAGGTATATACAAAACATGTTTTTGTTTAATCATAAAAATAAAGACCCTTTTCTGTGTTTTCAGGCAATTGGGCACATAGTGCTAGACCTATATTTTATAGACCTATATTTTATAGACCCATAGGCACTTGGTAGGTGATATGGTCAGCATCGTCCCAGCATATGATATTTTTTGTTTTCTGAATTGCTGTCTTCGCTTGACCTATTCTTCTTTTAATCTCTGTCACACATTTTTCATCTGATGATACAATTGTTTCCAGACATTTGAATTTATTGACTTAGTTAAGTCTTTTTCCTTCAGTTGAGATATCACAATGTGTTGTTATCTTCTTCTTTGATATAACCATTAAATCCGTTTTCTTAATATTCAAGGAAAGTCCTTTCTTAGCACTCTCTATCCCTACAATATCCAGCAGTTGTTGTAAATCAGCTGCATTTTCAGTTATCAAAACTATATCGTCTGCATAATGCAGATTGTTCATATTGTATCCTCCAACTCTTATTCCTGCTTTCTCTTTAATTTCCCTCAAAATTACTCACTGTATTTTTGTTCCCAACAAATAAAATCTCAGAATTTATTTGGGCATATATAGTTATACCCACCACGTCCACACAGTACGCAGCTGCAGCCAGTATCAAAGCTGTTTTATACACAAAGTGGCCACTGCCCAAGGAGTTCCTATCAGCAAAAACTCATAAATTCCAGAAAAATGTTTCTCAGGGCACCAGTGTTAATCTTCCAATTTGGTTATTAGAAGCAAACTATGACGTTTAAAGCTCATATATGTAAAAGGAAAAATATAAAAGCTGTTTTCAGACTTTTGCTGCATTGGGCATATATTGCTACACCTGCATTTTTATAGACCAATTGGTACTTGATGGGTCAGCATAGACCAATTGGTACTTGATGGGTCAGCATAGACCAATTGGTACTTGATGGGTCAGCATAGACCAATTGGTACTTGATGGGTCAGCATAGATCAATTGGTACTTGATGGGTCAGCATAGACCAATTGGTACTTCATGGGTCAGCATAGATCAATTGGTACTTCATGGGTCAGCATAGACCAATTGGTACTTGATGGGTCAGCATAGATCAATTGGTACTTGATGGGTCAGCATAGATCAATTGGTACTTGATGGGTCAGCATAGATCAATTGGTACTTGATGGGTCAGCATAGATCAATTGGTACTTGATGGGTCAGCATAGATCAATTGGTACTTGATGGGTCAGCATAGATCAATTGGTACTTGATGGGTCAGCATAGACCAATTGGTACTTCATGGGTCAGCATAGACCAATTGGTACTTGATGGGTCAGCATAGATCAATTGGTACTTCATGGGTCAGCATAGACCAATTGGTACTTGATGGGTCAGCATAGATCAATTGGTACTTGATGGGTCAGCATAGATCAATTGGTACTTCATGGGTCAGCATAGACCAATTGGTACTTCATGGGTCAGCATAGACCAATTGGTACTTCATGGGTCAGCATAGATCAATTGGTACTTCATGGGTCAGCATAGACCAATTGGTACTTGATGGGTCAGCATAGATCAATTGGTACTTCATGGGTCAGCATAGACCAATTGGTACTTCATGGGTCAGCATAGACCAATTGGTACTTCATGGGTCAGCATAGACCAATTGGTACTTCATGGGTCAGCATAGATCAATTGGGACTTCATGGGTCAGCATAGATCAATTGGTACTTCATGGGTCAGCATAGACCAATTGGTACTTCATGGGTCAGCATAGACCAATTGGTACTTGATGGGTCAGCATAGATCAATTGGTACTTCATGGGTCAGCATAGACCAATTGGTACTTGATGGGTCAGCATAGATCAATTGGTACTTCATGGGTCAGCATAGACCAATTGGTACTTCATGGGTCAGCATAGACCAATTGGTACTTGATGGGTCAGCATAGATCAATTGGTACTTGATGGGTCAGCATAGACCAATTGGTACTTCATGGGTCAGCATAGACCAATTGGTACTTGATGGGTCAGCATAGACCAATTGGTACTTCATGGGTCAGCATAGACCAATTGGTACTTCATGGGTCAGCATAGACCAATTGGTACTTTATGGGTCAGCATTTGAAGTGTAAGATACTTTGTAATTTATTAATGATTTGATTACTATGATTAGGAGATAAAATTCACATCTGTCTGTACGAGGCAATGCTGTAAATAATTTTTCCTCTTTGAATCCTTGTGGTTAAGGTGGTTCACTTCTTCTGTCAAGTGGAGGAGTGTGTTTTGTTGGGGATCTGTGTAACTGGAAGAAAACACGAAAAGACCAACTGCAAGCAAGTATGAAATATATGTGTTTTTAAATGAAACCACATCACATTGTAAATTCTACTTTGTTGTGTGCCAGTCACATAGGCTAATTTACACAATACTGCCAAGGAAAAGAATAGTTTTCACAAAGAGCTTTGCAATGCTAAATGGCACAGTTATTTAATTGTTGTGTTAAGCAAGAAGCTAACACAGATAATATAAGCAAATGGCTCATAAGATTAGATAAATGCTTGCAACATAATCTTTGGTAACATTGATAAATATCCAAAACTGAAATTTAACCATTCTCCTGCCACCCTCAAAAAGAACATCTCTGGATATCCCATTTATAACCCAGATTGGCCTCTCTCAGCATTCATTTCAGGATTTCTCTTGGACGTCTTAATGGCCTCAATTCATTTGTTTGCTATTTCAGTGCCTGTTTGGTGATTCTCTGTCCATTTCTGCTCATAATGTGCTGCAAATATTGCCATTTGTATCGTATAACTGATGATACAAGCAGCTGTCTTGATGTTTCTCTGATTTCTTGCAATCAGCTGTCTTGTCTTTCTCTGATTTCTTTATTGGTACAATGTCACCCCATCTCGTCAGCTCTAGATTTCATGTCGGCTCCCATTCATGTCATGGTCATTCCCACAGGCTGTCCTATGTTGTGGGAGCGTCATGTATTTTTTTTTCCAGAGGTTTAACCATTCTGTCTTTTCTGATATTGTCATTGCTCAATTGCATGATTATTTGCACGATTTGCTACTTGTGAGTATTGAAACTGGGATGGTACTGTATTTCTACATTCCTTGGAGGTGGCTTCTTTTTCTGGGGGCAAGCCACTGCCAGGGAATGTAGAAATACAAAAACATTCCAGTTTTGATACTCATGAACAGTCACCCGTTCGGGGCTTCCCCCTGCAGTACTTCTTACTTGTAGTCAGGCACCTGTGGCACCTCAAACAGATTTACCAAACACAACCTCCCACAAACATTATTTGTGGCGAATGATAGCGAAGGATGCCATCTCATAACACCCGGACAATAGAGGACAGCCCTTGAAAACAGCCATGACATGAATGGGAGCTGACACAAAATCTCGTGCTCGACACGATGTGGTGACACTCATGATTTGTTCCCTTTGCTTTCTTGAATTCATCCCATTTTATTTTAATCATTTCCATCAGGCATTTGTTTCCATATGCATTTAACTATCATTCCATGTCTTTGCTGGTTCTCCAACTGTCACTGGCATGTGTTAAAACTGAAATATCATTGGAATTAACCAAATGTAACTTGGTTTTAAAACATATATTTAGAGTTACCTATTTTGTTCACACTTTTCGAAGCTGTTGTTACCTCACAGTATCATAGTGTCGTTGTTTGTGTTTCATTAGTGGTCAGAATTGCTACCTAAATATATGATCTGTTACTTCAATTCCTTTTCTTTCCATTGTGATGTCTGCATAATATTTCCATTCTTAGATGCCTGTTGTAGGGTTAACAAAGACACAATCTTTTTTTTTTGGGGGGGGGGGGGATGGGGGTTGGGTCGTCCAGTCTATTTTAGTATGTGCTTTTTACAACTATTGATTTGTATTTTTATTTCAGTACTAACAAGTAATAAAATCATTTTTGACTTTGCAACTAAAGTATCAGCTGGACTTTCTCAACAACTCTGTTTTACATTGGAGTGTCAGGTGTGGGGCTTGTATGACCCTACAAACAAGAGTGTCAAGACTTCAAGTAGTAAGGATCATATTTTGGGTGGCTCTGACACAGGGGATTTGACCAAAAGTTTTACAGAGTGAGTATTATGATAGAAAAACAAAGAAGGCAATCCTCCTCAAGACAGATAAACATCATATCCCTGTTGCCCACAAAAGACAATGTGGTCACCTCCAGTTGTGAAACAATTCTGTAAATGTAGATATATAGCCATGTCTGCAGTGACCTGTTTTCTTCTCAAAAAAGCATAGTTAAATTCCATTGGTCCTATTTGTGCCTGTGCACCTGTGCAGTGTTTAATAGGCCAAGATATAAATATATAAGCTAAAAATAGTCTTTAGGGAGGTTTCCTAATGACCCCAATGCTTTTTGAAAGCCAATTTAGTTTCAGATTTTGCCATAAGCCTCAATGATAGAGATCACGTCATGAGTCACCTGATACATGTTGTTTTTGAGGGCCTGGGGAGCGTATTCCATTTAACGTTTCACTAAGTTTATTGATTACGCTTTTTTTATATCTTTATATATCCCCCCCCCCCCCCCCCCCCCCCCCCAAAAAAAAATGAGGATAAATGAAAACAAATTTGTTTTTAAAAATTAAAATTCATTTATTAGTGACTTGTTTTTGAAAGAATTCTTTGCAGAAATTCCCACGGGTTCATGGTCAGTTTTTCTAAGCATTTGCGGAGCAGACAGGTTAAACTGACTAAACAAATATATAATGTTTTTGGGGCATGCTTTGAGAAGGAATAGACTCAAGAATATTTTAACGACTGTCAAGATGGATGGAAAGAGAGCAAGGGGAAGGCAAAGAATTAAATATCTGGATGTTTTAGCCATTTGAGTGGGAAAAACAAGAACATTGACCTGATCCTTGATTTTGATGATCAAATGAGATGGCAAAATGTGACAGTCAGTGTTTAATGGTACTTAACATGATGATGATTATGACCATCTGCAGTCTTTTTAGTTGGAAAAAAAAACAGTAAAAGACATTTCTACTGATTCAAGCTAACAGTAAGAGTAATTTTGTTTCCTTTTTTTTTTTTAATAAGCTTTTAAAGCTTTTTGGTGCATCAAGCCTACAGTGCTAGCCTTATAACTGTATGAATCGATCAGCACTCATTGAATTGTATGGTCAACATCACACCTTACTGCCAAGGACACCTTGTTGTACCCATATTCCACTGGTTCGGTCTGGGAGCCCAGATCAAACTTTTAAAATCTGCAAGGAAGCATATTCAGATCCTTGACTCTCAGCAAGCAGGCAAGCGTACATTTCCTTTTTTTTTTCTTTTATTGCTCTTTACTTCTAATGTTCAATAGAAGTCAAAAGCTGGATAGCCATAGCAATACAACAAGTAAACAGCATTAAAAATATATGGTTAAGCATCAGCAAAGAAAATCAAAGCCACAATTTTGAGAGCATACATCTTCCCCATAGCAACATAGGGATGTGAGTCATGGACTAGACTGCAGTCATTATAGAAGAAAAAAAGGGCTATTGAGCTGAAATACTAAAGAAAGATTCTCGGAACACCATGGACCAAGAAGAAAATAAATACTGACATCCTGAAAGATCTGAACATCGAGGAAGACTGCCTAGTATACAGCATCTTATCTCGGAAGCTGAAATGTTTCTGTCATTTCACGTGCCACAGTGGATTGGAAAGAGTAATATTAGAAGACATGGTACCAGGAAAGAGAGTCAGGGGCTGACTAGCACTGAGGTAAGCACAGGATAATCATGACATCTTGAGTAGAAAAGTGCATGACATGGAAGAACTGGCGAGAGACCAATTTTCCTTTAGGCAGGCCGTGTTGAGAACAGTGTTCTGCAAAGAACCTGCTACATGATGATGACACCAAGGTGCACATAAAAAACCCATACTCTCAACTGGCAAGCAGACACATTAGCTACTAAACTATTATGAACTGTTTCTTCTGTTTTCCGTTTATAATTGTTTACCCCTTAATAGAGTATACACCCTTAAACATGTATCACCAAGTCGTGCTATCCTCTGCCATCACATGCAACTCACTCTCTTCTCCATTGTCCTCCCCATCTGGTCCACTTCATTCTCTAATCACCATCATTATCTCATAACACTGCATGTCACTGGATCTCCATTTGCTGTTGACTTTCTCATCAGCTCCTTGCACCTCTGACAGTCAGATGCAGTGGGCTCCATATCTGCATGCTTAAGTCCTGTCCAGTGAGACAAGTTCTGTATTCGGGTCTTTCTTTTTCTGCCGCTTCTCCTCTTCCCCTCAAATGAGCCCTGTAGTATTGTTTCTCGAAAGACTGTTAGATCTTATTACATATCCGTACCATTGCATTTTCCATCTGTTCACCGGATGCACCATTTATATTTTTTGGTCCTTCTTGTGTTAGCTTAAAATCATTTGTTTCTGATTAAAAGAAAGTTACTTTTTTTCTATTTATTCTGAGGATTTTGTAAAACTGAGGCAGCTTTTAAGTATTTTCTTTAGATTTTTCTCCATGAAGAGTTTATGTGAGCAAGCATGTCTTTTATTACAGTATATATTTTTTGGAGAATACATTTATTACTACTATAATATTGTTGCAGTGCATTTAGCTATGCATGTTTCCTGGACTCTGGTGATTCTACAACAGAACAAGAGATTTTTACACAAGTGACTTGTCATATTCTTTCTTCTTGGTGCAAACAAGAAAATGATGCAGATGCATCTCTCAGTGTTAGCAAGGAGGATTTTGAACATGTAGGAAATATTTCATATTTTAATAAACATTGTTTCCATGTAAGTTTGTGTAAGTAGTATGCTCATCAGTTTACCTGAAATACATCTTTACCAGTACAGAACAAAACAAACAAAAAAGAAGAAAAAAGACTCAAGATTAGTTTTAAAATTATACTATCACACATTCAGACTTAGACATCTCCCCATTAATTTTATACCTGTTGAATGAATGTTCAATTAAGAATCAACATCATAGCATTCGACACACTCCCTTAAGCGCTCTGTCCCCATCTTCAGCAGCAAGCGTAGAGTTCCAGTTCCGATGGTACCAGTTACTGTCTGTTTGTACATCTATATCACCTTTCCCTTCAGTGTTGAGCATCAGGAGATTCCCTGATAACTCCCTGCTGCACCATTCTCCTCACACAGTAATGATCTGTTTGTGCTTCCACACTGTTTACTCGCTCCCAAAGAGCCCTCACATCTAGCTTGTCATACATCTATTCACCATGAAGTAGTGCAGAACCAGCCAGACTATCTGCCTTTTCATTTCCCAACACGCAACATTACCTGGAGAAAATATAAAACAAAAATGCAAACTACCCAGGAGCTCTGAAGCAATGCTTGACTGTCTCCACCTTTCTCAGCATACTCTGTGAGCCAGTTATAGTTATGACATGTGTGTACAGCTGATTCTCAATCCAGCAGAAGGCAGCAGTGACTGCCTCCACCTTCCTCCCTCTGCTTGTTTCATTAGTCTAACATTACTGCTCTTGTGGGTTCTGGGATCCAATTTTGGAGGTTAAAAAAGCCCTAAAAACTAACTAGGTTAAAAAAAAAGATTCACTGCTCCCTAACAAACATGTAAAAATCAACTAATTAGGAGACTGCAAAAATGGGATATGTTAAGCTGAAATGGTGCAGATCTCGCACCCTACTGTAAACCACAAAACAACATGCCATCCACCATTTTGTGGGCAAATGCAGAAAAAGAAGAAATTAATATTACTTGTAAATGTGTGCTATGTGTACCATCATCATCATGTTGCCAGTTCTCTGCAGACTGATACCATCACTCTTTTAATACTGTTTACACAAATTATTGAAGATAAAGCAGTTTAATAATTTTCTTGGGTACTGTAAAAAAATAAAGATGTAACGAACCATGATTTTAAATATATAAAATGCTAATATCTAGTGTAAAGGCAGCACATTTAAGTATCTAGTTGATTGGACCGCCCCAGAATCTCACACATATAAACCATTAGTTTTTTTGTCCTACCTGGTAGCACTTTTATAAGTTTTTTTGCTAATTAAATGTGTACTGATCAATGTTGCTACAAGTTTTGCCAAATTTATAAATATAAAACAAAAACCAGTCAAGTCTGCATTCATTCACTTTTCAAGTAATTAAAATGACTCTTCAGATGTTAATGTTACGAACTTATTGTATTCTTGATCACACTACAGAAATTTAGGAATTTCTGAGTGTCTCGAAAAACAGCACAAGATGATTCTCGACAGCTATTTGTCATGGCACAGAAAAATGGTCTTCAGAATGATCAGAAAAGCAGTTGGATTTACTTTTTTTCAACAGTTTTCACAAAAGAGACAAATCAGTTTGACTGACTGGCTATTTTTCCCCCTCTAGGCTGTTGAATCATTAAAATAAGTTATTAATTTTGTGTCGGAATGGCTTATTACAAATGATATCATAAATTAATAATCAAATGTAAGTTGTAACAGACTCACAGAGCCTGCTTCAAAAAACCAAAACTGGCTTTCTACGCTCAGAGTGGCTTGCATCACTTGAAAAGACTCACATAAGAAACATACCATGAATTTTCTGTCCAGGATATTCAGGTGTGCAAAGTAATGAACAAGCTGGTAGACTAGCTGCTGTTACTCCTCTGGATGGTGAGCTGCTTTGTGATAAAGCAGATGTAAAGGCTCACTAGGATCGTGTGGACAGTGCAATAAAACAGACAGAGAATCCCTACACTGACAGACTAATTCATATAATTCACAGGAGGAGGGGGAGTGGGTGGGGGGGGGGGGGGGGCATAGACAGACTTTTAATCAGGTTGCAACAGCTGGTACTATTAGTATGTTGACTCTTCGTAAGCTGCTAGAGAAGAGGACAAAGCACATCCAAGTGCAGTGATGTCATTTCTTGATTCATTGATTCAAATATAAGTTTTTGAATATTGGGGATGTTTTCTGTAAAACAAATTATTCCATGTTAATCCAGATACCTAGTTTAGTGTTTTAAATTATTTTAGACTTTCATAATTTTTAGGTTTTTGAAGTTTTGTTCTCTCCCAAAGCTCCATGTTAGTTATTCTTCTTCTTCTGTGTTTGCCTGTAAAAGGATGGTTGGCACACAGTGTTGTGGTACAGCTAAAAATGTGTGCATCTTTCAGCCCAACAAATCTTATTTCAGCAAACTCCTATTTAGATGTCTTGTATGACATGCTTAACCTGTGGTTATTAGTGATTCTGTCATACTATTTAATTTCCTATATTCTGCACAAGGGGAGGGTACCATCGTGTAGTGGCCAGACGCTCCCCTGAGGATTACAAGGTTGTGGGTTCAGGTCTTGATAGAGCCAGTCATTTAAAAAAAAAAATGACCTGGCTCCCAGGTCAATTCAGCGTCAAATGGGTACCAGGTACAGTCCTGGAAAGTAAAAGTAGCTGGCATATGTTGACCACATAACTCACTAAGTGCTGACTGATCTATAAAATTTAGGTCAAGCCCTATATTCCGAATGTATCTGAAGGCCTGAAGAAAGATCCTTTACATTACTTTCTTACTCTGCACAGACAGCAATTAACATAACAGAGCATACAGTTAAATTATTGATTCATTCAGAATTCTTGAGATGCCTTGTTAGATAAATGAATCC
Organism: Candidula unifasciata; assembly: GCA_905116865.2. Classification (NCBI taxonomy): domain Eukaryota; kingdom Metazoa; phylum Mollusca; class Gastropoda; order Stylommatophora; family Geomitridae; genus Candidula; species Candidula unifasciata. The sequence goes on from CAJHNH020004201.1 coordinate 333,362, forward strand.
CAAGACTGTTGTTTGTTAGTTTTTAGCAATCTCCAGACAAGTGGAAGTCAGGATGTCATCTGAAGCTGAAAGTCTCATACAGAGTTACTACACCGCCAGCAGAACAGCCAGAAGTTCAGGACTCTGTGGCTCTGATGTTCCTCCTTCAGCTCTTTTCACCTTGTATGAGTGATACTCAGTTACATTTGTATTATCTTTTAATTTGTTGTGAAATTAGGGGGGTGTCAATGGCAAAGTGGTCAAGCCGTTTATGTCATGCTCGTGAGGAGGTCGCAGGATCATTTCACGATGGCGCCATTCAGTTCATGAGTGCCATTTTTACAGAGATCCTTGGGGATAGTCACAAGAGCTATGGAGCTCGTGCTGTATGTGACACTCTCAGCAGACAACTAGCTGTTCTGCAGAAAGAGACTGAGCCGAATAGGAGAAAACCTGGTACAATGAAGTAATCCTCTCACCTTTACTTTTACCTTTGTTGTGAAATTGTACACATGAGGAATATTTTTGTTCCTTGAGATCTGTTGAACATAATGTACAAGCCGATTTTTTTTTTTTATGTAGCCCAGTTAGTGCTAATTTGATAATGGGGTCAGTACCAGAATTCATGGGAACAGGATGCCATGAGCAGTGTTGCATGGAGGGGGATAATCAGGAAGGTAAGAGGAGTAAAAAGAGAAATGGACTGCAGATAGGTTAAGAGCTAAGCAAACTTCGAGGCAGATAGCCAGCTAATCATAGATCCTATAAAAAGTTCTTTGTTTCTCTCTGTGAGCCACTACAAATGGTCGGTGGTTGATTACATTTGGAATGGCATATCCTGGTTACAGTAGAAACAGATTTATTGAAAGAGAGATGAAGAAAGTCTACAACAAAATATTCATCATAGAGTAAACAGGTGGCAACACAAATTTTGTTGCCAGTCATAAGATACGGATTAGCATGATCGCCCATCCTTGCAGAGACCTTGATGTCAGTGTGTGTGTGTAAGTGCCTGAGCGTGCAAGCGTGCGCACATGTGTCTGTGTATGTTTTAAGAAAGGGAAAGTGGGGGGGGGGGGGGGGGGTAACAAATCTTAATATTCTAGAACTGATTGAAGTGATATATATTCGAACCATCTTTTCAGGCACAAGTGGTAGACAGAGTCATGTTGAAAAAAAAAAATATAAGAGGGGGAAGATCATGCAGAACATGGAATGATGTCATCAAGAACAGCCTTAAAAGAAACGTAGACCAACTTACAAAACACATTGGAAAGAGCACACAGAAGATCCTTACACCCTCCCACCCCACCCCCCTCCACTCCCCCTAAACATTCAATGAAGTACCTGGAGGAACAGAGGAAGAAAAGGGAAGGTTATAATCTTAAAATGGATTTAAAAATTAAAAATGGTAAAATGACAGTTGAACACTTGCTGCAAGAGTGTCCAACATATGCAAAACAGATAAATTTTTCTGGCTGACACGCTCCTTTTGAGGACAAACTCTGTGAAGATGTCAACAACCTCAAGTTGGCTGCTGATTTCTTTAGATATATTCTCATTGACGTCTGAAGGTGTAAGAAGAAAACTGACAGGGATTCTTGTAACTGATAGTCTAGAGAGTTGATAAAATATTATGTGGGAGGAAAATGAAAACAGACCCATCTGTCTGTGTACTGCCACACTGGATGCCCCTAGGCATCTATGTGGGAAATGTCATATAAAACTATACAGGATGTTGAAGTACACTACAGTAAAGTCTAGCATACAAAAGAAGCATAGTACTCACTTTGTGCAGGTAATCGAAGTCCCAGGTCTGCAGGCTGCGCATACTGCTGGCTTCAAAAGACATAGCTGGTAATGAATGAGATGTCCAGTATACTGAGTGAGGTTAAACAGTCATGAGCAGAATATGGTGATTCGTTGGGTGAGCCCAGTACCAGAGCATCATATATAGGATGGCAGAAATGCTTCTGTTCTGCCCCTGCTTTCTCTTGAGAACTGACCAGCATCACATGGCTTGTCTAGACCGGCCTGATGTGGGTCACCACTTTTGACCTGGGAAACAAAGATGACCCCACAACAGTGAGGCTGCAATGTCCCATTACACTAAGGCTAATCCGGTTAACAAATGAATGCAGATGTCTGATGAAAGTCGTAAATATCGCAGTCATGTTGTAAACAGGCTTAACACAATTATATGTTCAGATGAACATAGAAGAACAAGAAGAAGAAAGGGAATTAATAAATGTTATGAACAGAATAAACAAATGAATTTGTGTGTCTTCATAAATAGGACTTCCCTTTCTGTTGGCTTTGCAAAGTTGAAACTCCAGCCTTTTGTTTCCAAGTGTGATGCTCTAATGGCAGTTTTCTTATATGAGGAGAGCCTAGCTGCTAGATTTGGTAAGTGCTTTAGCAGCTGATATTTTTTAAGACTCATTAAATACATATTTTCAACGGCCAATGGGTGTATTAAAAAAAAAAAAATATACACAACTATAATAAAAAAGACAACTATCTTTTTCCTTCATGTGATGAGAAGACAAGCATTGGAGAACACTGTGATGACTGGAAAGATCACTAGCAGAAGAGGCAGACCACGAGAGATGATGCTTTATGGACTGAAGTGATGGTGTGGAAAAATATCATCAGTGAAATTGATTCAAAATATCAGTGACAGAGATCTGTGGAGATAAATAACACCTACACCCCTGGCAGGGCACATAGTGATGATGATGAGTGGGTACTCAATGTGATGTGGTTAATCTACTCACTCAAAACGTTTCTCTACAATGTTCTCTTTGGTATCAAATTATGTTCAGATACTTATATGAAATAATGTTATTAAATCGTCTTATCAGTTTTTCGTATCGTGCATCAGTTCTGCGATACTGTTGAGTTGAGTTGAGTCAAGAACTGACAGTCACAGCACTCACAGCATTCCCATAAGTACTCCATCCCCATTCTCAGCAGCCAATGCAGTGTTTCAGTACTAATGGTGCCTATAGCAGTCTGATTATAAATTCGTCTTGCCTTTCCTCTGAGCATTAAGTATCGGCCAGATCCCCTCATACCCCCCCCCCCCCTCCCATCTCAATCCGGCATCACTCTCAATAGACTGATAATCAGTTTTATTTTTCAACCACGTCTGCCTTATCATGCATCAATATTCTACCAGTTGTGCAGAGCCAGCCAATCTGTCCACCTGTTCATTTCTCAACACACCAGCTTTCCCCTGAAACAAGATCCTGACAATGCTCCTCACCCTTGACCTCCAAAGCAAAGCGTGCACTCTGCTCAAAGCATGCCTGTCCTCACCTTCCCCAGTATGCTGCTTTCTGAGTCACTTACAATTACGATGTGTGTGTGCTGTTGATAGATGGTACATCGTCTGTTCAATTAACAGACTGACTGGCTGTCTTCCTTTGTGGGCTGCTACTTGAAAGTTTAACATTCCTACGATTCAAAGAGCCACACTGTGAATGCCAATCCATCAGTGCAGACCCCAGATACCTTATTTAAACTACAATGAATTTATAATAATGGCGGCAATAAAAACTAAATCAAATACTACCCTGGTGACCCTGTGTCCTGCATGACTAATTGTTATCCTTTTGGAATGCAAAAAAGAATGCTACAGTTAATGTGCAAGAGAACTGTTTATAAAAAGAATATATGCTCTTGGTGTTTCAAGAATAATTAAATGTGAAACAAAGCTAATTATCTGCAACAGTATGTTTTACATGCACTATGTATACATAGTAAACATACAGAAACCTGTATGATGTCTCCGACATTTTTTATTACTGTCTTATATAGGAGTATCAATGCTTAACATCTACCCACAACCACATGTCCCTAACAGCAGCATTGACGACTTTCTTGGCATAGAGGTATCTTGTTTCAATATGTTTGAAGATATGTTAAAAGCTTATCCTACCATGTTATATAGATAATACAGTAAATGTGTGACAAGTCAAGCCTTCACACTTATTAAGTAAGGGAACATATGATTGAAAGTCAAACTTCCATCTTTACTGTCTTTACTTTCCTTTCCCTCTGGTAACAAGTATGTAAAGTTGGGTCAACACCAGAGTTAAACTGTCAGAAATACATCCCATCACTATCGAATCTCAGACCATCATGCTACCATAGCTCCATAAACTTACTTTAGATTTGTTAGTTTGTATTTACTTATGTCATTACCTGAAATTAAAACACCTACAATAGGAAAATACAAGGAATTTTGAAGAGAACAAACCAACAGTAAACATCAACAAGACTCTATCAGCAGACTTAAAAGAAAGCAACATACGACAATTTTCTGTCTATGAACAGGCTCAACTATCACATCCATAAAATAAAGACTGCACAATCACCACAATATGCATGTCAGACAGGACCACAAACTCCTGAGCACATTCTGTAGATCTGCCCACTCTACCTACAACTTCAAAAAGAAATCTGGCCTCAAGAGCAAAGTGTGCATGGCAAGCTATGGGGTACCATGAAGGATCTGCAGCTGACATGCGAGTTCATAGAGGCGAAATAACTGTATGGATGCTTTTTGGCTGTGAATTTAATTCCTTAATCAGGCTATCATTTTGGGTTCTAATTTCATCACAAACAAATAACCTCATAATTGCACCATTCATGTGCCAGTGAAAATGACACAAAGTGTCACCACTGTCACATGTGAAAAGTCAAAGAGACAGCAGTTGCAGGAAAAATCTAATAGCTTGCACAAGCAGCAGATGTATGGTATCTACTATATATGTCAACACCCACAATCTAACACTAGAATTGCTATTTATAGTTAATGGAAGCAGCAGTCATGACAAAACAACAGTAAACACATTACTGCATAAGGCACACTGCCAATTCCATGGCAACCAGCCACTCACCATTTTCAGAAAATGCAGTTTGCAACACACATTTCCAGGAGTGCAAACAGTGAGCATTTACCATGAAAATCCTAGCTCACAATATAGCACAATGCACTGAACTCAGTTGCTGAACAACAGAACTGGATTTTGTCGTAAACTCATACGATCTCTCATTCATTCAGATTTCCGCTGGGGCTTGAAACCTCAGTCGTTCATTAGATTACTCAGGAAAACAAGATTCACCACATGAAAATGAGGTAGGACCGAGCAAGATTGGCCAAGACACATTAATAGCCATTATTGCTCCTCCTTACTCCTGTAGGACCTAAATATCTCTGTTTTTATCTTTATAATGGTGACTGGCACATTGTTAATGTTAATGGTTTATAGTTAAGCTGCTATAATTTTGCTTTTTTATGTGAACACATTCAGTCTCAGCAGAGAGCTAATTTGTTGTCTTTTATGACATGCTTGTTAGGGGCACTGGGTCTATTCTTTTTTCCCCCACAAAATAAGGCTCTGGATCATACATGGGGGGAATGTAATTTTGTACGTTGTGTTAATCATTATGAACATGAGAGACTGCATTATATTTTATATTACTAGTAATATGTTATCTGGAAATGTTTCAACAAATCTCATCTGCATATAATTAGAACAAATTTTTTTTTTAGAAATTACTGTAGGTAAGCATGCACTTGGAGAAATACTGTATAATTATTTCCTCTTCCTTCATTTGTCATTTTCTGTCCTTTATTCCTCGGCAGAACATGGGTTCTGGATCTCTTGCCGAGATGTCTTCTCCTTTGCCATGGTATGCAGCTCATTCATATCTTCTTCTTCTCCCCCTTCTCCCCTTTCTGTAATTTTTTTTTTCTACTCGTCTTTTGTTCAGTCTTTATTCCGTTGACCCAAGGGTACTAGTGTGAGAACGTTCTGCTTCTGTAAAGTGGTAAAAGGAATCATCGGTTTGCTATGCCGCAGTTATGGAAGTTATTCAGTTTGTATTATTATTGTTACTTATAAATGAAAGGTTAGCTGCAGACACAGACCACCCTCTGCATGAAGCTCTGGGTGCAGTTAAGGGTCAGCGGCTGATAAGAGGGAGGTCATGGATGGCTCAGGCAGAAGACACAATCAGACACCTTTATCTTGGAAATGTTATACATTTGTAATATAAATGAAAGGTTTTTATGAAGTGGACACCATGTCTGGAGACCACGCAGCCGCCACCCCACCCCCTTTCTACACACACACTATGGCAATTTGTTTATGGTACTATGTCTTTTCTTTTTTTTCCAGAATGACACAGTTATGCAACATTTTCATGAACAGCTGCTGAGATTTTGCTCCTGCTTCACGGACAACTATTCCCTACACAGAGAAGAGTGATTACTTTTTATTTTAGGCATTTGCATTATGGAATTTTTGCTTTATTGTTGTTTCCAGTTTTCAAAATAAATAATTCAGTGTTGAAAATGCATAGCTTTGAGTGATTATCTACAATATGATGATGTAATACTTTTCTAATTAATTAGTTCATTAGTCTGTATAATACCGTGAAAATATAAATATTACAAATATACAAACCCTCTTACTGAAAAATTGCAGAAACATTCAGCTCCCTCTACAAATTTTATGAGGGGGGGGGGGGGGGGGAGGCCTCAACTAACCTAAAAATATTGCAGAAAATAGGAAAATTAAGCCCCCCGCCCCTCCTTAAAAATTAGGCTAGAAGACAAGGTTTCTAAGCTCTAGGTTTCGGCACTATGAAACAAGTTACTGAGAAGATCGACAATCTGGCAACTAGGTCGCCTTGTGTTTTGTAAAAAATAGCCTTTAGTTTTGTTAAAGTCGCTTTTTGTTTCTTAAAAGTCGCCTTGAGTTTCCTTAAAGTCTCTATTTTTCATAAAAGTCATTTTGTGTTTCATAACAGCCACCCTGTATTTTTTTATTTTGTCACTTTGTGTTTCCTAAAAGTTGTCCTGCATATCCTTGAGTTTCTAACAGTTGCTGTATGTTTCCTAAAAGTAGCCTTGTGTTTAATAAAAGTCGCTATGTATTTTCTTGGAGTCATCTTGTGTTTCCTAAAATTCCTTTTGTGTTCCTTTTAAGTCGCCTTGTGTCTGACTCATCAGGGACAGACGGTGAAAGACTTGTACCCTATACTGAGCGAATTAAGATGTCCCAAAGGAGAAGGACATCGAAGGACTTATGGTGTCCCAGGGTTAATGGTTGATCTTACCTATGAATTTTTGTGACTGACTTGTCAAGACTAGCAAAAGATATGATCCGTCTCTTGAGTGACTTACGTTGTCCAATGGAGAAAGACATCGAGTGAGTTCTGGTGTCCCTCAGATATTGGTGAGCTTACCAGGAGTCTTCAGTGATTGATTTGCTAAGACCTGCAAAAGACTTGTAATGTACCTTAAACTCTTTAAGGTGTACCAAGGGTAGTGACCGACTTACCAAAATACTTTGGTGAACAATTTACAAAGACATGCGATCAAGTTGCAAGGTACCCATAAACCCTCCTTAGCACCGACTAAGCCCTCTCATTGAACATCCACATCTAACATTAGATGACATGACATCAGCCAAATTCATTTACTTTTCCCATTTTGTTTTATAAAAATAATGGCAGCATGTGTCCTAGGGACTTTAACACCTCACATCTAACTATGCGACACATGATATGCCTACTCACTGAGTACCCACTCTTAACAGTGTGACCTGACACGGACCCTCATTGCCATAATTTTTAATTTGTGCTGTATGTAAGATTATAGTACCATATGTCAAGGTTGTCTGATGACACCTACAACCTGTTATGTAATTAGCCAACAAAACGACTTGACCCCCCTCTGCTATCACCTGACCATCAATGACCCTAAAACCCCTCATATAACTAGTCAAAACAAAACTTGACTCACAGCTGACACAACTTGACCCCCTTACTGAGCGGCACCTTACATTGCGACACGACACCCATCATTTTACTATTTTTCTTTTTGTTCTCTATATAAGGCATATCACCATAAGCAGTGACCCCTAAAACCCCTCACATAAAACTAGCTGTTTATAACATTGCATACGACACCCTCCACTTTTCCACACGTTTTCATGGTTACTCTATAAAAAGTCCCAGCACCATTGCTGTGATCTGGAATGACTCCTAAACCCTCTCATGGAAGTAGCTGACATGACAACCTGACCCCTCAACGAGACACCAGCACCTAACATTGTGTCACAACACCCGCCACCTTTGCCATATTTGTTTTCATTCTTTTCCTCTATGTGATTCATGGCACCCTATGCCTAGGAGCTCCTGGTGATCCCTGTCCTCTACGACATGTTTGTGGATGACCATCTGTTGCCGCTAAGTTGTATACTAATATAACTACAGCTCATCCACTAACAACCAACACGTTATTGTTCTTTTTTAGCCTTCCAATCTAAGATTGATTTTGAATAGCCCAAGATATAATGCGGTTTATGCCCTAATTCAACCTCGATATTCAGATCGTGTTGAATGTCAGTGAACTTGTTCTTCTTGGTCAACAGTATTCTTAGAATTTTTCTGTTGCATTTCATTTCAAAAGCTCTGATTTTTTTTCTTATTCAAAGATTATGTAAATCCCATAATTCACATTCATACGTTGCTACGGGAAAGAATCGCGATCTCACAATGATTACCTTAACTCGCTTTGCAGGTGCTGTGCCATAGGTTCTCTATGATGTTTAGCCTCTGCATCGATAAAGCAAGTCTTTTTTCTATTTATTTTTTTTCAGTCACAGTTGTCTAACTTTTCAAAATCTTTGACGTGTTCAGTCTCTTCGACCCTCTTCATTATCAATTTTTAATACATGGTTAGTGTGTTGTATTTGTTTGGGACATTGTGATATTATTTTTCACATTGACCCCCACCCCACCCAAAATATGCTTTTCTTCACTTTGCTTTTTGACGGTCACAATTATTTTTCCTTTAACTTTGTACGCTATTGGAAAGGAAAACTGTGTTGCCTGAAAACTGTATCATCCGCACATCTACGTTCTGGAAGAGGTTTACATCCAGTTGGAATGGATCGAAGCTGCCACATGCTTCTTCGTTAATTGCGTAATTTATAAAAATGTTGTTGAATAGTTTTTTCCATGTTTAAACTTTATGGTTCAGCAGATGGTTAGTTTTTATGTTTTGGCTTTACAAACTAAGTGAGGGTTTGTACTGTCCAAGGGCTCCAAGACCATTTTTTTAAAGTTTCAGACAGACACGACTGAGCTACCGTATAACATAGGTAGTCGGTTCTGCTGTGTCTGTTAATGCCAAATGTTTGCAGCCACATACCAGACATCCAACCACTGTCAACGGCTTTGGATGGAGGTGTGCATTTTACAGGAGACCAACTTACTTATCCTAGGGACGAGGAATGCAGGCTAGAAAAGATGTTCTGGCAGGGCAGACCCAGCCCATAGCCTTGGCTGGTAACTGGGCTAGTTAGTCATGCGTAAAGACAGAGCATCACTCTTCTGATCCTACAGCTTCAGCAGCATGCTTTTGTACTAGAAGCAAAGCAGGGGTATATCTTGTAAAGGAGGAAAAAGAAGAAATCAAGTATAATATGGAAATCTACTCCTTGAAATCTCGTGGACTCCGAACCAGCAAGAGCTCTAAACAATGTCACTTGGTGAGTGGGAACAAAAAACCCAACCTTAAGCTGCCTCAGTAACAAACAAACAAAAAAAGAGAAAAAGTTTGTTTAGGCGGGGGTAAGATAAAAAATATCTCACCCTGACAGGAAATCTTCTGTGTGGGGTATAATATAGTGTAACAGTAAAACCTAGGCACACTAACAAAAATAACAAGAATGTAAGTCGACAAATACAGAAACTTTATTTACTTGATGAAATACAACAATAATACTTGATGACACACTCCGAACACTAAGTATACTAAAGAACAACTAGAAGGTATATGAGCAGACCAGCAGAAAACTAACCAAGCAACTGGTAAACCAATGAATAGCAAAATAGTGACAGCTACTAGCAGACCAACAAATTAGCTATAGCGACCTGCCATCCTAGCAAGAATACACACTGACATATTTCTACAGTTTTACCACTAGAGAAATTTAACTATGGAAACATACGACCGCCACGAAATCAGTGTGACAATCGGCCTTCCCCTGCAGTTGCCATACCCACGCTGTCCAGCCCCAAGTTACCCAGTGAAAAAATCCAGACAATACTCCTCACCCGTATCCTCCGCAGCGAAGCATGTCACTCTGCACGAAGCATACCTGTTCTGATCTTCCTCAGCATGCTTTCTGAATCAGTTACAATCACGATGTGTGTGTGGGTCGTATTCTCTAGCCAGCAGAAAGCTGCAGTGACCGCCTCCACCTCCATTCTTAAGCTGTATGTTGTGGTATCATATGCTAGGCTCTCCTGCACCAAACGTCGACCATTAACTTCTGCTAAGAAACCCCAAGCACTTCTTTTGCCTCTTGACACTGAACCGTCTGTGTAAAAGATCAAATCCTCTGAGCGAGCATTATCTTGAATTAACTGCTGAATTTCCACCTCTGTGGCACCTGCTGGCCAGTCTCTGCATTTCCGGCTCGGAGTGATTATGACTCTACACAAGTCTGACTGCTCAGGTGGCACTTTGACCCACTCCTCTCCTCGCCTAATGTTCTCAAGGATGCAAACGTGTCTGATTGTGTCTTCTGCCTGAGCCATCCATGACCTCCCTCTTATCGGCCGCTGACCCTTAACTGCACCCAGAGCTTCATGCAGAGGGTGGTCTGTGTCTGCAGCTAACATGAGATATGACTTCACCTGCAGCACCTTGTGCCTACCTGCAACCCTCGGCAAATCAAGGATGTATCGCATACACACCACTGGGGTGTCTCTGTGCCCTAGTCTTAAGTGCACTAAGTCCTTTTTTGGCATCTCTTCACAACACTCTCCACATGTTCCTTAAATGACAGGCTCCTGTCAAATGTTGAGCTGAGTTGATTTAAGAACCACATCACGTCATTCGAGGGATTCCCATAAGCCTCCTTTTTGCCTTTTCTCTGAGCGCCGAGTATCGGCCAGATCTTCTCCTCGTCACTTCCCGCTGCATTACTCTCCTCAGACTGGAATGATCAATTTTCCGTTCCAAATTGTACACGGGCTCCCATAAGGCCTTAAACGCGTCTGCCTTATCACGCATCAACATTCCACCAAGTAGTGCAAAGCCAGACAATCTGTCCGCCTGTTCATTTCCCAACAAACCGAAATGACAGGGAGAAAAGACAATGCTCTTCACCCTTGACCTCCGAAGCAAAGCATGCCACACTGCACGAAACATTTATGTCCCCCCTCATTCCTCGTCTTGCTTTCTGAGGCAGTTACTACTAAGATATATGTCTGTACCGTGTTCTCTAGTCAGCGGAAAGCTGCAGTGACCGCCTCTATCTCCATTCCTAAGCTGGATGTTGTGGAACCATATATGCTTGGCTCTCCTGCGCCAAACGCTGACCATTAGCTTTTGCAACGAACCCCCAGACACTTCTTTTGCCTCTTGACATTGAACCATCTGTATTGTCGCCAACCCTACGTTTTCCCAAGCCTTTATGAGGAAGGAGTTAGCGTGAGTTCTCGTTGCATTCTTTATCGATTTGTCGATGTGTTTGTTGTTGTTGTTTTTTTTTTTTTTAAATGCACCTGTCAAGCTCCCAGCCCTACTGTACATACTTTTAATACTTTTATAACCTCTCCTAAGCTCTCCCTCTGTTCCACCCTAAAACCACTCTCATTAAATGGATGTCAAAGCTCCTCCCCGTAGGTATAGTGCTTTCAGTTAGGTTCACGTTAATCTTCCCAAATAGAGTAGGTCACTTTTCATTCACATTTTTGTTGGGCTGGTCCATTTTCCTTAAGGTTACGGATGTCTCCCTTTCTGTTGTTTGTTTTCTGTGTTGTCTTGCATTTACGTTATCGTTCCGAGAAAGAGAATGCCTGTGACATAGGTTGCAGCGCTCTCTAGAGGGGTTGTGTTAAGACCTGTTTTTCCATGTTTTTGGAGTGTTAAAAGCGCTGGCGTGCTGAAATATTCAACAGGCGATATCAAAAGCGTTGTGGTGCACCCCCGTAACCTTGTGGCAAGGTGACAGGTTCAGGAACTACGAATCAGAAGTGAGCTAGTGTGTATATGGACGGTGCGTAGGGAGACCAACGTTACTTTTAACCTGCTTTCACTAAATGCCTGTCAATCAGGAAGGCCTAAATGCGTGTTTGCATCTTCACGGTTCATCTGGCTGGACATAACTGTGTCTACACAGTCACACCTCCCTTTCCATCTTCAACCTGCCAATTGCTCTGACAACTGGTCCAATGTCATCTGCTTACACCCTAGCTGGGTAGTCTATACTATGCACTTTACTGATGCCACTAAGTTTACCTGGTCCTTGTAATCTGTAATCTTCTCCCATTTTCGCATAACTTAAACTCAGAAATCCTTAAACCACAGTATGGATGGCAAATCAACAGGGCAAATCCCCGATGCTCCGTTCATCCTCCCAGTAACGGCAACACTAGCCGTTGTAACCTGCAGTCCTGTGCGGGTAAGAATCTAGCGAGAACTAACACCAGACTGTGGTGGTTATTTCCCTCTAGAGCACGGATAAATTAGGGTACTGCTGTTACAATCTTCTTCTTCTTCTTCTTCTTCTTCTTCGTGTTTACCAGCTGTAAACTCTAGCGGAAAGTTCTGGTTGTTAATCCACTTTCAGACTCCAGTACTGTTCCAGAACCTGAGTGTTGCGTGTGCATCGGTTTTACAGATCTGACTCATTTGTATTCAGACTGCTGGTTCCTTGCCTCTCAGGCACACGCACTCTGACTTCGAAGGAAGCTCCTAGTTAGTCGACTCTTACAACATGCTTTTGGGTAGGCAGTGGGTCTATTCTTGTTTTCCCTATAATAAAGCCCCGGAACCTATACGAGGAGCTGTTACAATATAACTTGTAGTCTTTTACAGGGGTGGGAGATTGACTGATGAATGTACCAGATTGACTTAACAAGCGTTTTATCAGAGGAAGAGAACGACCAGTTTATAATCAATGTGCTACGGGAACACTTAACATGTACTCCTTAAGAAATTTGCTGCGAGAAACGGAGCTCCTATGGGTACCAGTCCTACAATAGGGTACAGCAGCTTTGACAATGAACAAGCAGCTAGAAAATCGAATTGAGTCTCTGGAAGTGTCGGTGGGTGTACGAAAGAATAGGTTATACATTATGACAACAAAAACAGTCTGTTGCAGAGGTTCTGAGGGGACTACAGATGAGAATAGAGTTGCCGAAAGAAATGAAGAAGAGGCAGCTGGGATACTTTGGCGACATTCAAAGACATAACAACCTGTTGAAGACCATACTGGTGGGAAAGGTCGAAGGCAGGAGAGCAAAAGGTGGGCAACGATACAAGTGGAAGGAATATATCAAGAGATAGACAGGCAGCAGCGGAGAGGGTGTACAGCCAGAGCAAGAGACAGTGTTGGAGATCCCTTGCAGCCAACCTTCACTATGAAGACCGCCGCACTTTATTGATTGAAGCAAGCTTTGCTATGATGTCGATTTTTAAATCGGTAAATGAACAAGAATATGTGGATCTAGAAACGTTTTTCGCCCCAAACAAACCGTGATTGGCCTTTCATTCATATTTGGGAACCTTTCACACGCACTAGTCTATGTTACAGGGTTGTCACGTTGTGTTGTGTTCGATTATCTGGGCCTTCTATATTTCACGTCGTGTACTGGTTGTTGTGAGTTGTGACATTGCGTATATTATAGTTTTCTCGAACTTCAAGTAGGACACGAATGTGTTTCAGCTGTCAGCGTTGACGAATGACAATGAGAGCAGCGTTGCTTTTCTGCAGCTAGACGGCTAGGGTCCACCGCAAAATGTTAAGAATTTTGAAGCCACGGGACGTAGGCTGCACTATCTCGTGGGACGTAGGCTGATGCTGTGGAGTTGGGTGGTGGTGGAGGGGGGGCGGCAGTTCTAGATGTTATGGGGTCGTTAACAGTAGTCACATCGTGTAATATACAACACAGGATATCGCCGGTGATATTGTCGAAGTAAACACACCGTGACATGCGACGTAGGCTGCACTGTTTCGTGGGATGTAGGCTGAGGCTATGGGGTAGGGGGTTGGGGTTAGGGCCAGTTCTAGATGTTGTGGGGTCGTTAAAAGCGGTGAAGTGGTGAAATTTAGGACGTTATATATCGCCGGTGATAGCACTGAAGACAACACAACGTGACTCCACTGTAACATAGACTAGCGCATGTGAAAGGTCACCAAGTATGAATGAAAGGTCAACCACGGTTTGTTTGGGGCGAAAAACAATCTAGAACCGAATTCCGATTCCAATTTCTTTTGAGAAAAAATTTAAAAGGTCGACCACTTTCAGACTGCTGCTAGCTAGCCGAGGCTGCTAACAGTCTTCACCTATATTTGCGTCACTTTGTGACTAAATTCTAGTATTCGTGCCGTTTCTGCGCTCAGTGCTTCTTTCCGATTCAGACCGCTCGTCCTCCACCCTGTTGTTAGTTGTGCATGCCTTGTCTTTTCTTACTTGGTGTCTCCTCTTGGTTTTGTCTCCCTCTGATTTGGCCAGGCGTATTCCGTAGGAAAGCGAGCTTTTCTACACAACGTCCTTTGGACCACCATTTACAGAACCGAATTTGTTACTATGATACCTAATCGATACACCACAAACATTGCGACAGCTGATTGGATTTTGTAGTCAACCAATCATATGCTTAACGGTTACACGTAGCATCCGGTTTGACTGGCAACATGACAGCCCTCATTCGTGTTTTTGTTTTATATTTGATAGTTGCAGCTATCACTTTTTCGTTTGTGTTTGCACAGCCGAAAAAGAAGGAAGTAAGCCTTATGTGTTGTAATATGTAAAAATTAGAAAACAACATTTCTTATTAGCATTTTAACCCAAAATATTTCAACTGGTTATTTTGAACTTGTCAGGTGTTTGTTTACTGACATTGCAAGGGAGGTCAGTCAGTATTTATTTAGTTAGGTACTTAGTCAAGTTTTCTGAATTTTTTAAAAAAAAAATAATTCAACCAGCTTAGATGGATTCCACTTAGAAAATGCAACAGAACGGTACATAATGTAACCCATTACGTCAGTGCTAAGCCGAGATATTAATGTTTGAATGTCAAATTATTTTTAATTATGGCTCTCCTTTGAACGGCATAATATGGCGGCTATAAAATGATGCCGTTCGGACGAGAGCCAAAATGGCCATAAAATATCCAAATATATCCGAACGGTGTTCAGGCATGTCTAAAATATGGTCTTTCTACCAAGGAACAAATCGCGGCAAAACTAGGATTACTTGACAATATCAACATTGCACACGGTAGTAGCAGACAATAAATACCGACCGTTGACAATTTTGAGTGTTTCTGCAGACGATATTAGTGACCGTTGACAATTTCAAGACATTACAGACGATGAAAGCGATTAGCAATACTGTTCTCCTGACTGAGGATTTAGCAGCGGTAGATGTCAGACTGTCGGCATGGGCAAAAAGCGATTAAACTCATCGCTATGCGCAGCGCGGATGGGGGACTAAACTAGGTTTTGGGACTCACGAGCAAAGTAATTGGAGGAAGTTGCAGGAGATGCGGTAGCTGTCGCTCGTGAGTCCGAGCTATCTAGTTTAACCCCTATCCGTGCCGCGCGTAGCGGCCTCGGCGGTGAAGCATAGTCACAGAAACAGGTCCGCAAGTAACATATCGCTGAGACCCTGTTAGCGCATTTGTGTTGTTTTTCCGAGCCGATCCTAGATTTGCCGCGATTTGTTTGTCGGCAGAAAGTTCCACAATGGACAGTGTCAACGGTCGCTATTATTATCGTCTGCTACTATCGTCTGCAGTGTTGCGTGCGTCTCTTAGAATTGTCAGGTAATCAGAAACAATAAGAAACAGGTCCGCAAGTAACATATTCCTGTTAGAGCATTTGTTTCGTTATACAGAGCCGGCATATTTTTAATATAACTGAGCCCCATTTGGATATTTTTGGATATTTTATGGCCAGAATGGCTCTAGTCCGAACGGCATCATATTATGGCCGCCAGAGCCCAAATTATTAATATAAAATAAAATAATATTGGGAAACAAGAAAGTACTAGGGATGCTAGTGAAGTTTTATATTAATTATGAGTTTTTACTTATGAAACCATGACAGCTAGATAGAGATTAAAATTACAAATTCAACGATTAGTGATTAGAAAGGATTATCACAGCACTCCGGACAGATCCATAGGTGCTCCGATCCCCTCCACAAGTGTAAAACGACGGATGACACCTTTTCTGTGTTGGTTAATGAAACATCTTTTTCCCTTCCCTTGGTGAAATGTTCATTTCTTGCAGCTCCAGGCTGCACCCCCATGTCCGTAAATTCAACAATACCTCATTGAAGCATGTAAGTCAATTCTAAGCGGAGATATTAACATTTTAGTGGCGGATACCACCACAGACAAATTATAATGGAAATGGACAAAACATGGATCCTGGGCTGCGGCCCAGTTAGATGAAATGACTCAATGTTTGCATTTTACGGCCATAACTATTTTGTTTCTGAACGAATCCCTTAGCAACCATATATTTCTGGAATCAGGACAGTGAGACCTAACTGTATATGCATGTCTCAAATACATACACTACAATATGCACCTAATTAACATATGAAAATGACTGCAGGCTGACTATTTTTCAGCAAAAACCTTATACACTTACAGTTGTCTGCCAATAAGCCTGGCAAGATGCATATCATATTGTGTGTCCCGACAAGACGAACAAAAAGATCATATAAATGAGCCAATGTCAGTTGACGTGACCTAATTAACATATAAAAATAGCCCCCAACTGCCATTTTTTTCCAAGCATAAACCTTATACTTTTTTGGTTGTCTGCCAATGAGCCTGGCAAGATGCATATCATATTGTGTGTCCTGATAAGGCGAACATAAGGATCATTTAAACGTGAGTTGACGTGACCTAATTAACATATAAAAATGGTGGCCATAACGGCTGCATAAGGTATCCAGCCTAAAAAACAGAGATAATCTCTGAGATGATTAGCTGTTCTTCTTGCCATGACTGTACAGGGTTCGTAGCAGGCCTTAAAACCGGGAAAAAGTTGGGAAATGCATGATACCTCTCAAGGTCTGGAAAAAAACTCTTTACCCACAAATCCTTAAACTTTACTAACAGTAACCTTGATGTGTAAGTAACAGTCACTTTTCCATGCCCTTAAGCGAATTGGGAATATAGGGCTAAAGCTATATTTTAATAGACCTTGGTAGGTGATGGCTCTTGGTAGGTGATGCGGTCAACATCACTCCGGCCACCTTTACTTCCCAGGACTGCACCTGGTACCCACTCAAGGCTGAGTCGACCTATGAGTCAAAGTCATTTTCTAAAGTGTTATTTTTGGCAATCAGGCTTTTTGTCTTTTGCAGTTACACTTTTGTTTTGTTTGCGGTTACCGTTGTTTCAAATGTATGCTGGCAAGCAATTTACAGTTTAAGGTCTCATTGTTTGCTTTGCCGGTTGGGGTAGAGAGGGTGCAGAGTGAGCTATCTTCACAGCTTTCCCCTCCTTTCCCCCACTACCCCCCTCCCCCCAGCCCCCCCGCCAAACTCTCCTTTCTGTATGGTAGAAGAAAACAAGAGCTCACTGGTAGTACATGGCCTGTTTTCATAATGGAGCAGTGACAGTGTTAACAACAGTGCAAACACAACAGGTGTGGTTATTTCTGGGAATCAGGTCAGGCCAGGGTTTTTTTTTTTTAAATGACCTTGGCTCCCATGTCCTCCCAGCATTGAGTGTAAGAAATGGAACTATAGCAGCCACATGCGGACAGCCAAGCAGGGGAGGGTTGCCAATGGGATTTTTGTAAAAACATTAGCTAAGCTGACCAAAAACCCAAGCAATACATAAGCAAAGAACAAAAAACCCAAGATTAATAAATAGTAAATATTTTATAGTTACGAAATGAAACATTTACCCACTTTTATATAAGGATGTGTATTTTAAAAAAAAAAAAATTTAAAAATCTTAACCCAAGGCGTCATATAAAAACCCTGATCTTGGGGAAAAGCCCACGTATTGGCAGGCCTGATGGACGGGAGCGAGGTCAGTGCTGCAGTTGTTTCTCGACCACTTAGATTTACCAAATAATTACAGAGCATAGAAAAATGCTACAATAGTTGTAGATGTTTAAAAAATAACTCACTTAACATTATTAATTTACTAAGTATCTGAAGTTAATTACTAAAGAATCATCTTAGAAAATGCGCAATGATGGCCAAAATTAATTATTGGGGTTTGGGGTGATCAGGCAAAAATATCTGCAACAGAAAATGATGAGAACTATAAATACAATAATGACAGATGCATGAACAAATGCTACAATGGTTGTGGATTTTTAAAAGATTATTAAAATAATGTTAACTAAGTTAGTAAGCATTTTAAATTAATTATAAAGTGGGTCAAACAGTCGTCTGATGCAGACATAATAGATTTGAAGCAACAACAGTGATGCAACTAACCAAATTGTTTTTACACTTTCCAGCAGCCAATCCTTGTGAAATTTTCCATACTTATGTAAAAATGACAGCAGGATTCAAAAATACACAGCAAATTGCAGTAATCATGCTAGTTTAGAAGATATTTACAAACTTACTTGCTGTGAAATTCGCTGTGTGCTGCCAAAAAATTGATTTATCATGTGCACGCTAAACCCATGTCAGGTCAGAGCCTAGCATCTCTTCAGTAACTCCTAATAATTGTTTCAATTTGATCTTTCACGTAAAGAGCATGAAAAAATAATTTCTCAATAACGGTCAGTAAGGGCTTGTTTTCTCGGTCGCAATAGCGTCATTAGAAACGAGAAATAAAAACATAGCATCTCGAAACTTTCAGTCGAAACAATCGCATCTCTAAAAAAAAATTTTAAACAGGCTCAGATCCTGTGTCCTAACACATTATACACATATGACTAAAGTCGTCCCCATGAAGGACACAATTTTTCTTTATTTTAAAGCCCCACCCTGTCTTTTGCCGGGGGCCGCAATATAGCCTGACAGTTGAATGTGATCTGAGACCTCTCCTCGGGTGATCCTCATTCGCATGGTGGCACTTTGTGTCACCGGGTGTTTATCGCTCTGAGTGATGTCCTGGTGGGGTAAAATTTATTTACTTACTTACATTATACACTATAACTTTTTTTGTTTTTTTGTTTGGGATCTAACATCTTAGCAGCCATGTATCAGTGTGTTCGAGGCAACAACACCCAATAGAGTAAATCATTATTTTAAACATATTCTGTCGTGTGGTAACATTAATGTTGTCATTTGATGCTGTCATTTAAAATAATTATTCCCCCCATGGGTTCAAGGCCCCATTGTTGGTCATGTAAGCAGGGGAACAGAGGCAACAGACATCTCAGGAGCTACAGGCAACAGGGGACAAAGTGAATGGCTGATGTACTGAGATATGTGCTATCAATGATTCTGAAAAAGTGGTGGATTTATGGTGCTCTCAGGACAATAGAATTGTTAAGAGCTGGTGTTCCATGCCTCACAGTAAACAGTAGAAACATCAAAAGAGAAGCCAGACTGAGGTACCTGGCTGTCACTTTCCATAGGAGCTGTCATTCAGGGACAAGGTGGAGGCATTTGCAGCAAAATGCCAAAAAGGGCTGAAAGCATTGATAATTATGGCAGCATAGACATGGAGCCGAACAAATCTGTTCATATTGTACCACCACTTGAATATTTCTGTGATGTATTATGGACTGGGGTCGCTTACCATATCGAACAGTCAGCTGGTGAAGCTTGAATGCATACAGAATGAAGCCATGCAGGTGATTCTAGGAAGTACAGGAGACACCCCAGTAGTCTGTATGTGATACATCAGTGCACTGCTGACTATTGCAGAGAGGCTTAAAGTGCTATGAGCCAGGTCATACTGTAGAGTAGCCATTGACAAAAACCACCTTCCTAATTAAGCCCTGGATCAGGTTAAGGGTTCACAGATTCATTAGAGGGAAGTCTCGCATGGCACAAGCAGAAGGCACAATAAGAGATGTGTGTATGCTAGAATTAACTTGGAGAGGAGAGGAGTACTTCAAGATGGCAGAGCAAAAAGTAGATTTGTGTAGGATTCTAATCACACTTGGTTGGAAGCGCAGGGATTGGACAGCAGGCACTGCAGAATCAAAAATTCAACAATTGATTCATGATAATTCCTGTCCAGGTGATGTGATTATCTATACTGATTGCTCTGTGTTGAGAGGCAGGAGAAGTACAGAGGGGTTCGTTGTGAAAGTGAATAGATGTCACTTAGTGTAACAAAGTCTAGCATATGATACGACAGCATCTGGTTAGAGATGTGGAGACGGTCACAGCAGCTTTCCACTGGCTTGAGAACCAGCAATACTTACATGCCATGATTGTAACTGACTCATAAAGCATGTTAACCCATTCCTGCCCCCTGTATATTTGCTCGACTAAGGCCGCTCACAAAACGTCTTTTCCCAACTCACAGTGTCCTTTTGTATCTGTCCCAGGAAAGTTTAGGAGATAAGGTCCATCAGTTGATGGAATGGAACAACAAAAAGTCAGTGATCAGGTTAAACGGAGACAAGTTTCGCCAGTATGTGAAAACACCTCCAAAGAATTATTCAATGGTGGTCATGCTGACAGCACTACAAGCACAGAGAGGATGTTCTGTCTGCAAGTATGGTATTTGTTTTCTATTTTTTTTAATTATTCTCTCACACAGAGATATACACGCTTGAACACAAACACACGTAGCAAAAGAGAGAGAATAATTTCCCATTTGTGTGTGATCTTTATGTTACAAAACCCTTTGTTCAGACTGACAACCGCAACCCGATATGGGTAGAGTCCGTCACCTGGGGATCTCCTTAAATGAGCAGAGTACTGTCACAAGAAGAAGGCTGTAGTAGTATTGACGACACATGACCTGGAGACTCTGCTACAGTGATCTTGAGACCAGTTCTTCCCATTAACACACCCCCACCACCTGGCCCATTTCACCACCTGACAAACTTTACTGATGAAGCTATAAAACTGAACATTAATCCATGTATAGTCTGACAAATTGTTACTCTCACTTTATAAAACTGAACATTGATCCATGTATAGTCTGACAAATGTGTTAATCTCACTTTATAAAATGAAACATTGATCCATGTATAGTCTGACAAATACGTTACTCTCACTTTATAAAACTGAACATTGATATATGTATAGTATGACAACTGATAGCTAAATAAGAGGCACACCTTCAGTCCAACTTACTTGTCTGGAAGGAAGAGCTTGAAAAGAGAGGGATGACCATCAGTATCTCCAAAACTAAAACTATGGTGATCTCAAGAGAGGAGAAGAAACACCAGATCATGATGGGACAGTATGCATTGGAGCAGGTTAACCAGTTCAAATACCTTGGAGTTGTATTAGACCGAAATGGAGGCATTAAGACTGAGCTGGCTACACGAAAAGCAGCTGCTGGGAGACTCTTCCAGGCCATAAACCGAGGGTTTCTTAGCAAAAGAGAAATTGACAAGAGGACGAAAATGGCTGTTTACCGCTCTACCTATGTACCAGTCCTGACCTATGGGTGTGAGTCATGGGCAATGACAACAGCTCACAGAAGCCAGTTGCAGGCCTCGGAAATGAGATATCTGAGAAAGGTGGTCCAAGTGACAAGAAGGGACAAAGTCCGCAATCAGACAATACGTCAAGATCTTGATACCCAGTCCTTACAAACCCGAGTGGATCAGTCACAGTTACGATGGTTTGGACATGTATGCAGAATGGGAGAAAATCGGCCACCATGGCAGGCATGGGAGGCTAAGAACCAGGGAACCAGACCTTCAGGACGACCCAGGGTGCGCTGGGAAGACAACATCCGACAGTCCCTAACTGACAAAGGACTGGAATGGAACAAAGCCAGAAAGAAAACTGCTGATAGAGACGTCTGGCGATCTCTCTGGCCAACCTCTACACCCCAAGGTAGAAGAGGAGCGACTAAGTAAGTAAGTAAGATAGTATGACAAACGAGTTACTCTCACTTTATAAAACTGAATATTTATCCATGTGTAGTCTGACAGATGTGTTACTTGCACGTCATAAAACTGAACGTAAATTCTTTTAAGGGTCTCTGTGGCGAAGTAGTCAAGCCATTTTTCTTGCGCTCAGAATATCATGGGTTCATTTCATGGCAGTGTAGTTCAATCCACGAGTGCATTTTTACAAAGATTCCTGGGGATCATCTCCAGAGCTATGGGGTATATACTTTATGTGACACTTCCTGCAGGCCTCTAGCCATTCTGTGGAAAGAGACCAAGCTGTATGGGATAAAACCCAGTGCAATGAAGTCAGTCCTCTCACCTTTGACCTTTAACCTTTGAACATTAATTTATGTGTAGACTAGTCTCTGACATCTGTGTTACCCTCACCTTATAGAAACCATACATTGATGTATTAGATGTTCCAAAGCTGTTGGCCCTTAATATAATTGACTGTTAAATTGTCCTTGTTGATGTCTTGCAGGCAGGCTAATGATGAGTTCCAGATCGTGGCAAACTCCTGGAGGTACTCACAGCAGTACTCAAATAGGCTGTTCTTTGCTATGGTTGATTATGATGAGGGTTCCGATATCTTTCAGATGGTAAGTTACAAACATCTTTCACATTAAAGAACAAAGGAAATTTTTTTTTATACCTTTAGACATATTGGGCATGTAGGGCTATACCTATATTTTATAGACCAGTTGGCACTTAGTGGGTGATGTGATCAGCATCACACCGGCCACCTTTGCTTTCCCAACTTTTACCTGGTATCCATTGAAGGCTGGGTCGACCTGGGAGCCAAAGTCATTTTTTTTAAAACAGTCCCCCACCATCCGTATTTGACTCCACGCCCTTCGAACCGCAGGCGAGCATCTAGCAGCTACACCACAGTGGCTCCCACCTTTCACATATAGGTGTATTTTATTAATAAATTCCAAAAATTACTGACATTTCTTACGATCTGAGGAGAACCGGCTGATAGATAATATCATTTTTCTGAAACTAAAACCTCCACAGTATTAAATGTCATGATGGTTTGAGAACTGTAGTGGAAAATGTGGTTCCTGTAAGAAGAGGCAGGGGTTGGCCAGCATGATGGTGGAAACACAACATCAGGGGCATCCTGAGCATGAAACTTTATGAGTTCCGACAGCTGGCAAGGGTCCGCAATGGCTTTCAAGCATGCTGTGATGAGTGACATTCTGCAAAGGATTGCCTGCGTCCTAATATCTGTCATGTTAAAAAGGTTTTCTGATTAAAAATGTTAGTTAGACATAGAGGACCCTTGTCCAAGCCTTCAGGCATATTAGGCTTATAGGGTTGGACCTGTCGGTTATAGACCAATTGACACTCAGTGGGTGGTGTGGTCAGCATCGCACTACTTCCCAGGACTTTATCTGGTACCCACTCAATGCTGGGTTTATCTGGGAGCTAAGGTCATATTTGAAAAAAAAAAAAAGTATAGCTTCCTTGGGATTTAAACCCATGACCTTCAGTGAAAGTTGGCTGTAATAGATCTCCAACACTCTGCATCTCTCCTGATGGCTGTACACTTTCTGAGACTGCTGTTTGTCTCTTTTTTGTTGTTAACGTCCTGCTTGCATCCCTGTTTACCTCTTGCTCATTTTCTTTTAACCTTTCCCTCCAGTGTTACTTTTATAAAAGCATTATATTGTTTATTGTGGTGAAAATATTTCCCTTATAACAGCAAAACATCCTCAGCAATTTGTTGTCCTATAGTGGTTTATTCATTTATATTTGCTATTACAGGCTGTTGTTTTTAGCAGTTTGAAACATTGACCATTTATGTGATCTTTCAAACAGTTGAAGTTGAACACAGCTCCTGTATTTATTCATTTTCCTGCCAAAGGTAAACAGAAAAAGGGGGACACACTGGATATCAACAGGTTGGTACTCTAGGACAGTCGGCATGAGAGGGAGATGGATGTGGGAGAGTACAGATTAGATGGGTGGATGAATTGATGGATGGACAGACAGTTTTGGGTGAATGGCTAGAAAGAAAAAAAAGAAACAATACAGACATAGTCATAGAGAAAAGAAACAAATTGAGAAAAACAGCTGAGAAAGAGAGATCAGCTCTGAATTGGGATTTGTTTCCTTGTCATTCATACCTATATAATTGCCAGAAAAATTCTGAAAATAGTTCAGTACTTATTTTATTGTAGTCATGTCAGCCTCAGAGCCTTACTTGTCAGAATAAATAATCCTGCCTGTGCTGAGGATTGAACCCAAATCACTGTTTTTGCAAGCAAAAGCACTGACTGCTCTACCACCACAGTTCCTGCAAGAAGAAAATTCATAGGAATGATCTTCTTCTTCTTGTTTACTGGCTGTGAACTCTGTTGGAAAGTTCTGGTTGTTCATCCACTTCCGGACTTTAGTCTTGTTCCATTTTACAGATCTGGCTTATTTGTATGACTTTTGATTCCTCACTTCTCAGGCAGATACACCCTAACTTCAAAGAAAACACCTCTAATTAGTCGTCTTTTACGACATGCTTGTTTTGGGGGTAGTGGGTCTATTCACCCCCCCCCCCCCCCTTTCCACAGTTGGACCCAAAAACCCATAAAGGGAAATTCCTAGGTACGTTTAATATATGTTTATATGTAAACACAGGACCCGTTTCACATTGATGGTACGTTACACATTGATGGTATGTTACACATTGATGGTACGTTACACACATGATACAAAAATAGGAACCTGTTATGATGTCCAGCCAAAACATAACCTAATTGGGATTTCATTCATGCTATTTCACCTATTACACTGGCTGGTCTATGTTAGAGGGGTGTCACCTTGTGTTCCCAAAGAGCTTTAATTGATTGTGTGTAGTAAAGGTGGCGAGCTACGCAGTGTGTTTTCACTCATTTTTGCGAGCGGCCGGTGACATTTAATATATTAAAGAGTTATGACATGAACTTAGGTCAGCTATCAGCGTTGACGAGCGGCAAGGAGAAGCGCGTTGCTTTTCTGCAGCAAGATAGGTCTTCAGGGTGCAGCCGAAAATGTTAATTCTGAAACCACGGGACGTACTCTAGGCTCTCCTGTGGGACCTAGGCTGGGGCTGTGGGGTTGGGATTAGGGCCAGTTTTGTATGTTTTGGGGTCGTTAAAAGTGGGGTTGTTATTTAGTAGAGAACATGCGATATCGCTGCTGATAGCATCGGAGACAAGACAACGTGCACACCCCTGTAACATAGACTAGACCGTGTCACTGGTAAGAAAGCATGAATAAAATTACGCTATGTTTGGGCCGGAATCGTAATAAGAACCTGAAACTAATATTTTAATAGAAATTTCGGCACTTGATTGATGGCATGGTCAGCATTACACAGGACCCCTTTACTTCCCAGGAATTTACCTAGTGCCCATGCTGGGCTGGGTCGGCCTGGGAGCCAGTGTCTCATTTTAAAAACAGCTGATAGATGCTGATTTGAACCCAACCTCCTCAGACTGGCCGATGAATGTCTAGCCACTACACTGCAGCAGTGCTCTAAAGTTTATCTGTCTATACATTGTATGTGTTTCTTGATTGACAATTTTGTCTTGTAGGGTTGGCTTTGCAGCAGAACAGCTGGCCAAATGGATTGCAGAGAGAACTGATATTCAGGTCAGTGTTAACATTCACACTGCCACAGCCGCTGATAATGGTGGTTATCTCACTGTGTCTCTCTGGCAGTTAGCTCTATCTCTGTTATCTCTCTGTCTCTTTGAAAGTTATCCCTCTCTGTTTCTCTGGCAGTTAGCTCTATCTCTGTTATCTCTCTGTCTCTCCGGCAGTTAGCTCTATCTCTATCTCTCTTTCTCTCTCTCTCTCTGGGGGCTATCTCTCTCTCTGACAGCTCTATCTCTATCTCTCTGTCTCTCTGGAAGATATCTCTCTCTTTCTCTCTCTATGGCAGTTATCTCTCTGGCAGTTAGCTCTATCTCTGTTATCTCTCTGTCTCTCTCTATGACAGTTATTTCTGTCTCTCTGGAAGTTATCTCTGTCTCTCTGGTGGTCTCTCTCTCTCTCTCAGTCTATATGGCAGTTATCTCTCTGTCTTGCTGGAAGTTTCTCTCTCTCGTGGTTAACTCTTTCACTGTCTTTCTCTGGCAGTTAGCTGTCTCTCTGTTATCTCTCTAGATGTTATTTCTCTTTGGTGGTTATCTGTCTCCTTCTCTCTCTCTGTGGTAGTTATCTCTCTGTCTCTCTTGAGATCTCTCTCTCTGTCTCTCTGGTGGTTATCTCTCTCTGGCACTTAGTTCTAAATCTGCTGTCTCTTTTGAAGTTATCTCCCTCTGTCTCTCTGGTGGTCTTCTCTTTCTGTCTCTATGGCAGTATATCTCTCTCTCTCTCTCTCTCTCTCTCTCTTCTCTCTCTCTCTCTCTCTCTCTCTCTCTCTCTCTCTCTCTCTCTCTCTCTCTCTCTCTCTCTCTCTCTCTCTCTTTCTTATCATCACTATCAGAATCATCATCACCACCACCCAGTTTACTGTTTTGTACTATTGACTTTCTGTTTTCTCATCTGTGTATTCAGGCTCCCCTTCAGTGCTGTAGGATTTTCTTGTTGTCACAATACTATTTTTAATTATCTCCTATCTTAAACTAAGCAGTAGGACAAATATATTTAGAGAAGGAGAAAAGGGAGAAAGAAACAAAAGAAAAGTGATACAGAGCGATAGAGAAAAAGAGAATTTGTATATTGTGTTTGTGGTTTTTTTTGTGGGTTTTAAACGACTGTTGTCTCTTGAATTCTGAGATAAACCATGAAAATATCTTTAATGAAAGGCATCTAGACAATATTAGTTGTAAAGTTCTTGCGTGTTTCAGATTCGTATCTTCCGACCACCTAACTACTCAGGAACAGTTGCCCTTGCCCTGCTGTTTGCAGTGATTGGAGGGTTGTTGTACTTCAAACGCAACAATCTGGAATTCTTGTATAATAAAACATCATGGGGTATTATTGCTTTGGTAGGTTTTTCATTTCCTCATTCATTATTAATGTGTGAGGTAGGAATCACAAACATGGGAAAGACATAATCTTTTGGCTACATGGATTTAAAAAAATGATGGAACATGTTGTGACAACTGGAAGAAATTATTCAATAAGATTATAATAAGACAGTGAAAGACGATTCTTGACGGCCTTTTGTCATGGCATGGAAAGTTGTTACTTGTTGTCTGTGTACATATAGCACATTTGTCTGACCCATGTGTGCTCCATCCTCTGATGCAGCAGCCATCTCAGTGTCTCCATGCTCAAGGTACCCAGTAGTAGGAGTTGATTGGCATCTCTTCTGTCTTTGCCCCACAGCCGGTTTCTGCATGCTTGTCCTTATTCAGTACCCGTTCATTATCTGTGACTCCTTTGTCTCAGCGTCTTTGGAATACAGCACATTCAGTATGTCTGTCCTTTCCATACTTCTTCCTCTACTAACTACTGCTGACACTGCAAGTCTATCGACTCTTTTCTTTCCTTGGACCCTGGTGTGTACAAGCAAACATAGTTTCTTGAGGTGGGACTTCTGGATGCTGTCAACCCATTCCAGGTAGAGTTTGCCAGTTTGGATTTTCTTGAGCATGCTCATTGAGTCCGTTACTATCAGTATGGGAGTTGCTTTATGTTCTGCCGGCCATGAGAGTGTCCCTGTGACAGCTGTCTTCATTGTCATACTAGAAGTAGTTGAACTGAATGTCTGGCCTTCTTAAGACTTTCAAGGAAAGATGTTAGCAGATAAATTGGTACATGCTGTTAGAGATTGCAAGATTTAGAAGCCTGATGGTTCCATTCAGAGACTTTGATTAGTCGTGTCATGTTGGTTATTAAGTCTGTAGGCTGTATGACATTTAAGAGAATCTCACTTCTCCATTCCACAGTCACTTTAAGCAAAAGGACCCTTTTTACACCAGTGGTACACTGGACATATGAAGCTAGAGTCAGATTTGTATATACCAATTAGCACTTGATGATTTGGGCAGTATCGTGCCAGCTGCCTTTACTTCCTTGGACATTACCTCATGGCCATTTTAGGCTGGGATGACCTGGAAGTCAAAATATGTTAAAAAAAAAAAAGACTGTCTTGATGTGAATTTGAACCAAAGAGCTTTGGGCCGACAGGTGAGCACATAGGCACTACCCTGCTTCAGTTACAGTGCTCATAATGTAACTAAGTTAAAGTACGTCGATACCTTTTTCCATACCATGAAAGGCATTGGGCATAAGGCACCAGCCTCTTATTTTCAAAGACTCACTTGCACTCACTATGTGATGTGGTCAGAATAAACATGGCTGTATTTACTTTCCAAGATAATTCATAGTGCCAGTTTTAGACTGAGTTGACCTAGGACAAAGGTCAGTTTAACAACCCCCTGCTGTAAGTGTTTTTTGTTTTTGTTTTATAGCCTCTGTGTTAGGTTTTTTCAGGAAGCAGAGAATAATTATTAGCCAATCAAGGGTGACAAAGGAGGTTTGACGTGAAAACTGCCTACCTCAGCATGTCAGAAATTAACTGCAGAATCCAACCACTCCTGAACATACAAAGGACTAGGAGTGAGTTGATTTAGAGCCTGTGATTCGGAGATGTAGCTCTATAGACGAATGATAGACAGATAGAAAGTGTATTGAATGTATCATCAAAGAAACTGTCTCACAAAGAGAACTGAATGCCCACGTCAGAAAAAGATGGTCTAAATTCTTTTGTCTTGTATTGAGAAGGTGGAATACTGAAGTACACATGGTGATAGGAAGGTTGGATGGAAAAAAAGGCAGAAGGAGCCTGATAGAGAAGATATGGAGTTTGACATCATGGCATGGACAATCCTGTGTCAGAATTGTTGAAAGTACATGAGACAGAGGGTT
The DNA here is from genome assembly GCA_905116865.2 of Candidula unifasciata. Lineage (NCBI taxonomy): Eukaryota > Metazoa > Mollusca > Gastropoda > Stylommatophora > Geomitridae > Candidula > Candidula unifasciata. The sequence continues at coordinate 362,277 of CAJHNH020004201.1, forward strand.
GTGAATAGATATTACTACCAATGCCATGTGGCATAGAATATAAGAAAAAGAAGATCCTTTAAGAGGTAAAAGACAGATAAAGGTTTAAAAGATGAAATTAAGGTAATTCAATAGCAAGTTGATTGCATTGTTGTAGTGAATGGTTATCGGTTACCGCTCTTATGAATATTAATGTTTAATTTAGATAATGGATAAGTGGTAATTTTGGCAGTTAAGATAAGTGTTTTTTTACCAATGAAGTACTTACTATCAGCAGTAAATATCGTAAACAATGATAGCTTGACTGGGAAGTATTTCTAATGCTGTTTAATTTTCAGGCTATCATCTTTGCCATGACATCAGGTCAGATGTGGAATCACATTAGGGGACCACCAGTGATGCACAGGAATCCCAACTCTGGTCAGATGGTAAGTATTCCTAACAATTAGATATATACTGAATAGATACCAAGTAGATTTTATCAAGGGCATTGAAAAGATATGGTTTGACAGACTCGGTGAGGGCTAGGAAGTTCTGAAAAATGTGAAGAAAATGTCTTTATGAAATTTTACTGTAGTTTATCAATCTGTATCTTATCATTATGTAACCTGACAGATAGATTATTAAACATTAGATAATTTATCAGATATATTCAATGCATCTGGCTTTGGCAGTATGTATGATTTCATTGATTAGGCTCTGTCAGTCATATTATTTTCAGTTTAGTCTGTCAATGTAATCATTCTTGAATGGGATAGAGAGATTTGTAAAAATAATATTTTTAAAAGGTTTCCCTTTATATTGAATTCTTGCACTGTTTAAGTGTAGTGACCCCCCTATTTCACCTATCCCCTTTTGTCATGTTTGCATCCTGAGAATATAAATTTACTGTCACAGATTTGTGTTGTCTTATTTCAAATTATTGAAAAGCAAACATAAAACTTGCTGAGCTTTGTATAAAAAAAAATGTTAATCGGCTGTGTATTATGACCGCCTGACCTCACGAAGTCTTTTTTAAGGTTGTGCTGCTTGGGGATAGTCCAGCCAAATTTCATACATAATTTATGCATGTTAAAAATAATCTTTTACAAGTAATTTGTATTTATGGTCTTATCATCATCATGTAGGAAGTCCTTTGTCCTCATAACCCTGTGGGAAACCTCATGACCTTTGGCCAGTTACTCTGCCTCATGTCCAGTGTGTTTTCTGTGTTCACTTTCATGAAGTCAACTCCTGCCTGATTAACCCTGCCTCAGTCAACTCCTGCCTGATTAACCCTGCCTCAGTCAACTCCTGCCTGATTAACCCTGCCTCAGTCAACTCCTGCCTGATTAACCCTGCCTCAGTCAACTCCTGCCTGATTAACCCTGCCTCAGTCAACTCCTGCCTGATTAACCCTGCCTCAGTCAACTCCTGCCTGATTAACCCTGCCTCAGTCAACTCCTGCCTGATTAACCCCGCCTCCTTCTATTACTGGGGGTTTTTTTTCAGTGCCACCAAAATTTTAATTGGGCAAAATAATTGAGTTTCTATGACATTAGGCTATTTCTAAGCATTTTTCTGTAACAGATAAATGTCAGTGCTTTGGTTTATGTGAAGACTAGAGCTTAAAAAACTAAAGTTTCACAAAACAAATTTCTTATTTGTTATTTATGTTGTGCTTGACCTATCTGTATATTTGTTTACTCATTCTAATGATTTTATTGTTAATTTCAGCATTACATCCATGGCAGCAGCCAAGGACAATTTATTATTGAGACTTACATTGTCATGCTGCTGAGTATCCTTTTGTCATCTTTCCCAAACCACATGTTTTTTTTTTATTTTTTTATTTATATAATATATTATTGTTTAGTTTAGTTTAATTTAGTAGACGGATCAACATCTTGGCACACGGGTATAAACCCATAAATGCTTTGTTTTACTTCTAACTCAAGCCTGAGTCTGAAGAATCTCAGCGCAGTGCACAAATTCTGTTGCACCACCTGAAATACTTTTTGGGTAGATTTTCAACTCCAAATTTGCCTGGCAGCGCCTTTAGGCGACTCTTTTTCGATTTCTAACTGCCAAGGTATTTTTACGTGCACATCATTACACACTGGCGTCCGGTCTTACTACTCAGAGACCAAGGGAAATTACTAGAAGTCCACGTGAAAAAATCCCAACCTTCACCGGGTTTGAACCTGGGACCTCTAGCACTCGAGGCGGATGCCATACCTCGAAACCACACATTCCCCTATATATACTTTTAACAGTGATTGGTACCTTTCCTTCTTTCCAGATGATAGTGTTATATTGGGCTCTGAGGAGGCATGTGACTTACATGCGATGGTGAGTGTGACTAGCTAGACCCACCCCCATTAAGAAAAGTCTTCCACAATTACAGCATGGGATTTCAGGACCGTTGTTGTCAAAATTTCAACTCTCATCCTTTGTGCAGTCATTTCTTCCTTCATTCTCAGTCCCTCCCTGATGTGCCCCCTCCACACAGCATGGTCTAAATTTCAAAGCTTTGCTTTCTGTGAAGAAGACTAGGCCGTGTTACTTTTAACAGTACTCCCCATTAAGTACTTTAGTACATTCTTCCAAATTATTATTAGAATCAGTACATTCTGTGGTTTACATCTGGCAAATTGAACTGATAGCTCATTTAAGTGTCCATGCCACATCGTGTTGATTAATTTATTATGTGAGATATCAGTGGATGAGATCTAGTGGGAAATTTATTTTGAAACCAGTTTGGAAATCTGTTTCCACATACACCTTAGGCTCACAAGTGGGGTTAAAAGGCATTCATAGATAACATGACTATAGTAAACAAACATGCTTTCGTTAGAGATATTAGAATTGTGAAAACTTTAAACAAAAGCACATTAACCTTGCAGTGTTAATATTGTGATGAGCAGTGGCTGACTAAGTGGTTACATCGTTGGGCTTTCGTGCAGGAGACCTGAGTTCGTTCCCCAGTAAGGTAATGGAGTTTTTCTGTCGGGGGAAAAAATGAAACATCCTAACCTGAGCAGTCAGTGGCAACAGCACTAGCCATGTGGTCCTAAATTCTCAGGCTCACAACCCTCTTGTCTACACTGCCCTAAAAAGGTGGTAAAACAGATAGTAGTGACAGTATTTTTTTAATTAACAGTGTGAAATATATGTTTGTGTGTAGAGGGAGGGGGAGAGGGGGGGGGGGGATAAGTGTTTGTGTGTGTGAGTGTGGAAGAGGAGCAGGGTCATGAGAGGAATTGACTGGAAGAGAGATAGAGAGCATGTGTGTTTGTGGTTTGTGTGTGTATGTGCTTTGTTTAGAATGCATTTTTATACTATGATAAATATTTGTGTGACTATATGTCAGTATTTTTTTATAATGAATGGAGACTCTATAAAGGCAGACATTCTTTAACTGACACAGATACTTCTATTGTGGTGGGTTTCATCATGCTGAATGAAGCACCAAGTATAAAAGGTGACCCAGGGAAGAAAAGAAGTGAGTATCTGTTGTTTTGTGCATTTGTACTGATGTTATTCAGAATCACGTAATTACATTGGAACCTCTAATTTCAAACGCTTCAGAATTTGAGTAAACTTTGCTCAAAACTGAAACGCTGCCTTGGAAACCGAACACCTGGCATTTACCAGCCATGTGCTGCCACTCTGCACTGCATAAGCTTAATTTTTTTTTCTCTTAGCTTTTTTTTTTTTTTTTTCAAATGTGTGCATAGTCATTTCTTTCTATAAAACATTTAGTAAAATTATTGCTGTTTTTTTTTTTTTAAATCTTTTTTTTTAATTTCTGTTTTTATTGAGATATGATCATTTGTTAGCATGATTGCAGTGTAGTTTATTGAGGAAAATAAATGTTAATATTTGAGTGTGTTGGACCCTGTAACTGAATCATTTAGTTTACATTATCTTCGGTGGGGAAAATTACCTTTATACTCAAACGATTTGGAAATCGATAACGGTCTTGGAACGGATCATGTTTGACTTCCTTGGTACCACTGTATGTCTTCTTGTTATAGTGTACCAGACAGTTCCTAGGAATTGTCCGTGAAGGAAAGGTGATCAAAAGGAACAGATCAGTCTACCTCAGTATGCCACAGACCTAGAATATGTGAAGTTATTATACTCACACACAGTTGCAGTAACTGCCATGTAGCTACCTTTATCATAAGTGTCATTTTTAAACAGGTAGTCACTTGGCAGACAATGTGAGAGTTAAATGAAATGTTGGGTTTTCTCATGATCTCAGCCATTGACATACTGAGATGGGGTGGTTAGTTCTCTTTACACCACTTTCATTTTCTAAACAGTTTCATGCAGACTGTGTGATAGCACTGTTTTGTGACTGGATTAGCCCAGAAGTGTCATACTTTAGTTGGAAACAATAATCCTGCCACTGCTAGGGATTCATCCGAACCACTGTTTGGGCAGGCAAGAAGCACATATACAATATTTCCTTATAGTATTATTTTACCGAGAAGGCTAACCTAGGCAACATGTGCCCGCAGAAGTCAGATCTTTTGGCCAGAAGCTGCAAAAATGACAGCCATGTTGTAAGCAGGCACAATTCCTTTACATCGTTGGATAAATGCATAAGTATTATTATAGTTTTTACTATTGCTGACATGATTTCTGTAAATAATCTACTTTTTTTTCTTTCCTAGTTGTTTCCCTGGTTGGACTTGGATGTGTAACAATTTTCTTCAGTTTACTGCTGTCTGTATTTAGATCGAAATATCAGGGCTATCCTTACAGGTAATCGTTGCGTTTGTTTTTGTACACCTTTTTTTTAGAATTGTAATGTATAGCTATTTTGATAGTTAGCAGCATGGTACTCTTTACTGTTATGCTTATGGAATATTCATTAGCAGCTTATTTGTTAACAAATATCAGGGGTTATAAAATTGTATTTAGTTTCTGGATATGCGGATGTAAAGAATAATTGGGGGGGGGGGGTGCTGAGTGGTCTCGAGGTATGGTGTCCGCCTCAAGTGCTGGAGGTTCCGGGCTCAAGCCCCAGTGAGGGCTGGTATTTTTACGTGGACTTTTAGTATTTTTTCCTGGTCTCTGGGTAGTAAGACCAGACACCCGAGTGTATTCTTGTGCGCGCAAAAAAATTCCTTGACAGTTGGAAATAGAAAAAATTGTAGCTTAACGGCACTACACAGACAAAATGTGGAGTTAAAATCTACCAAAAGTATTTCAGGATCTCTGCTGGTGCAACAGAGTTTGTGTACTGGGCTGAGATTCTTCAGACTTAGGCTGAGTTAGAAGAAGAACGGAGCACTTATGGGTTACACCCATGTGCCATGAACAATAAAAAATAAACATAAAGAAGAATAGAATGTATTGTAAGGTTGGAGAAAACCCAGTTAAAGACAAAGGTTCTGAAGAGACAAGAAATAAAAAAAAAGTTGCTAAAGGAAGTAAAACAAATTTCTGCTATGGCTGTTGAAAGCAGATGTGGGTTCTTAAAGCAACTAAACTCAGCAAAAAATAGGCAAGTTAAATATTTGGGCAATATTCAGAGACCTAACGCTCTTAGATTAAAGTTAAAGATGAGAGGATCAACTTCATTGCACTGGCTTTTATCCTGTATAACTTGGTCTATCGCCACAGAACGGCTAGACGCCTGTTGAGAGCACAGAGCACGAATTTCCTCTGTATAAAAATTGCCCTTGTAAACTGAACAATGCATCCATGAAATTAACCCTTCAGCCCGTGTTAGGCAAGCAAGGACCCTCATCAGTAATTGGGCTACAAGGCTATCTTCACGACTCTGAAACTAACCATTGAATCTCCTATTTCCTCCTTCATTTGTCATTACGAATGTCGTAGTTCAGTTTATCATTACGAAGGTCATAGCTCATTTTATTATCATTACAAAGATCAAAGCTCAGTTTATCATTATGAAGGTCATAGCTCAGTTTATCATTGTGAAGGTTATAGCTCAATTTATCATTACAAAGGTTGTAGCTCATTGTAGCTTAGTTTATCATTACGAAGGTCATAGCTCAGTGTGTCAGCTTATCGCTGCTGGAGACTGAAGGCATGGGTATATCAGAAATCACACATGCTATAATTGTGGGTGGGTTTTCAGTCTTGTCAGGGAAGTGGCCATATGGCTTTGCTGTTTATGCTTTCCAACTGCTGGAACTTCTCATGTACTCAGAACTTCCTGTTGTTCACCCTTGTCCAAGCAGGTTTAACAGCTTAGGGAGAAAAAAAAAAAAAGGCGGGGGGGGGGGGGGGGGGGGGGGAGGGGTAGCTTTTGTCAGGTTTCTGTGACAGAAATTGTCTTACTTGAATTCACATTGCACAATTTTTTTTTTCTGGCATATTTCGCTGTGTCTTATCAGATGCATTACTACAGAGATACATTAGCTTATAGTGAAGTACACAGACATGAATCTTCTCAAACTGAAATACACAGATCACATGGTCTCTTTCCACACTACACATCTCTTTCCTTCAGAAACCATCACCGGTGATCTTAAGCAGTGATTTTGCATCTCATTTAAATAATACATCCACTCACTTCACAGGTGGTTGTGGGAGATGACATTTAAGAAATTCACATCAATGTTTTCCTGTTGTGAATTTAAAAACAAACTGCATTCCACAGCTCATTGCCTGGGATGTTTTAAAACTTATAATCTTAAATGGGCATACTGTATTCATGAATTGATGTTGTTCAGATTATCTTGTATTTATTAAGTTTTGATGCTTTCTCTCTTTTGCAGTTTCTTATTCAAGTAGTGCGGATAGAGTTGTTACCAAGCTTCCAGTTATATTGTGTTTGGTTTTACAACATATTTTACATATTATTATGCAGTTTTAGTTTATTGCCGTCCAAAGATACTGGATCTACACAGCTGTCATGATCTGAATGACTTATGGATGGTTGTGTAAATGATTCAGAGCATCACATCAGGGAGGCAATTTGTTGCAGTTTTTTTTCTGAATTTGGCAAAGACAAGATACCAGACCACTCATTACATGATTTTTTTTTCAATGCATAAACAGTATTCTTGACTAAATTTGTGTTCCAACGGTTGATGCATTAACCATGTCTATTACAGTTGTTACTTTGTATGCTTCTGGTCTATATTTGAGCCATTTTAACCCCATTGAGCCAGTCTGTTTATGGCTTCAAAGAAGCAGCTACTTTTTACACAAACATTAATATAAGCCATATAGGACAGACTGAATTAAACACCCATGGTCTGGCCTGTGCTGTATAATACATTGTGTTTCTCACCCTTGCAGAGACCTAAAGAAGTGCAAATGAATTGTTCCTTGTTTTAGCAGTATTTGACTTTTTGATGTGAAATCGCTCATTACTCTAAACACTGAACTTTCCACATGATAGCATCATTATTGCATCTTGTTGCCGAGCTTTCCAAACTGTGTGTCATGTCACATTAGTGTGATGGCTGCATTATGAAGGTGTGTCACATGAACATAATTTACATATGTGTTTTTATTTCTTTTAAAAGACCCTTTTTCACGCCTTCAGGTGTATTGGGTATATAGGGCTCTTTGTCTCTAATGGGGGATATTTAACTCTCTGCTTTGATTGTAGAATGAATTACTTTGTAACAGAATTAATTTGTGCCTAAAAATGTGTCAGTGCCATGAAAAATTCAGAAAGCTTTGCCAGGTAAAACAGAAATTGACTGCCAAAGGTTGTAGTCTAAATGTTTTGTGTAGAACAGCAGAATGAATTTGATTTTAAGGAAGACTCAAATGAATAAAATTAGAAGAGAGAAAGTCCTTTTCATCCAGATACACTTTGCATATGAACGCCTACTTTTAATTCTGCACATGTTAGCCGTCATTGAAAGTAAGAAACTTATTGATTAGATGTATTGTGTTGTGATAGGTAGTCTACCACTTTTCCATAACAGTGAAAGATGTGTTATCTGTTTTCTTTTGAGGTTAAGGGTTTTCTTAACACACAACATCATCTGGTGTTCTTGTTTGCTAAAATTCAAACATAATCACTATCTAGTGCCATATCTACAATGAAGGTTGGTGACTAATCTGTTAGCAGTTTGTGTCCTGAGCCTCTGGTGCACACTCTGCTAGCAATGGTGTATGCCATTTATTTCTGACACCCCTCACTATTGCTCTTAACTTCCTTTCCATTATAATTTAGATTTTTTTTTTTTTTTTTTTTTGTAATTTCAAGTGACCAAAATATGTTTTTTTCTTTTTCCTGTCAGGGATGCTATTTTATGTTGGTCATTTTAGAACTTTCAGAAAGTGATGGGGAAACTACTGGTTGTGACTTTTTTGTTATAGGTTTCCGAATTTGTCAGTTTTTTTTTTTAAATAAAGAAACCCTATCTAGTCTTAAGATTGCATTTCAAAGCCTCAGTTTTATTCTCCATCTTGTCTCGAGTTTTTAATTGCTATTTCTTACAGTATTCTTAAATTTTGAACAGCCACAGATTTAGTTTCTTTGATATTGTATTTGGGACAAGATCATGTTTCTTGTGTTTGAATGTGCACTTTACCATTTTGATTTGTGTGTGGTCATTCCCAAATTTCACGTGCCATCTTTTGTCAGTGTTGGTCTCGGTAAATGTGGCTTTAAATATTTAAATATTTTTTTTTAAAGGGTTGTCATGTGTAAGGTGTCACATGTTGAGACTTTTCTTTCCTTTCAAGAGTATGGGCCTAATTTTAACTTATAAAAATGTAATACTATAGGTTTGGCTGTTTTTCTAAACCATTCTAAATGTAACCATTTTCTTTTACTTAAATGTCTGTGGTGGTGGTTTACTTTCTTCTTGAATGTTACATACAGAATGGACATGTACAGTTTAGAGTTATGAATTGTGGAACATCACACAAGTGCAGGAAACAGACTCTCAGGAAATGCACAACACAGTAGGATAGTTGGTCCATGCGTTTGCTAACTTCCAAGGGAAGCAGAAGTTATCAGATGCGGCTGGCCTGAGAATGGCTACACGCAGAAGTTATCAGATGCGGCTGGCCTGAGAATGGCTACACGCAGAAGTTATCAGGTGCGGCTGGCCTGAGAATGGCTACCTCATCCCATAGAAATCTTTGGATGCAGAATCCAGCCAGTGAGTGAGTTGTTGAAGACCTTTGCTCCAAAGATGAAAGGCAAAAGAAGTAGAATAGCTGGGTCAAATACTGATAAACTTGTTACCATTGGAATTGAAACTGCTCTTGCTGCTGAAGATGGAGATAGGGTGCTTATGGAAGTGTCCTGAGTGCTATGGTGTCGGTTCTCAATTCATACTGATAAACTGGCTGATCTTTGAGTATAGATATGAGAGGGTCTTCTGCTCTTGCAGCATTGTTTCATCTTTATCTTTTGAAATGACGGCCTAATGTATGACTAAATCTCCTGAGTGGGCTGAAACACTGTTGTTTGAGAGCATTGTCATGATTGTGGTAGGGGTGGGGGTAGGGTGAATGTGAGGCTGCTAGCAAAGCACTAAACATGTGACTGCCATGCTGTGCCCGCAGGCCACAGAGGCTTCATGAAATACCTGAAGTAGGGCAAGTGAGCCGGCTGAGGACCATCTGGACAACTGCCATATGGCCATCCATACTGCATGAATAGTGGTTTTAGTTATTATGTTAGAGTTAGCTAATATTTGAGTTGTTTAGAATGATGTAGCAATGAAAGGATTATAAAGTTAATAGTAACAAAACTGATCCTTGTGTGAATTGTGACCACATTCTCATACAGTTTGTCCTTATTGGCGTCTGACCGTGATTGCAGTGTTAATGTGTATTGAGTCTGTCAGCAATAAACTTTATCACATCACTCCTAACTCTTGGTATTTATCAAGCTGAGGAAGTCAGAGGCAAATGTGAGGAGCACAATTAAGCACGTCTATCGGCGCAAGTTGAATAACCCTAGTAAACACATGCTCTGACCTTGCCACCTGTCTTTCGACCCCTACCACAATCATGACAAGTATTTTGTTTTAATTTTGACCAGACAGTAGATTAACAATAAACCATGTAGGTTATAATGAATTCAAGATACAGCAGTAATCTCTATAATGAATTCAAGATACAGCAGTAATCTCTATAATGAATTCAAGATACAACAGTAATCTCTATAATGAATTCAAGATACAGCAGTAATCTCTATAATGAATTCAACATACAGCAGTAATCTCTTTAAGATTATTTGCAGCTTCTAGTACAAGTTTGTTTGCTTTATTACCCACTTTGGCATTTGTGGAGAGTGAACATTTTCTATGATTTCCATTTGATATTTAGATTGAAATTAACCTGGTTTAAATAATATATAGCAAAATATCTTGACCGTTTTTGTTTTACTGAATTTGCTTTTTGTTTTTTTTTTTTTTATTCAATTATCCATGTTCAAATAAAATTTAGCAAAACACCTTGGCCTTTTTTTCTTGTAAAAGATTTGCTTCCTTTTGTTTTGCAGTTATCCTTGTTCAAATAAAATATGGCAAAACATCTTGTCCATTTTTGTTGTACAGAATTAACTTTTATTTTGCGGTTATCCTGGTTTTAAAAAATATACAAAAAGTCTGGATCACTTTTATTTTAATGTTTGTTATCCTGGTAGCAAAGTTTTTTGTTTTTTTTTGGGTATATGTTCATAAAATTTGTTTTTTAAATAATTTTTTTTTAAATTATCATCATGATCAGCTGAACTCAACAGCATCATAAGATGCTCCGCAGCCTTGATGGTATGTAGTTACCTGCACTTATCTTTTGGCTTCATAATCCCTTTTGACCCTCTTTTAAAAGTCAACTCTGGTGCTTGACCCTGAAGTGAAGGCTCAGATGTCCCATTTGGAAGGGCTAGCAATACACTGGGACAGCCCTCAAGTGTGTTTTTTGTGACCAGCCCTTATAAATTCTCTAGGAGAAGTACCTCAGGGCAAATTAAACAGACATAAACCATACACAGGAGTTATATTAAGTGATTGCCCAGCAGGTTTCCGACAGAGCAATAGATCAGGAGTTCATTTCAAGATAAATAGCAGAGAAATATTCGGAATAAGAAGAGATTTACACAGTATGTTTGTGGATTTAAAAGAGAAAGTATACTCAGTAATAAACTTCAGAATTCTGTGTCGAAATTTAGAAAATCAGAGAAGATAATCAGAATGACCAGACTATAAAGTACCCTATGCAACATAAAATTTAACCAGAAACAACAGAGGCAATGGAAAAATAGGCACAAATACAGCCAAAATTTCAACCAACTGGCAGATTTTCAGCTGCCAATTTTGGCCTGTATTTACCACATTTGTGGAGGGGGAGGGAGGGAAGGGTCTTTGAGCATGAGGATTTAGGGTCACAAGGCTAGTGCTGTCGCCACGAGCTGTACAGGCTATAATCTTAATTTTGCTTCCAACTGAAAAAAAGAAAAAGCCCAGAAAGTTATTAAAAATATGAAGCATTGAGAAGCCGCAGGTCTGGATAAAATAACAGCAGAAATGATAAAATCCCTCTCCAGCTTTGCCCTGGATAGCATCATTGAAATATGTAATGATAATTATAAAATTGGCTACATTCGAAAAGATTTAAAAATGACTATTTTCATCACACTGCCCAAAAAGTCACAAGCCATTGAGTGTGAAGATTATAGAACCATTAGTTTAATGAGCCATATAACTAAAATACTTTTCAAGATCATTCTTCTTTGCGTTCTGTTTCATATGCTCAGATCAGACCGTCAGGTGGGTTGCCTCTATGAACTCACATGTCAGCAGCAGGTCCTTCATGGTTCCCATAGCTTGCGCTGCACACTTAGCTCTTGAGGCCATGTGTCTTTGAAGTTGTAGGTACAGTGGGCAGGTCTGCAGAATGTGCTCAGGTGATTGTGGTCCTGTTTGAACAGGCACACTGTGGGGACTGTACAATCTTTATTGTATGCATGTGGCGGTTGAGCCTGCAGAGTCCTATTCGTAGATGGAAAATTGTTGCATGTTGCTTTCTGTTGAGTCTGCTGATGTGGTCTTGTGGATGTTTACTGTTATTTGCTCTCTCATCAATTCTTTGTATTTTTCCTTGATAAGTGTATTCTTATTTCTGGTAATAACAATGAATTGGCATTTTGTTTCTCTTTTGTGACATTTTTTTGTAAGTCTGTCTGCTAACTCATTTCCTGGTATGCCTCAGTGAGCGGGGATCCATTGGAGAACGATTTGATTGTTTTCTGTCTGTTTTGCTGGTGGGTCGGTTCTTTTTCCATGTTGTCGTGTAGATCCTTCTGAGTCACCTGGAGGACTGACATGCAGTCACAAAGAAAAACAATTTTCTGTTTTTAATTTTTTTTCCTCAAGAATTTTGGCCGAACCAATAATTGCTAACTACCCATTCGTAGCCTGATTCTCGATAGCTAGAAAACTGGTCTAGAATACTCGCTTGCTAAAATTCGGCTGAGAAAAAGTATTTTGTCTTTGTTTCGACTGGAACAAAGGAGAAACGCTACCCATCCATGGGGGTGGACGCAACTAGAAAATCAAATTGAGTCTTGCGTTTGAGTTATTAGCAGCCCCAATGAAGTTCACACCATTGTTGAGGAGCCAGTTGTAGCATCCATTTGTGAACGATGGATGGGCAGCAGTCTAAGAGAGTGTACAACCAGGATAAGAGACAGAACGTGCTGAAGATCCATTAAAGCCCACCTTCACTGTAGAGACAGCAAATTATTGATTGATTAACAAAAAATGCCTAGCCTCACAGAGGATTCCAACACGGGTATCTCTTATAAGAGCCAAACATTTTTAACCGTTTGGTCATTTATCAACGGAGAACTAAATACAACACAAACTGTGACTTGAAAACTACGGATAGGACAACAGAGTATGTAAAACAATCAAGGTCAACACGAAACCAAGAAACCAATGTCAGCGGGAAACCTAGAAATGCGTAATCAAATTGCGCAAACGCGGAAATAACAAGTATAAAAACATAATTTAAAAGAGGGCTTATGTACATGGGTGAAAGTACTTAGCCCCATTGGATATTTCCCTTTTGTGTGAAGGCGGGGAAGAAAAAAAAAAAGGGGGGGGGGTGGACTATAAGGTGCCATGTTTTCACGCCCCTGACCCCCACACCTCGCTCAACCGTCCGATAAGCCACTTGTGCCTCTCGTCGCCCGCTAACTACCCATTCGTAGCCTGATTCTCGATAGCTAGATACTGGTCAATACTCGCTTGATATTCGGCTGAGTTTGTCTCGACTACGCTATCGGGGTCGTCTGCGTTTGGGTTATTAGCAGCCCGTGAGCACACCATTGTTGAGGAGCCAGTTGTAGCATCCATTTGTGAACGAACAAGCCTTGTCGACTCTGCAGGGATCGAGCTTTCGATAGCCGCCTGAGAAGTACCGCTCTTACCAGCCACAGCCACACCAAATCATGGCCCGTGGCAAGAAGAATCCTGTCCAGCGCCGAGATACCAGGGCGACCTCAGCCAACAAGGAGGAAGCACCTGTCGTCGCACCAGCCCTGACGATGCCAGAACCGGTCGACGATCCTGAAGAGACGCCAGCCTCACTCATCCAGACGCCGCCAGCCCTGGACGTAGGCCCTATCGAGGCCCCAGTCGTGGCGCAGGGAGCCACCAACACCCGCCCACTCAGGCAGCAGCAGTAGCGACCGGGAACCCACAGTACAGAGATTCTGCCTGTGCTCACGCTGTAACAAGGCGTGGCACGCCAGCCAGGCAAGATGACCACCGCCAAAACTGACTCCCACCTTTCCCGATCCAGGCCGTCCCAGCCTATGATCCGCCCTTTTTAGGGCAGACTGAGATCCCTTCCCTCACCCTGAAAGCAGCAGCAAACCTCAGGCGTAATCGCCGCAACAAAAACGACGATAACTGGAAAAAGAATTCCAGGCTCAAAAAAACAGTCCTCGATATAACCACTGCTTAATCTAGGAGCCGGTTGAAAGAGGCGCGAAGTTTTTTTTTTTTTTTTTTACCAACATCAAGATCAAGCCCCTGACCCACATAACCTCTTCTTTTGTACGAGTTGTTTTTTTTTTACTTCGGGCTGCAAGGCAAGAAAACCATGCATCAGCCACCCGACGCTACACCAGAACAGAGTTTGGGAGTTGTTAGACAAACTGCCACCTCATAAATATGTCGTAAAAGAGGACTAATTATGGTGTTTACTTTTAAGTCTGATCGCATCTTACTGAAAAGCTGAGAAAAAAAAAAAAAAAAAAAACTCACAGCCTGCATTCTAATAAACAATATGTGCACTCAAAACTCAAGTTCTGGAACAAAATCATATCATTAATATCCTAGCTCCAGATGACGTCACGGGACAGTCCAACATTATAGAGGGTGTAAAGACTGGGTTTTCCGGCTTTCTGAGGCTTTTAACGACCCCAAAACATCCAGAACTGATCCTAACCCCATACGTCTCACGAGAGAGTGCAGTCAAGGTTCCACGACTGCACACAACCTAGGTCCCACGACTGCATGCAGCCAATCTACCACCCTCTGAAATATTAGACCGTCCCGTGACCTGTGGATTTCCCCTGTTTGGGGTTGGTTATTAATAAAGCACCGAAAATCAAAGTCTAGAAGTGGGCGAATAGCCATAACTTTCTGCCGGAGTTCACGGTCGGTGAATGCCAAGAAAAAGAAGATTGTTGCCAGTTATGAGATTGTCAAAAGACTGGTATTTTTGACATTTCTCATTATGTTTTCCGCACACTTTTGCCTAATTACCAATAACATGATATCATTTCTAGCGAGAAAAATTTCTTTAAATGCTAAATAGGTATTGTGACCATAACACCTTGAGCTGAAAAAGCGACATCCCACTAAAATTGTGAGCTGAAAGTGTGACATCACAAGTCAGTTTAACCCCACCTCCTTTTTTCCTTAGGTCAGCGGGGTGAAGGGGTTAATTACATCCAAAGGCTTTAAAACCCAAACCATTGTCGTCAAGAAATAAACTAAACCGTGTGCTCTTTAGCTGCACTTAATTAAAGGCTACAAAAACAACATTCGATCAAGACTAAGCATGTATTGTTCTCGAGCTCTTTTTCTTCTTCACGTTAACCGGCTGTAATTGTGGCGGAAAGTTCTGGTTACTCATCCACTTCTGGGCTTTGGCCTTGTTCAGAAACCTGTATTTTGCTTGCGAATCCGGTTTCAAGGTCTGAAATATCTATACACAGAGTATCGGTTCCTTGCCTCCTAGGCAGACGCACACCGACTTCGAAGGAAGCCTTAAGTAAGTCGACTTTTACGACATGCTTCTTGGGAGGCAGTGGGTATATACTTATTCCTCTCCCTCCTTCACATGGGCGCACGGGAAGGTCGCGAGCTAATTCCTTAGATCTTTATTATAACGGGACACTATACATGTATTTGTTTAGTACCAACGGGATATACATAAAAAGCGGGACTGTTCCGGTGAAGGAATGTACTGACACCCTATAGAGTTTGTTTTAGTATCCAGAAGCCATGAGTTGTTAACCCTTAGGCTCGGTATTATGGATATCGCAACCTTTCGGCCTTGATTCCATTGTAAATACCGTAAATCTGGGAGAAAATGTGGCTTTCCTGCCTACCCCCGGGATTGAACCCGGACCACAAGGAGTATGTCACCCGGTCTCCGCGAAATCCGGTTTTAGCCAATTCCGCTAGAGAGCCGGGCACACCCTATAGAGTATGCATCATTGTATGTAAGTGAAATACTGAGAATAAGCTGAATAATGTATACGTAGGTGGAAATATGGTTTCTTAAAAAAAAAACGCAAAATATAATGGCTTGAATCTGACTAAAAACAGATCTACTCACAACACTTTCAAGAAACGATAGTCGTTAATATAAAAGACAGTTGCAACAAGAAAGCTGTGCAAACAAATAGAGAAAACAAATAGACAAACACCAAGACATTGTACAGGTAGGACAAGAATCATGATCGCCAATAGTCTGACACAAGCTACCCTTTCGTTATATTTATAGTCATCACTTTCGTTTTGTTGTAAATTATTTCGTTATTCGTATTCACTTTTTACTTCAACTAGAAATAATTTGTCCTCTGAAAGTACTGGAGAGTTTCTGGGAAATGGCATTCTGGTCTCAAGACTCAGTGAAAGGAAAACCCGAACTGCACCTCCACGCGGTAGAGGTGTGGCCAACGCAGCTATGGGGACATAGTATAAGCCGGGATAAGTGGAGACCTTTGGGGTGCCCTCTGCTTTTAGCAGGGGCATCACAGAGCAGGGCACTCACTTGCCCTAGCAGTCGAAAAAGTTGCTGAAGGCCGAGGACGTAGTCTAAAGCCATGTGGATGTGGAAAGCAACGGTAAACTACCACATTACTATCCCAAGAAACTCATCATGGAAGCCAAAAATTAAACTCAAAGATCTGATGGTGAGGCGCCCAGATCACAAACTGCGAAAGAGAACGATAGCAGAGCATTTAACGGTAGCTGTTTCAAGTTCATGAGGTGGAAGAACTGGCAAAAGACATAGTTTCTTTTATGTAGATTGTAGACAGTGATGAGAGCGACATGCTAAAAAGGACCTGTTGCACGATGATGATGATGATGAGAGATCATGTGATATTATTGTAGTAACATGTAAAGCTACATCTGGTTGGACATAAATTTATCAGAAGCCAATGAAATTTACTGACACAAAATTGCCCAGCCACTTCCGACTAAAAATAAATCACATGATCATGTGACACCCACGTCACACGTCTGCTACGTCTGGGTTCAAGAGAAAGGGTTGACGCCTCCCACAGACGCTTTTGTTTCTTTTCAGCTAGGTCGTCTCACAACTTCGCTCTCCAAAATGTCTTCCAGCAATCAAGGTTACGACATGAACTCACCACCTTACTCACCATTCTTTGGTGTGATGGGAGTAACATCTGCCATTTCTTTTTGCGGTAAGTTTTAGTTAATTAAAACAGCAAAAAATGTGCATCCGGCTAACGAGAACGTTATACTTATATAAGAACGCATAGCAACTACTTACTACGGTACATTTACTTACCACATTAACTCATTCTATTAACATTGGCACCTTTCAAGACGATAGTGTTATATTGCGCCAGAAGGAGGCATGAGACTCACAGCCCATGGCAAGTTCCTCCTCTACATAGCACAAAACCTGGGCAGTATTTTAGAGACCATATGTTGCACATGCGTAATGATCCCTCCCACGACCTGCCTTGTTTACTCCAAAGGAAAGGTAAAACCAGTACGTTTGGAACGAAGCAGGTTGCAGAAACTGCCGGATCAGAAAAGCAGCGCTCTATCTGTCCGCCTGTCAGATCTTCCCTCCTAGACCAGCTGCCCACCAAGGTGAAGGACATGGTCTGCCCTGCCATAACACAAAGTTTTCAGGTTATATTTCCTCTTCCTAGGATAAGGCTAGTATTCTCCCCCAATACGCTCCTATGAAGTGACACATGCACTTAATCCACATATAATCCATATACCATTGGCCTGCATTTTTAAAGGCCAATCCATAATTTGTAGAATTTGAAATCTATATATAATGTTTGTCAGCGCAACACCACCCAGTATTTTCCTTGATAGTAAGTACTGTCTAAGCCAAAATGTAAGTAAACATAATCATTCAGACAGAATTGGTTATTATAACAAAAAAAGAGTAGATTAATAACTAGGACATAGTAGGTTAATGTAATGTGTAAGACAGCGTTAATGATATGGTGAGGAAAGAGCAAATTAATGTAATAATTTTAAAATATACAAATAGTAAATCAACACCGTCAAGTTTTCTTGTAATTATTTACAAGCTCACTCGCTTGCCGACTCACGATCCAGAGACTAGCTGAGAGCATCCCTCGATTCATAAAACTCTGTAGCACCAGTGACTGCCCCAGAAAAAACTGACAGTTTAGCTGGTTCTGTGATCAGCTTGTTAGTGGACTAAGTAGACATTATAAATGTCATCACACATGAGTGAGATAATGGACTTGCTCAAAATCAGAACCATTGATGTCTGGCAAGGAGTTTATAAGATTCAAAGGTGTTTTTATTATCACAAGAAGTCTCATAGACTGGCATGATCATTTAAAAGAAATTGTGTTGAGTACATTTTGAGACAAGTAAGTTTACAGAGGCAAAGAAACGATGACTGAAACACAGAAATGGTAATATTGAAGATAAGAAAAGCCAAAGCTATGCTTTCAAAGTTTTATCTGATATAACTCCAGCTTCCCAGTTTAATGCATATATCTGTAGCTTGAGTGGATAGTACTTGTGTAAGGCTGAAACCTTAGGGGATCTTGTGTATGTCTAATGTCTGTCATCTGGTGCTGGGTTGGAGCAAGAAGGCTCACTTCAAGGCACCTGTAATTTGGATAATGAAGATATATACAGAGGCAGTACAATAGGCAATGAATGACAGCTTGGTGCATGGTAATACTTTTATTTATGGTTCTAATCAATCAAGCAGCTGGAGTTGAGAATCAGATGGCTGCACTGACTTCAGATGGGGCAATGCTAATGACTTGATAACCCATTTCCAACAGGTGATTAAAATTGAGAAGATTAACTTTAATCAATGAGGTTTTCTCCCCCCCCCCCCCCCCCCCCCCAGTTATTTCGTCTCTCTCTCTCTCTCTCTCTCTCTCTCCCCCCTCTCTCTCTTTCTCTTGAGTAATGGGCAGAGAATCGTGACACACAAGCTTCTTAGCTGTAAAAGTAGCTTCAGTAGATATAAAATAGGAATTGGCTGAGCCAGACAACTCACTCTGAAAATGCAGTCATGACCTTTAGAGAACAGGACTCTTCCCCACATCATTCAGACTTTGCCCTGTCTTAGGAGAGATGAAGGGCTTAAAGGCTTGTTTATAGTGCAGTGACATTTTCATCATGATGATTTCCTTCAAGTTTGAATTGTATCTGACTGAGAAGTAAAGAACCAACAGTCTGCATACAAATAAGTCGGCTATGAAAAACAGATGTGAATGCAAAACTAAAGTTCTGGAACAAGACCAAAGTCAAGAAATGGACGAACAGCTAGAACTTTCCGCTGGAGTTAACAGCCAGTGAACGCAAAGAAGAAGACAATGATCATAAAGATACTGATAATACCTGTGAATTATGCACACTACATAGACAACAAATGAAATGTTCAGACAAACTGTTTACAAACGTTTTATTTTTCTTTAGCTCTAGGGGCTGCGTATGGAACAGCTAAGTCTGGAACGGGAATCTCAGCCATGGCTGTGATGAAACCAGAACTGATCATGAAATCTGTGATCCCTGTTGTCATGGCGGGTATTATTGCCATTTATGGTCTTGTCGTTGCTGTCGTCATCACACAGGACATTTCCTCAACAAATTACACACTTTACAAGTAAGTTGCATTTCTGAGTCATTCAGTGTTTTTTTAGTATTCTTATTTTTATGTGTTCTAATATTATGGTTGTTTTTTTTTCTCAGAATTTTAAATATTCATCTGTGAAAAATTGCAAAAGGGGTGGAATGGCAAAGAGGTATAACATCCACCTCCAGCTCTGGAATTTGAGTGGTTTGTAAAGAATAACTTTCATTGCACACACATAATTGCATAAGTGTTTCAGTCTTCACCTATAGAATAGAAATGGAGAATCTCAGCATGGCACACACACTTTGTAGTACCAGTGAGAATCCAAAACTACTAGCATCATACAGGCTGTACTTTTTTTTTGTAGTAAGCTTTTCTAATTGGGAAATTTTATCTGAGCTGTCTCTTTATTTAAACACAACTGGGTATTTCATGTTTTAAGTTTGCACAGTTCCTTGAGGTTTTTTCACCTTTCTCTCATCTACCCCAAAGTCATGGTAGTTGTTCAAAAGGGTGGGTGTTAAAGAAGACAAAAAAAAAAGAGGTGGGGGTGTTTTATTTCTTGACTTGCCCACAATAGAAATTGTAGAACATGTGTGATTCTGATACACACAGGATGGGATTCTAGCTGGTGCTATATGAAACCTCTGACCTTGATGCTGCCAATCTGGTATCATTCCTTACAAATCCCTGAGATGGCTCGAACAGTCACTGGTGCATTGATTGGTTCCCTTACAAACCTAGTTGATGCTATTGTTTCTGTTTGTGCTTGGATTAGGAGGACCAGATATAATTATATTTACAAAAAATAGCATTTGGATTGGGTGTGGCGTAATATTATGAAGGGAAAAGACTTGTTTAATCACTCTGATGTCATTGTGGGGTCACAGTTTGAGCGGGGACAGGCATTTTTTTAGGGGGGGGGGGGGGGGGGGGGTAGTAGTAGTAGTAGATTTTACCCCACCAGGACATCACACAAGCGATAAACACCAGATGACACAAAGTGCCACCATGTGGATGAGGATCACTCGTGGAGAGGTCCCGGAAACCGCATTCAGCTATAACAATGGCCGGGCTATATTGCGGCTCATGGCAAGAGCCAGGGTAGGGCTTAAAAATAACGAAAAATTGCATCCCAAAATGGGATGACTTATGTTATATGATGGAAAGGGGGGGGGGGGGGGCAGAAGGACTGTGGTTGTTTAATTCTCTGCTGGGTTCATGTTTATTGATTACTACTCTTCATTTATTAAAATTAAATTTGTAAATGTATTTAAAAAAGTTATATAAATAATTTGTTGACAAATTTATTAATGACCCATATTTGTAAGGATGTTCTAGGAGGAAATTCCCAGGTTTTGTGTGTTTTTTTTAAATTTTCTCCAAAGGGGTTGCGGTGTAATAGGGTTAAGGCCCTTGTACAAATACTTAAGGAGTTATTCATTTGCAACAAAGGTCATCATGTAATGACATTATATTAAAATTATACATAGACTTATTTTATTAGCAGCTTAAAAAAAAAACATGTAAGAAAAGTATACTGAAATATTATATTGAATTATTTCTACAGTAAATCTAGGAATGTGAATGAAAAAAGTTAAAAGTTTGCAGGCATCAAGTGGTTTCTGAGAGGTATATTACCTACACTTTGGGCAACAAGAGTCACTAACATCGGCCTGTAAGAAAGTGAATTAAATTAGAATATTGTACACATTGATAAGAAAGAGGTATCTGCTGAGAAAAGAGCAATTGGAGAACATTGTGATAACTGGAAAGAAGAGCTGTAAAAAAGGCAGATCAAAAGAAATTATTATGGTGACATAATGCTAAAGATGTTGATATGGAGGAAAAGTATCATAAAACTGATCTAGAAAACCAGGAATGGACATCTCTAGAGAGACATGAAATCAAATGCCATCTGGCTGGACACATGATAAAAATAATGAAAAAGAAATTGTATGATTAAATGCAGAAATACAAGACAAAAGATGTGTTGGCTATGCAAGCCCATGGGGCTGGAGAATTGGCTAGAAAAAGAGGTACTTTCAGGCGTGCATTCTGTACAAGACCTGCCGATTGATGATGAATGCAGAAACAGTTCATTATAGTGTTCATTTAAAAAACTGTTGGCACTCATTTTTGTGTGTCTTCTGTTTATTGTAGAAGTTTCCTTCACCTTGGTGCTGGTCTGAGTGTGGGGCTGAGTGGCATGGCTGCAGGGTTTGCAATCGGAATAGTTGGTGATGCAGGCGTCAGAGGGACAGCGCAGCAGCCCAGGCTCTTTGTGGGCATGATCCTTATACTCATCTTTGCTGAAGTCTTGGGTCTCTATGGACTGATCGTAGCCCTGATTCTCTCCGTGAAGTAAAAGTTGACAGGTGGCACAGTGTTGAAATAGGACAAAACAAATTCTTGCGATCATGTTTTGGTTTTTAGAGCTGTATCAAAATTATCTTCATGCTGGTATTTTCCCCTGGCCATCATATTTTAAATTAGCTAAATTACCCTGAAGCAGATTGAAAATGCATAAGTGGTATTAATAGTGATGTTTTTACATCTGCTCCAATCCAATCACTTCTGTTACATACATTCTTTATTGCAGAATAACAAAGCACAATTTTTGGCTTCCAAGAACAGTTTTGATTTTTTTTTTATTTTAAATATTTGTTTCCCCAGGCACAACTATTACATTTGCATGCTTCTATAATTGCAAGTTCAGGCATGTTTCTGAACATACAAGAAACTGTGGAACTAAAATTCTTTTACAACGTACAATAATTATCCAGTCAATTGTTTTCTTCATTTGTATGCTATCACAGCTTTATTTATTCTAACCCTTTTGGTTAAGGAAAATTTTTGAAATTGCACAAGTACATCATCATCATGTGGCTGATCTCTTGCAAAATGACCGCCATCATGGCCTACCAGAAAGACTCTGGGTCCTATACAATTACTCCTTGCCTTATATATGTTCATTGCCAGGTGTTGCACAGGTGCATTGTGGATTACTCCTTGCCTTATATATGTTCATAGCCATGTGTTGTACAGGTGCACTGTGGATTACTCTTGCCTTATGTATGTTCATAGCCAGGTGTTGCACAGGTGCACTGTGGATTACTCCTTGCCTTATGTATGTTCATAGCCAGGTGTTGCACAGGTGCACTGTGGATTACTCCTTGCCTTTTGTATGTTCATAGCCAGGTGCTACTACATGGTGCACTGTGGATTATACAGTGTTTTAGCAGTGTGTATATGTGACAAGTTCTATTGCATTTATCATAGGCTCATGAGTGGATTACATTTAGTGACTGGTCATGTGTGACAAAATGTTGTACCATTAACAGACTGAAGCTAACCATTTCATGAAAACCACTCTTCCACAAGACTTACTAAACTGAAATATCACTTTTTTAAAATAAACTAAAGATAGGGATAATAATTAATGCCATTTAGGAACCCCTAACATGACATCTTGTTTGTTTGTTTGTTTTAGTATCCAGAAGCCATGAGTTGTTAACCCTTAGGCTCGGTATTATGGATATCGCAACTTTTCGGCCTTGATTCCATTGTAAATACCGTAAATCTGGGAGAAAATGTGGCTTTCCTGCCTACCCCCGGGATTGAACCTGGACCACAAGGAGTACGTCACCCGGTCTCCGCGAAATCCGGTTTTAGCCAATTCCGCTAGAGAGCCGGGCTAACATGACATCTAAACATTTATAAGGGTTCCAACATACCCAGAGCAGGCAACAACAACAACTGTTGATCTATACAAGCACTATTTGAGGAAGAGTGTACTGAGATGTCAGCAAGCTCAGATGTATTGCTGCTTTCTTTACATTCGTGCTGATATTTGAAGGTGTTAGAAGACAAAAAAGTAGAGGTCTTTCATAAATCACTTACATCACTTTGTATGGAACATTCTTTCTCTTGGTGATGTTTATGTACACATTTCTTGTCCACTGTAAACTACGCACTTTACAGCTTGTTATCAGTGTTATTACACGCCTAGTCAATGATAAAACTACATTGCCCCATCCAAGTGTAAGCACAAAATTTTGCTTCACTATTTCAAAAGTTAAGTTTCATTTGATTCTCTTCATAACTAAACAAAACTAGTAAAAACTGACATAGGCAGAACAAATGTCATGGATAGCCGTTTGGATTGTTGAGCTATATGAAACTTGTCTTTATGCTGATATTTCCCCCCTGGTGATTGGATTTTAAACTAAGCTGTATTTTTAAGTGACTAAACTGAAATTGTGTGGATGTTTTAAAAAGTGATGTTTTCTCACCCCCTCACAACTCTAACCCACACACTTCCATTCCACGAATTCTTTATTGCAGAATACCAAAGACTGAAACACAACAAGCTTCTAGGTCAGACTTGTCCTAAAGACTTCATTCAGGCTTTTACAAATCAGTTTGCATTGAACTTTTACTCTGTGTCTAGTATTTAAGCACAATATATTCTGTCCAGTTAAACTGTGCACTTTACAATTTGTTATCCACCTAGTCACTGATAAGAATACTTTTGCTCCATTAAAGTATAATCAAAAATTGATTTTGAGGTTTCAGAACATAAGTTTCTGATATTTTTCCTCAATACTGAACATAAGCAATAAACGCATTTATTTGTGTTGCCACAGCTTCTGTAAAATTGTTGCCTACTGTTTGTATAGTGTGTGTCTCTGTGTCTGAAGAGTTGTTACAAACAATTTGCCATCTTTACATGTGAAAATGATTTAATTTGGAATAAATATTATTTTTATGTTGCTTTGACTAGTGTTTTTTTCCCACTCAATGTAGTCTTTTGTTGAAATATAGGTACAGTATCATTGAACAACACAGTGGTCCCAGGTTTAGTCCTCATTAGTGGCAGGGTGGGCGTGTTTTCCAAATAGCACAGCTTTGTGTTTCTCCTTCTTCTTCTTCTGTATTTACCTTTAAAGGGATTGTTGACATGTTGTGTTGTAGCTTACAGATAAGGTGTGATATCTTTACTTTTCAACCCAACACATTCGATTTCAGTGAACTCCTAATTAGTTGTCAATTGCCACATTCTTGTTGAGGACAGTGAGTCTACCCTCCACCCACAACTCTCTTTGGGCTCTGGAACACGCACAGGGAAGTTTTGTATCTGACTCAGTCCTGTCAGGAGAGCATGTGATGTGAAGGGGAATGACAAAAGCTCTGGCTGACACTCAACAGCCAGAGAAATGGCAAGATAGACCTATCCCCAGAATGCATTTGGCACCTTTAGTTTTGGAACTCTGCACTGGCTGTTGAAGATGGGTCAGGAGTGCTTATGGGAGTACCTGGGAGTATTCTAATGTTGGCTCTCAACTCAGCTTCAAGAGTAGCCCTGTATAACTAACTGGTGCCATAGATTGTTCTGGAAAGGAAAGATGGTTAGGAAATGTGTTCATCTTACTTCTTGATGACAACCTTGTATACAAGAAAAGCTACACTTTCTGCTCTCAGCATACTTGCATGAGCTTATCTTTTTTCTTTTTTTTAACATTTGTCAACAGAAATTTATACTTCCCTAATGAGTTTTGGTGCCCCATTTTCAGCAAAAAGGAATAAACACTGTGCCTAACAAGCATGTCATAAAGGGTGATTATTCAGGTCGTTTCTGAACTAAGATGTGTTGGGCTGAAAAATGCAGATGTTGCAGCCTAGCTGAAAACCACAACACAATGTGGCACCTGGTTTTTTAGAATGAAAGTAGTCTGTGACCCTTAGCTCTACCCGGGGCTTCATGCAGGAGGTGCTTCATGTCAGCAGCTACTCTGAGATATGACTTTGCTTGCAGAACTTTGAGCCTATCTGCATTAGTAGGCAGTGTAAGTGTATATTGTATACATACTACTGAGGTATCTCTTGTACATTCCAGAATTATCCGCACAGCTTCATGCTGTGCAAGTTTCATCAGCTGAATCTTTGATATAGTAAGCATTCCAAGTCTATAATATATCACATGCCGGAACACTGTGAACAGCATTCTTTGTTCCATGTTTATTGCTGCCATAATCTTGAGAGCATTGAGTCCTCTTTGGCATTTCACCGCAACTGCCTCCCTGTGATCCCTGAATCACATCTACCCAGGAGTTTCTAGATACCGATTCTAGGCAAGATTGATCTGGACATGTAGGCCAGTTTGGTAAAACTCACTTTGCTGCGAATTAAACCCATGACCACAGGACCGGTTAGCAAGTGTCCTAACCTCTGTTCTACAGTATTGCTCATCCTATAAGTAATGGTAAATAAAATGCATTAAAAAAAATGTCTTACATTTGTTCCCCTCGCACTGGTTGAACTAACTATGAAATTCACTGACAGTATACCTCATTTGTGTCCTCTACACGACCTAATTTTCGGTATCTTTCTTCCTCTGCATTCCCCGCTAGAAGGGCGGTTGGCATGGTGCATTGTGGTTTACAGTCAGTTTGCAATATCTGTGCCTTTCGACCCTACACATCTGATTTCAGCAAAGTGCTAATTAGTAGCCTTTTACTACATGATTGCTAGGGGCGGTGGGTCCATTTTTTATTCCCCAAAAAATGGTACTCCGGAACCTACATGGGTTCATTTTCTGTATGATCTCCGTTAACTTCTATGGCCTTACGCTAACTGGAAACAAGGGCATGTACGCCTTGCCTGTATTAGGTTCGTTCTTGTTTACGCATGTCATTTATTTGCAGCATTAAAAAACTACTCAGGCCCATCTCTTCACTTTCTAAAGCCTTAACTTCCTTAACCCAGTTATGAACAGTTTACAATTGTGCAACTACAATGCGTAACACAAAAACGTTTATAAATGTTCACTACCCTTTCATTTCCCGCAACCAGACATTTTACGGCACTTAGCTGTTTTTGTAATGCACATTGTGATACCTTCTGTTTTAACAGATTAGTGCATTTTTCTGTTAGTCAGAATGAATTACAATTTCTCCACATACAATATTGACCTTTCATATTATAAAAATGGTTATAAAAATGATTACCTTGTAAAAATGAATTGCGGCGTCCGTGGCTTGGGCGTTGCGAGTCCTACTGGTAATTCCAACGTGCCGCGATCGAAACTCACTGCTGGCTGTGTGGATTTTTATCATGGTATGGGGCGTTGCAGGTCGACCCATCCTAAAATGGATACCAGGATGTATGTCCCGGGGAAGTAAAGACGGCCGGCGTAATGTTGACCACATAATCCACCTAGTGCCGATTGGTCTGTAAAAATATGGGTGTTCCTCCCATATGCCCGATGCGCCTATGGTGTGAAAAAGGATCTTTACTAGTTTTACTTTAATAAAAAAAAAAAAAAAAATTGCTTAACTTTCTCAATGCCCCTGATATTTTTTGTATAGAGCTGCGATGACATTGTTCCGCCTGCAAGTAATAATGTAGATTATAGGACCATTTTCTACACTTTATGCATGTTGGGCATATAGGGCTAGACCTATATTTTATACACCAATCGGCACTCGGTGGATGATGTGGTCAGCATCACGCCAGCCGCCTTTACTTCATAGGTCTTTACCTGGGTCTACCTCAGTAGTACAATAGACTGATCAGTTCTCAGCAAACGCAGGATGATATTGTCCAACCAGTTCACCTCTGCGAAGCAACACTTTCATGAAAATGGTTACCAAAGAGTTTTAAAATACATCTTTTTTTTTTTTTTTTTGAATTTCCTTATAAAGAAATACGATGGGAAAGTGCACTGATCACTTCACCTCTACTGTCATGGTATAAAATTTGCAGAGGCTTAATGCATCCTGATGATAGTCTCTGTCACTGACTACCGTTATATGCATGTGTAAACACTGGAAGAGGTACGTCTGTGAGGAACGCACTCTAAAAGGAACAGTGGTCTCAAGACACTAGGCTTGACACTAACGATTTATCAATAGAGCAGCAATTAACAAGAACACTAGAGTCGTTGTATATACTCCACCCATGTACCTGTCCTGATAAATGCTTGTGAATCAAAGGCAATGAAGACAGCACTTAATGTCAACTATTGATCTAAGAAAAATAGAATTGTAGGAAGCTTATAAGAGAAAAAAAATGAAAGAAGCAAAGACTATATTCGGAGTCTTAATTAGTACAGAGCCTCGCCGAGCAGTCGCCCCAAAAATGGCGAGGTCAGTTCAGCAGAATCAGTGAAGTGAAGGATCTCCCCCGTCCCCCCGCCACAGGTGCATCGAACATGTAATGACTCATTACATACTTTATACACTCGAAGTATTATAATTCGACCTACACTCAGGTACAATAATAAAACCCAACAAAAGCATTTTTCCAAAAATATAAATAGAAAGCGAGATAAACATTACAATTGCACTATTCACTTCACTCCGAACAACTACACAACAACTGTTGTTAGTCCGCGTTTTCCCGCTGACCGGAACACCTGCTTGGCCCATCAAAATAGGCAATGGATGACTCATATCTCTTATAGACCAATCGACACTCGGTGTGTGAAGTTGTCAACACGACACCGATCGCTTTTACTTCCTAGGACACTACCAGGTACCCGTTTTAGGCTGGGTCGACATGGGAGCCAAAGACAATTTTTAAGGAAAAATCCAGCACGATGTGGATTTGAACTCAAGACCTTGGGGTGGACCTCCAGCCACTTCGCTACCACACACGTCCCAAATTAACGACCTTTCACATTTCTCTGCTTTCGATTTAAAGGGAGGTTGGCACGTTTTATTGTGGTATAGAGGTTGGTTCCGATGTCTGTGCACCTTTCAGCGTAAAAATTCCAAATTCAGCAGACCTTAATTAGTCGCCTTTTACGACATGCTTCCTAAGGGTAGTTGGTCTATTCCTTTCCTCCCCTGAAAGAAGGCCATAAAAGCCCACACTGGGTCCTTTTGGTCATTCAGTGCCGTTAAACATCGGTCCAGATTGATTAATAAAGTATTGTACTATGCTGTGCTGTATATAAAAAAACGTTAACGACTTTGCCAAGAACTGTCAGTGTCACATAGACATCACAGGATAGACACAGAAGGACAATTTAAAGGGTTTTATTGACAGCAAAATATATGCACAAGACCCGGATTCGATCAGCGAAAAGAGATAGGGATTTTGTGTGTGTCTGTTGCAGGTAAAACATAAATCCTTACCTACCAAATTCGTTGTTAAGGTAATAACCACGCAACCTTATTTCTCTCTCCCCCCCCCCTTTTTTTTACCCCTTTCCAATCCCCCTGCTGTGTCATGCACCACCAAATGGTAAGTACAGACAGTAAAGACAGTTTTTGTTATGAGTGGGAAGGCGGGGGAATTGTTTGTATTACATGATTAAACTTTTGAATCACAAACCGTTTTTTCTTCTTCGCGTTCCCCAGCTGTAAACTTTGGCGGAAACTTCTGATTGTTCGTCAACTTCTGGACTACAGTCCTGTTCCAGAACTTGAGCGTTGCCTGTGCATCCGTTTGACAGATCTGACTAATTTGTATGCAGACTGTTGGTTCCTTGCCTCTCAAGCAGTTGCACTCCGACTTTTAAAAAAGCTGCCAATTAGTCGACTCTTACGACATGCTTTTTGGGTAGGCAATGGGTCTAGTCTTTTTTCCCCTATAACATGGCCTGAAACCCTCACAGGGAAGAGACCGTTGTTACTTCCTCTACCCATGCTTATGACTAGCAAGATTAAAAACCTTGCTGGACAAAGAGGTTAGAAGAGTATCTTGGACTGAGTGTTAATGGAAGAAATACGGGATCATTCAGAAGGAAATAGAGCCCCGAAACACACACGGGAAACTGTTTCAAAATCATTAGATTACTCACTTTGGCTGCCCAGCGAATTCAAGTATTCTTCCGTAAAATCGCTTGTACAGTCGTCCAGGATTATGCTAAGTAATTAAATATTGGTTTTATACTATGCGTATACCGTATCCATACAGGACAATTGTTAGTTGTCCTGTCTTCTTCTACGATGTCGCAAACTAACCTTGATATTTAATGTTTTGTATCCTCGTGTGGGTTGCGGGGCCCAATTGTGGGGGAGTAGACCTTCACAGTCGGAGTACATCTGCATGAGAGGCAAGGAACCAAGAGTCTGCATGCAAACGAGTCAGACCTGTAAAACGGATGCACACTCGGAGGTTAGGTTCTGGAACCTGACTAAAGCCCAGCCTTTCTGGTTAACAACCAGAACTCACCGCCGGAGTTTACAGCCGGTGAATGCGAAGAAGAAAATGGTTAATAGTTTCAAGAGACAATTGTGTGTTCTTTTGTTTGCCACTGCTTTCTAAACCGAAGGACTACATACAAACGCTAAATTAGCACTAAACTGTCTGCTCCCCCCAAATCGCCGGCAGTTGAGCTAGAACCAAGTTATGTCGGGATTGTGAAACTACCTTCACAACCCCGAGGCGACAGATGCCGTAGTAGAACATATTATATATATAAATCTATATAAATAAGTGTTTTTTTTTTTTTAAACTAAGTGTTCATTATTGATATTACTATTCTTGTTTTCCTTCTCCCTACCAGTGGTTTGCCAGATAAGGTCGCATGTAGGCCACCGGCGAGGATCTTGAAATACTGTTGGTTTTAATTTAGCTCCAAATTTTGCCTCGGGCCATCACCGTATGAAGGCTGTGGTGTGGCTTGTCCTATACTGTTCATTACCGGTTTGAAGTGTGAAGTTTGAACAACGGATCAACATCATGGCACACGGGTAGTAATCCTACGTGCTCCGTTCTTCCTCTAGCTCAAGTCTGAGTCTGAAGACGCTCAGCACAGTGCACAGGCTCTGTAGCACCGGCGAGGAACTTGAAATACTTTGGTTTTAATTTAGCTCCAAATTTTGCCCGGGCATCACCGCTAGGCTACTCTTTTCGATTTCCAACTGCCAAGGGATTTTTACGTTCGCAATGATGCATGCACACCGGCGTCCGATCTCCTACCAAAAGACCCGGGAAAATACTATAAGCCCAAGTCCACGTGATAAAAACCCCAGCCCTAACCAGAGATTGAACCCGGATCCTCTAGCACTCGAGAAGGACACCATGCATCGAGACCACGTAGCCCTCTATACCGGTTTGCTAACTGGCCAAACCTGAGATCTTCGTGCTGCACGCAGTGAGCATGTTTGCAACAGTCAGTCAGTATTCTGCGGTAGCTGTCCGCGGGAGCAAAGTTCTGAGTCCTCAGTTAAATGTTGAATTAAGAATCCGCCTCATAGCAGTCGGGGCACTCCCAAAGACGCTCTGTCCCCGTCTTCAGTAGCAAGCAAGGAGTTCCAACTCTTATGGTAAGAATAACTGTCTGAATAGTCCTGTGTAAAATGTTTTGTACATATGGCTGCTGGGTCCGTTATAGTAGTAGTAGTAGTACTTTTACTCTAACAGGACATCACACAAGTGATAGACACCCGATGACACAAAGTGTCATCATGCGGATGAGGATCACCCGTTGAAAGGTCCCGGAAACCGCGCTCAGCCGTTAGGCCTTATTTATGGCGGGCTATATTGCGGCCCCTTGAAAAAGCCAGGATGGGGCTTAAAAATAACGAAAAATTGCATCCCACACGGTAATGACTGTACATTCCGCTGTGTCCAGTTCGCAGTTTAAATACAATCGTCTTCTGCTTTCTGGTGAGTTAGTTGACTGAGTCTTCATGATTGAATTCTGGATGGGAAGCATCACCAAAATGTTCACAAAGAACAACCTTCCCGTGACCCTGAGATAAATATCTCCATGTATTTCTTACACCGGGTGCTATCTCCATCCACTTTAGTCTGCGTGATTGTCAAGTACCGCGAATTCAGCGTTTGTTATCAGTTCATGTACTATTTTAACTTGTATTCACCGTTTTGAGATAACTAACCAACTCAGAAATAAATACACATATCCTTAACATACAGACCTATAAGTATGTAATGTAAAGGAGGTAGTGAGGAGGTATCATCGCCCTTGCCAGTCGGCAAGATATTTGATGATAATAACGTTTCTGTAGAATAAAAAATATTTTACATTTGTATTCAAGACGCTGAAGAACGAAATCTGCGTTGCCCCCACCCTCCCCCCCAACACTCTGCCCTAATGCACTGCTGTTTGGTGGGTAGGGTCAACTAGAGATAGGGCTTTGAACAGATAAAGAGTTAACCATGATGTGTCTTCAGACGCCATGAATTTACAAATTGTTTCTTTGCATACCTTTAATTGATTACTTTTTTAAGTGTCACGTGTCTGGTGATAGACACGTGTGTAGATTAACTTAGATGTGCCAATTTACTGATAATACTAGTGGTAGGATTTCTTTGTGCAGGCTAGGATCCCCTTAATGTATATTTGAAAGCTGGAATGTGTTTGATAAGTGTATGTGTGTGTGTGGTGTGTGTGTGTGTGTGTGTGTGTGTGTGAGGGTGTGTGTTTGGGTGTGTGTATGCGTGTGTGTGTGAGTGTGCGCTAAAAAAAAAGGATCACAAACACCGAGGCACTGGAAAGAGCAGGTACTACAACAGTCTTCTTGATGACTACGAAGTATACGAAGGCTCAGATGGCTAGGTCACATCTGGAGAATGGAAGATAGCATAGTACCTAAGGACATCCACTATGGTGTATTAAAAACGGGTTGAAGATGTCGAGGCCGGCCTCTACTACGATTTAAAGACGTGTGTAAGTGGCACATGAAAGATACAGGTATTGAGGTGGACTCGTGTGAAGAAAATGCCATGAACCGTGTGTATGGTGGGGGCACCTCAGGAAGGGAATGATAATAAAAAAAGAAATGACTGCAGGAAGGATGAGAGCTGAGAAATAAACAGACTAAACTCAGATATTGACAAGCGAGTCCTCACACAGGAGTATAATTTATCTTTTGTCTGCTGACATGTGCATGTATGCGAGTCCTCACACAGGAGTATAATTTATCTTTTGTCTGCTGACATGTGCATGTATGCGAGTCCTCACACAGGAGTATAATTTATCTTTTGTCTGCTGACATGTGCGTGTATGCCAGTCCTCACACAGGAGTATAATATATCTTTTGTCTGCTGACATGTGCATGTATGCGAGTCCTCACACAGGAGTATAATATATCTTTTGTCTGCTGACATGTGCATGTATGCGAGTCCTCACACAGGAGTATAATATATCTTTTGTCTGCTGACATGTGCGTGTAAGCGAGTCCTCACACAGGAGTATAATATATCTTTTGTCTGCTGACATGTGCGTGTATGCGAGTCTTCACACAATAGTATAATATATCTTTTGTCTGCTGACATGTGCGTGTATGCGAGTCTTCACACAGGAGTATAATTTATCTTTTGTCTGCTGACATGTGCGTGTATGCGAGTCTTCACACAGGAGTATAATATATCTTTTGTCTGCTGACATGTGCGTGTATGCGAGTCCTCACACAGGAGTATAATTTATCTTTTGTCTGCTGACATGTGCGTGTATGCGAGTCCTCACACAGGAGTATAATTTATCTTTTGTCTGCTGACATGTGCGTGTATGCGAGTCCTCACACAGGTGTATAATATATCTTTTGTGTGCTGACATGTGCGTGTATGCGAGTCTTCACACAGGAGTATAATTTATCTTTTGTCTGCTGACATGTGCGTGTATGCGAGTCTTCACTCGGGTGTATAATATATCTTTTTATGATGACATTTGCATGTAAGCGAGTTTTCACACGGGAGTATAATATATCTTTTGTCTGCTGACATGTGCGTGTATGCGAGTCTTCACACGGGTGTATAATATATCTTTTGTCGCTGACATGTGCGTGGTTTTTCACACGGGAGTATAATATATCTTTTGTCTGCTGACATGTGCGTGTATGCGAGTCTTCACACGGGTGTATAATATATCTTTTGTCTGCTGACATGTGCGTGTATGCGAGTCTTCACTCGGGTGTATAATATATCTTTTGTGTGCTGACATGTGCGTGTAAGCGAGTCTTCACAAGGGTGTATAATATATCTTTTGTGTGCTGACATGTGCGTGTAAGCGAGTCCTCACACAGGAGTATAATTTATCTTTTGTCTGCTGACATGTGCGTGTAAGCGAGTCTTCACTCGGGTGTATAATATATCTTTTTATGATGACATTTGCATGTTAGCGAGTCTTCACTAGGGTGTATAATATATCTTTTTATGATGACATTTGCATGTTAGCGAGTCCTCACTAGGGTGTATATATATCTTTTTTATGACATTTGCATGTAGCGAGTGCACTAGGTGTATGACTTTTGTATGTGACATTTGTGTAAGCGAGTCCTCACACAGGAGTATAATTTATCTTTTGTCTGCTGACATGTGCGTGTATGCGAGTCTTCACACAGGAGTATAATTTATCT
The DNA here is from genome assembly GCA_905116865.2 of Candidula unifasciata. Taxonomy (NCBI): domain Eukaryota; kingdom Metazoa; phylum Mollusca; class Gastropoda; order Stylommatophora; family Geomitridae; genus Candidula; species Candidula unifasciata. Next base: position 395,912 of record CAJHNH020004201.1, read on the forward strand.
TTTGTGTGCTGACATGTGCGTGTATGCGAGTCTTCACTCGGGTGTATAATATATCTTTTTATGATGACATTTGCATGTAAGCGAGTCTTCACTCGGGTGTATAATATATCTTTTGTCTGCTGACATGTGCGTGTATGCGAGTCTTCACACGGGTGTATAATATATCTTTTGTCTGCTGACATGTGCGTGTATGCGAGTCTTCACTCGGGTGTATAATATATCTTTTGTCTGCTGACATGTGCGTGTATGCGAGTCTTCACACGGGTGTATAATATATCTTTTGTCTACTGACATGTGCGTGTATGCGAGTCTTTCACTGACGGGTGTAGTCTTAATATATCTTTTGTCTGCTGACATGTGCGTGTATGCGAGTCTTCACTCGGGTGTATAATATATCTTTTGTCTGCTGACATGTGCGTGTATGCGAGTCTTCACACGGGTGTATAATATATCTTTTGTCTGCTGACATGTGCGTGTAAGCGAGTCTTCACTCGGGTGTATAATATATCTTTTGTCTGCTGACATGTGCGTGTAAGCGAGTCTTCACACGGATGTACAATATATCTTTTGTGTGCTGACATGTGCGTGTAAGCGAGTCTTCACAAGGGTGTATAATATATCTTTTGTCTGCTGACATGTGCGTGTATGCGAGTCTTCACACGGGTGTATAATATATCTTTTGTCTGCTGACATGTGCGTGTAAGCGAGTCTTCACAAGGGTGTATAATATATCTTTTGTGTGCTGACATGTGCGTGTAAGCGAGTCTTCACACGGGTGTATAATATATCTTTTTATGATGACATTTGCATGTTAGCGAGTCTTCACACGGGTGTATAATATATCTTTTGTGTGCTGACATGTGCGTGTAAGCGAGTCTTCACACGGGTGTATAATATATCTTTTGTGTGCTGACATGTGCGTGTAAGCGAGTCTTCACACGGGTGTATAACATATCTTTTGTGTGCTGACATGTGCATTTTAGCGAGTTTTCACACGGGTGTATATCTTTTGCGTGCTGACATTAAAATAAAAATCTATATTAATAAAAATCTTAATTTTCCGGTGTCGTTAGCTCTAAACTCGGAAACTACTGAACCGATTGCTTTCAAATTTGCACACAACGTTGCCTCTGACCCAAAGCGTTATTTTTTGTTATAAAATCGCACAAACCACGAGCAACGTAGCTTCAGCAACGGTCAAATCATTATTTGTTTCGTTGCCCGCCCGAATTTATTTTTAATGATATTGCCACCTTTGACTGTGCAACACCGACCTTCACATTGTTATTATATACCTTTATTTCTAAACAATGCTTGAGTAGTTAGTAGCGTAGTTAATTGTAAGCAATTTGCTTATTTTATTCGGGTGATAGGAGTTCGATTCCTCGCTGGGTCATATTTTTTTTTTGGGGGGGGGGGGGGGGGGGGCTCCCCTCCTAACTGGGTGATTGCCACTTTTTTTGTGGTTTATAGCTAGGCTGCAGTATCTACGCTTTTTTTCGTTCTATTTTAGGATTTACAGCTAGCCTGCGATAGCGGCGACGTGATGCTCACTGTTCATGTCACGGGTAATATTCGTTCGCCCTTGAGAGGGCGTTTTTCACGGTGTGAAGTCTTCAGTCTTTGGTAGTAGAGTTGTAAATATTCCGCCCTTTACGTGTATAACGGGTGTTCTATTCCCCTGCTGGGTACTACTTTTTCTTTTTACCCCAAAGGGGCGATTGGCACGTTGTGTTGTGGTTTACAGCTACGTTGCGACATCCGCGCCTTACGCCCAAAGACATCCGATTTAAGTACAGTCCACATTAGCCTCCGCCCTCCCCCCGACGCTTCACTCGATCAAAGACTATTCGTTAATGACAGAAACTGTTAACTAAGAAGGCTTACGGTCCAGTTTGGTCTTGGTCTTGGAGTTTTATGTCGGGGACACACTTAAACTAAACGGTCCATGGCGTCAGCATGCGGCGCCAACTCCTCTGACTACAACGACCTGTAAGACAGTAGTTACCGTTTTGTGTTGTTGTTGTGACAGTGGTGATGGTAGTGGTAGCAGTAGTACTGGTACTCGATGGGTTATGTTGTAGCTGTTACACTGGCCACATTTACTTCTCAGTACAAATTAATGCTACCCATTTTTGTCTGGGTGGACACGGATGCCAAGCTCAATTTAACAACAATATTTATGACTTCCCCATACTTTGTAGAGGATGATATGATTGTCACGGGGGATGAGGGGGGTGGGTGGGCGAGGAGGGGGTGGGGGTGTCGAGGAGGGGGGGGGTTTGATGCCAGACACTGTTAACTGAGATAGCTTAAAACATATGTTTACATTTCTCATTGCTTAACTATTTATATTTTAACAATGTCGCCACATAATAATGTTTCAATCATTCGGAGAGGGAGATATAATTGGGCAGATGCTTGAGTCCTTGGTAGCGTAGTTGTCTATTTTGCGTGTTACGTGGGTGACTATCGATCAATGCCCCGCTGGGTGATTAAAAATTTTTTTTTTTTTTGCCTTTAACTAAGCGCCTGACACTTTTTGTTGTGATTCACAGCTAGGCTGTAATATCTACGTCTTCTTTCCGCTCGATTTGGGGGTTTACAGCTAGCCAGCGATAGCGGTGACGAGATGTTGGTCATGTCACGGGTAATCTTCGTTCGCCTTTGAGAGGGTGGTTGGAACGTTGTGTTGTGGTTTACAGCTAGACTGCGATATCTGAAACAAACTCTTCAGTCTTAGGTAGTATATTTGTACGTATTCCGCCCTTCACGTGGTTGACCGGTGTTCAATTACCAACTGGGAGCTAATTTTTCTTTTTCCACCAAGAGGGCTGTTGGCATGTTGTGTTGTGATTTACAGCTAGGCTGCGATATCTGCACCTTTCGCCAAAAGACATCAAATTTCAGTTTATTCCTATTTATCCTCCCCGCGACGCTTCACTCGATATTAAACTATTCGTAGATGACAGAAGCTGTTAACTAAGACTGCTTACAGTCCAGTTTCCTTTGGGTGGACACGGATGACAAGGTCATTTAACGTTCGTCCCTTCGGAGAGGGGAGATGACGGGTGGGTTTTTTTATTTCCGCTATTTGTGAGTATAGAACGGACTATTACTGTGGGTTCAATCACTGGTTAGGTGATGGAGTTTTTTTTTTCTTTTTCTTTGTTGGAATCTCAGTTACACTAAACAGTCCGTGGCGACATCATGCAGCGCTAACCCCTCTGGCTACACCGACCTGCACAGACAGTAGTGACTGTTTTTTGTTTTGTTTTTATTTTGTTCTGAAGGTAGTGGTGGTAATGGTAGCAGTAGTACTGGTACTGGATGGGTGATGTGGTGGCTGTTACACTAGCCACTTTTACTTCTTACAATATTTCGTCAGATGATGACTTTCCCATCCTTCGGCGAGGATGATATGATTAGTGGGGGGAGGGAAAAAAAAAGGGGAAAAAAAAAGGGGGGGGGTAGTTGATAGCAGACACTGTTAACTGTGAGACCTTAAAACATAATTTTAAAGTTATCATTTTTTTTTAACTATTTTTATTTTAAAAATTTCGCCAAGTGATGATTTTTTATTCCTTCGGAGTGGGATATATTATTGGGTTGGGGGGGGGGGGGGGGGGGGGGGGGTATTCCAGACACTGTTACATAAGAGAGCTTAACACATTATTTTCAAGTTCTCATTTCTTAACTATTTCTATTTAAATACTTTCGCAAGGGATGATTTTTCAATCCTCCGGAGAGGGAGATATGACTGGGTGGAGGGGAGAGGGACGGGGGTTGAGGGTTATGACAGACACTGTTAGTTGAGAGCTACTTTCTTTCTTTTCCATTTCACCATTCGGGGCCACAGCAACGCGTGGCAGGGCTCAGCTAGTAAAAAATAAAAACATCCAGCCATCACACCCAGTGACTGAAACAGTCGGTATGCCAATATAACAGAAGCAAATCCCTGAAACCCGATCCAGCCGTGTAAAAGAGTACTTGGCGGTAACGAAGTCACCTGCCGATCTATGTGGGTGGGATTAGAAAAAGTGATCAACATCGGTGGCCAAAAGTTTAAGACCACCTCATAAATAATTTATTTTCTAATATTATAATTACGAAGTATTGCACAGGCTGCTATTTTTTTTTCAAGGCAATGATTACAGCCATCATTCTGCACTCAAATATAGTAGAGGCAGCACTCCTTAACAATAAAAAAAATCAATTATTTTCTAGGTGATCTTAAACAGTATGCCAGTGTTTTCCAAATTTTTCTTAGTGGCGGCGCTTTTTTTTTTTTTTTTTTTTTTTTTTTTTTTGTCAATTAAAAATTTTCCACGACCTAAGTAAAGTATGAATATTCGAATGTAAGAGATAAAAAAAAACTTGCGTATCTTAGAATATTTCGCTGCGCCCTGCGAAGAGGTCGCGGCTTCCCGGGGCGCAGCGGTGCACAGTTTGGGAATCACTGCTGTATGCCAAGATTTGTGTGTGTTTATGTGTGTGTGTATGATGGCGTTTTGTATGATTGGATGTGTGTGTGAGTGTTTTTTTGTGTGTGCATACATGTGTGAAGATCTTTCTCTTCCAAAATATTATGTGTGTTGAATATTAAATGTTAAATTATGAATCAATATCACAGTAATCGAGACATTCCCATAATTGCTCCGTCTTATCTTTAGCAGCCAGCGAAGAGTTCCAATTCCGACGGCACCAGTAACCGTCTGATTGTATTTCCGTCTCAACCTTCCCCTAAGTGTTGAGCGTCGGCCAGATCCCCTGGGAACTGCTTGCAGCGCCATTCTCCTCAGACTGTAATGATATATCTAACTTGTCATACATCAGGTTACCGCCAAGTGGCGCAGAGCCGGCCAGTCTATCTGCCTGCTCATTTTCCAACACACCGGCATAACCTGGAGAAAATATTCAAAGGATGCCAACTACCTGGGACCTCTGAAGCGATGCTTGCCACTCTGCACGAAGCATGCCTGTCTTCACCTTTCTCAACATGCTTCATGAGTTAGTTAAATGACGGCATGTATACAGCTGATTCTCAAGCCAGCGGAAATGACGGCATGTATACAGCTGATTCTCAAGCCAGCGGAAATGACGGCATGTATACAGCTGATTCTCAAGCCAGCGGAAATGACGGCATGTATACAGCTGATTCTCAAGCCAGCGGAAATGACGGCATGTATACAGCTGATTCTCAAGCCAGCGGAAGGCAGCAGAGACTGCTTCCATCTCCATTCTCAAAATTATATATTATATGTGTGAAATATTTAACAAGCCTTTTTCTTTTAAGAAGTGACAGACAAAAACATATTATTTTTCTGTGTAACAATTAATTGTTTTGTTTGGCGACTTTTAATGTCTGCTTTTCTGATTTTGTGTGTGCCTTGACAACTAACTGTTCACAGTTCTCTGCTATCTTTGTCGAGATTCAATGTTTTCCACTGTTCAGCGCCATCATTCTGTACGCTTTAAATGAAACTTGTCATTGTTGATACTTACCTTACATAATATTTTAAAGATTCATATTGAAATGTTCTCCTCGTCTGGGTTTCGGGGCTCCATTGTGGGTGTAAAACAAGAATTGGCCCACTGCCTTCCCAGCAAGCATGTCGTAATAGTCGTCTAATTGGGGCTTTCCTTTAAAGTCGGAGTGGGGGTTTCCTTCGAAGTCTGAGTGCACCTGTCAGTAAGGCAATGAACCAACAGCCTGCATACAAATAAGTCAGACCTGTAAAACGGATGTGCACTCAGCATTCAGGTTCTGGGAGAAATCTAAAGTCCAGAAGTAAAGGAACAACCAGAAACTTTTTGCCGAAGTTAACAGCCGGTGAATGCTAAAAAGTAGATATTTAAATGAACTGTTTTACACCTGACTGCTGACAATTTGTAGATATATCTATCGCTTGCTGTATTTGTCTCAACCTGTGTGTCTATGTCAATCTCCACGCCCCTTTTTGTACCAACTATTCTCTACTGTACTTCTGTGTGTCAACTGTTCTGTCTTTGTCTACTGTACTTCTGTGTGTCAACTGTTCTGTCTCTGCTGTACTTCTATGTGTCAACTGTTCTGTCTCTGTCTACTGTACTTCTGTGTATCAACTGTTCTGTCTCTGTCTGCTGTACTTCTGTGTGTCAACTGTTCTGTCCTTGTCTACTGTACAAAAGACACACAGAAGTGTGTCAACTATTCTGTCTCTGTTGTACTTCTGTGTTTCAACTGTTCAGTCTCTGTTGTACTTCTGTGTGTCAACTGTTCTGTCTATGCTGTACTTCTACGTGTCAACTGTTCTGTCTCTGCTGTTCTTCTGTGTGTCAACTGTTCTGTCTCTGTCTGCTGTACTTCTGTGTGTCAACTGTTCTGTCTCTGTCTGCTGTACTTCTGTGTGTCAACTGTTCTGTCTCTGCTGTACTTCTGTGTGTCAACTGTTCTGTCTCTGTCTACTGTACTTCTGTGTGTCAACTGTTCTGTCTCTGTCTACTGTACTTCTGTGTGTCAACTGTTCTGTCTCTGTCTACTGTACTTCTGTGTGTCAACTGTTCTGTCTCTGTCTACTGTACTTCTGTGTGTCGTTCTGTCTCTGCTGTACTTCTATGTGTCAACTGTTCCGTCTGTTCCTACTGTATTTATGTGCCAAATTATCTAATTTGTAATTCGTGTGATTCGAGGCCCAAGATTTCCAATCCAACACTCGTGCCCTGTTAGAAACGGTAGACTTTGCTAAGTATCCAAGTGCAAATGTGTTAATGACTATATCGTATTTAACTTCGTGCGCCTAGATTGCACAAAGTTAAATAGGACATGTTATTATCACACGCCTTGCCAGTACCTTTTGTTCACCGACAGATAACAACAGCTTGTGCATGACTAACTGTGGGGTAACAATGACACTACAGAATGAGAAGTCTAACACCACTGTGTTACTAAGTGTGTACGTAGATTATGAATGTTAACTACTTATGTCCCAGAGTCATTGTTACTTTAACACTTTATATTTCTAGAGTTAGTATTATTCTATTTTTATCTGTCAGGGATATTTTAAATGTTTTTGTTACAGAGTCAATGTTATTTTATCTGTCTCAGTCAGGGATATTTTAAATGTTTCTGTTACAGAGTCAATGTTATTTTATCTGTCTCAGTCAGGGATATTTTATATGTTTCTGTTACAGAGTCAATGTTATTTTATCTGTGTCAGTCCCAGTGTTATTTTTTTTTCTGTTTATGTCTCTGACTCAATGTTACTTTACCTTTTTCTGTCACAGAGTCAGTGTTATGTGATCTATCTCTGTTTCAGAGTCATTGGTATGTGATCTTTTTCTGTCCCAGAGTCAGTGGTATGTGATCTATTTGTGTCCCAAAGTCAGTGGTATGTGATCTATTTTTGCCCCAGAGTCAGCGGTATGTGATCTATGTCTGTCCCAGAGTCAGTGTTATATGATCTATGTCTGTCCCAAAGTCAGTGTTGTGTGATCTATTTCTGTTCCAGAGTCAGTGTTATGTGATCTATGCCTGTGCCAGAGTCAGTGGTATGTGATCTATGTCTGTCCAAGGGTCAGTGTTATGTGATCTATGTATGTGCCAGAGTCAGTGGTATGTGATCTATGTCTGTCCCAGGGTCAGTGTTATATGATCTATGTCTGTCCCAGAGACAGAGTTATGTGATCTATTTCTGTCCCAGAGTCAGTGTTATATGATCTATGTCTGCGCGAGAGTCAGTGTTATGTGATCTATTTCTTTCCCAGAGTCAGTGAAAATTTGGGCTTTTTTGTACTAAAGTCAGAGCCATTGTATCTGTTAATGTTTCTGGTTACCGCTGATAAATGAAGGAATAGGTTAACTCGGTCCAAAGTCAGAATAGTTAGTCTGAATGTGTATGAGTTTGTAAAACAGGGCGGATGCGATGTGATCAATCAAGTTAACAACTACCCAGGGCAAGCAATTTCAAAGCAATAATTAGAAAATAGCTGGTGGGTAACGAAGCATGTGGTTGAAACCAAATAGCTGGTGAGTAACGAAACATGTGGTTGAAACCAAATAGCTGGTGAGTAACGAAACATGTGGTTGAAACCAAATAGCTGGTGAGTAACGAAACATGTGGTTGAAACCAAATAGCTGGTGGGTAACGAAACATGTGGTTGAAACCAAATAGCTGGTGAGTAACGAAACATGTGGTTGAAACCAAATAGCTGGTGAGTAACGAAACATGTGGTTGAAACCAAATAGCTGGTGAGTAACGAAACATGTGGTTGAAACCAAATAGCTGGTAGGTAACGAAACATGTGGTTGAAACCAAATAGCTGGTGAGTAACGAAACATGTGGTTGAAACCAAATAGCTGGTGGGTAACGAAACATGTGGTTGAAACCAAATAGCTGGTGAGTAACGAAACATGTGGTTGAAACCAAATAGCTGGTGGGTAACGAAACATGTGGTTGAAACCAAATAGCTGGTGAGTAACGAAACATGTGGTTGAAACCAAATAGCTGGTGGGTAACGAAACATGTGGTTGAAACCAAATAACTGGTGGGTAACGAAAAATGTGGTTGAAACCAAATAGCTGGTGGGTAACGAAACATGTGGTTGAAACCAAATAGCTGGTGGGTAACGAAACATGTGGTTGAAACCAAATAACTGGTGGGTAACGAAAAATGTGGTTGAAACCAAATAGCTGGTAGGTAACGAAACATGTGGTTGAAACTAGGGCTGTACCGAATATTCGCTTCCTATTCGCTTCGGGGCCGAATAGTGGACCTAATAACTATTCGGTATTCGGCCGAATAGTTGCGGTCGTGTCGAATACGAATAGTGGTTACCTTACACACGTTCGAGGACTGGTAGAAATTAAACATATCAAGATTTCCCACTTTGGTTCATACTGTCCAGCGTTATCTCTGTGCACCACCTACGAGTAAACGTCTGTTTAATACAGCTGGAAATACCTTTAGTGAGACAAGAAGCTGCCTTAATGCTGACATCATGGAACGATTTTTGAGTGTGTGGAAAGCTAATGCCGCTTTCATGGATTAATTAGGCTGTCAGTGACAATTTACAACTTGTTACTTGTTTTAACACTAAGAATATGTTCACTCCTATGTATTAGTTACCACAGACTGACTGAAGAATGCAAAACATGAAATGTATTTAAATGTTTACTGTTCTGTACCACATTATGTGAAGTAAAATGTCAGCGTACATTTGACATTATGGATGTTTTCTTTTTAGATATATTTTATACACGAAAGTGGAAGATTGGGCCTCAGTGTGAATAGTGGAAAGACAGAAGTAATAGTGGTATCAAAGAAAATAATTACTCCTAAATGTGTAATAAAAGTCAGTCGTTTTATTTTGGGAAAAGTACGGAAATTTAAGTATCTGGGCACATGGATAACATCAGATGAAAGATGCATTTCTGAAATAAGAAACAGAATAGGACAGGCAAAAACTGCATTTTATAAAATGAACAACATCTTATGCAATATATCTTTGTCACTGAAGGTTAGAAAAAGAATTCTTGCTTGCTACATACATCCAGTGTTAACATATGTCTGTATGTCCCGGACAATCGGTAGGCAGGCCAAACAATTTCCTGAAGCCTCAGAGATGTGGTATTACAGAACAATACTTAAAATACCCTGGATAGTGAACGAACAACGAACCGAGGCGAGCGGTGCTTACTACAAGAAGGCTGGTAAATCAACAATGAACTAAGTTGAGCAGTGCTCACTACAAGAAGACTTGTAAACGAACATCGAACTAGGGCAAGCAGTGCTCACTACGAGAAGACTAGTGAACGAACATCGAACTGAGGCGAGCAGTGCTTACTACAAGAAGACTGGTGAACGAACATCGAACTGAGGCGAGCCGTGCTTACTACAAGAAGACTGGTGAACGAACATCGAACTGAGGCGAGCAGTGCTTACTACAAGAAGACTGGTAAACCAGCAATGAACTGGGTTGAGCAGTGCTCACTACAAGAAGACTAGTGAACGAACATCGAACTAGGGCGAGCGGTGCTCACTACAAGAAGACTGGTGAACGAACATCGAACTGAGGCGAGCGGTGCTCACTACAAGAAGACTGGTGAACGAACATCGAACTGGGGCGAGCAGTGCTCACTACAAGAAGACTGGTGAACGAACCTCGAACTGGGGCGTTCAGTGCTCACTGCAAGAAGACTGGTGTACAGGCAATGGACTGGGGCAAGCAGTGCTCACTACAAGAAGACTGGTGAACCTACATCAAACTGGGGCCGGCAGTGTTTACTACAAGAAGACTAGTGACCCAGCAATACACTGGAGCGAGCAGTGCACACTACATGAAGACTGGTGAACGAACATCAAACTGGGGCGAGCGGTGCTTACTTCAAGAAGACTGGTGAACGAACATCGACCTGGGGCGAGCGGTGCTTACTAGAAGAAGGCTTGTAAACCAGCAATGGACTCAGTCTGGCAGTGCTCACTTCAAGAAGACTAGTGAACGAACATCGAACCGAGGCGATGAGATGCGGTATTACATAACAATGCCTGAAATACCCCGGACAGAAAAAAAAAAAAAAATTAAAGCAACCAAGAAGTTTTGATAGAGGCGGGAGCCCGAACACAACTACTCACAAAGATCAGAAGGAGACAGTCATCATGTTTCGGCCATGTTATAAGACGAGGGAAAATGGAACATGTGGTGACCACTGGAAAGATATGTGGTAGGATGAATAGATGAAGAGAAGATTCTTGATAGTCTTGTTGCATGGCATGGAGGTGTGTCAACACACGAACTAATACATGCTGCAGGAGATCGCAGATTGTGGCGAGGCATAGTCGCCCATACCAGTCGGCAATGCACCTGATGATGATAATTCACTATTCGTATTCGTATTCGGCCGAATAGTTGGTCCAGCTATTCGTATTCAGCCGAATAGTGAAAATCACTATTCGGTACAGCCCTAGTTGAAACCAAATAGCTGGTAGGTAACGAAACATGCGGTTGAAACCAAACAGCTGCCGGGTAGTAAACATGTGGTTGAAACCAAATAGCTGGTGGGTAACAAAACATGTGGTTGAAACCAAAAAGCTACTGGGTAATGACACATGTGGCTGAAACCAAATAGCTGGTGGGGAGCGAAATATGTAGTTGAAACCAAAAAGCTGGTGAGTAACGAAACATGTGGTTGAAACTAAATAGCTGCTGGGTAATGACACATGTGGTTGAAACCAAATAGCTGGTGGGTAACGAAACATGTGGTTGAAACCAAATAGCTGGTGGGTAACGAAACATGTGGTTGAAACCAAATAGCTGCTGGGTAACGAAACATGTGGTTGAAACCAAATAGCTGGTGGGTAACGAAACATGTGGTTGAAACTAGATAACTCGTGGGTAACGAAACATGTGGTTGAAACCAAATAGCTGGTGGGTAACGAAACATGTGGTTGAAACCAAATGGCTGGTGGGTAACGAAAAATGTGGTTGAAATCACAGCTAGGTGGGTAAAACCGCTACAAATGTAGGTTAGTTTCCAATCTAATACAATTATGTTGCTGGAGGTGAGGGGAAGAGCTCCAGGTGTTGCAGCATCTATGTTGTTGAGACTGAAGAAATTAAAATGGCTATTGTTCTCATTAAAGTGGCTATTGTTCTCATTAAAATGGCTATTGTTCTCATTAAAGTGGCTATTGTTCTCATTAAAATGGCTATTGTTCTCATTAAAATGGCTATTGTTCTCAAGTGGCTCTTGGTCTCATTAAAGTGGCTATTGTTCTCATTAAAGTGGCTATTGTTCTCATTAAAATGGCTATTGTTCTCATTAAAGTGGCTATTGTTCTCATTAAAATGGCTATTGTTCTCATTAAAGTGGCTATTGGTCTCATTAAAATGGCTATTGTTCTAATTAAAGTGGCTATTGGTCTCATTAAAATGGCTATTGTTCTCATTAAAGTGGCTATTGTTCTCATTAAAATGGCTATTGGTCTCATTAAAGTGGCTATTGGTCTCATTAAGTGGCTAGTTCTCATTAAAGTGGCTATTGTTCTCATTAAAGTGGCTATTGTTCTCATTAAAGTGGCTATTGTTCTCATTAAAGTGGCTATTGTTTCTTAAAATTGTTCTCATTAAAGTGGCTATTGTTCTCATTAAAGTGGCTATTGTTTCATTAAATCTCATTAAAGTGGCTATTGTTCTCATTAAAGTGGCTATTGGTTCATTAAAGTGGCTATTGGTCTCATTAAAGTGGCTCATTAAAGTGGTTCTCATTAAAGTGGCTATTGTTCTCATTAAAGTGGCTATTGGTCTCATTAAAGTGTCTATTGGTCTCATTAAAGTGGCTATTGGTCTCATTAAAGTGGCTATTGTCTCATTGGCTATTGGTCTCATTAAAGTGGCTATTGTCTCATTAAAAGTGGCTATTGGTCTCATTAAAGTGGCTATTGGTCTCATTAAAGTGGCTATTGTTCTCATTAAAGTGGCTATTGGTCTCATAAAGTGGCTATTGGTCCTCATTAAAGTGGCTATTGGTCTCATTAAAGTGGCTATTGGTCTCATTAAAGTGGCTATTGGTCTCATTAAAGTGGCTATTGGTCTCATTAAAGTGGGCTATTGGTCTCATTAAAGTGGCTATTGGTCTCATTAAAGTGGCTATTGGTCTCATTAAAGTGGCTATTGGTCTCATTAAAGTGGCTATTGGTCTCATTAAAGTGGCTATTGGTCTCATTAAAGTGGCTATTGGTCTCATTTAAAGTGGCTATTGTTCTCATTAAAGTGGCTATTGGTCTCATGAAAGTGGCTATTGGTCTCATTAAGTGGCTATTGGTCTCATTAAAGTGGCTATTGGTCTCATTAAAGTGGCTATTGTTCTCATTAAAGTGGCTATTGGTCTCATTAAAGTGGCTATTGGTCTCATTAAAGTGGCTATTGTTCTCATTAAAGTGGCTATTGGTCTCATTAAAGTGGCTATTGTTCTCATTAAAGTGGCTATTGTTTCTCATTAAAGTGGCTATTGGTCTCATTAAAGTGGCTATTGCTATTGTTCTCATTAAATTATTGGTGGCTATTGGTCTCATTAAGTGGCTATTGGTCTCATTAAAGTGGCTATTGTCTCATTAAAATGGCTATTGGTCTCATTAAAGTGGCTATATTGTTCTCATTAAAGTGGCTATTGGTCTCATTAAAGTGGCTATTGGTTCTCATTAAAGTGGCTATTGGTCTCATTAAAGTGGCTATTGTTCTCATGAAAGTGGCGATTGGGTCTCATTAAAGTGGCTATTGGTCTCATTAAAGTGGCTATTGTCTCATCATTAAAGTGGCTATTGGTCTCATTAAAGTGGCTATTGGTCTCATTAAAGTGGCTATTGGTCTCATTAAAGTGGCTATTGGTCTCATTAAAGTGGCTATTGTTCTCATTAAAGTGGCTATTGGTCTCATTAAAGTGGCTATTGTTCTCATTAAAGTGGCTATTGTTCTCCATTAAAGTGGCTATTGTTCTCATTAAAATGGCTATTGGCTATTGTCTCATTAAAGTGGCTATTGTTCTCATTAAAGTGGCTATTGTTCTCATTAAAATGGCTATTGTTCTCATTAAAATGGCTATTGTTCTCATTAAAGTGGCTATTTTCTCATTAAAAGTGGCTATTGTTCTCATTAAAATGTGGCTATTGTTCTCATTAAAGTGGCTATGTGTCTCATTAAAGTGGCTATTGTTCTCATTAAAGTGGCTATTCATTTCTCATTAAAATGGCTATTGTTCTCATTAAAGTGGCTATTGTTCTCATTAAAGTGGCTATGTTCTCATTAAATGGCTATTGTTCTCATTAAAGTGGCTATTGTTCTCATTAAAATGGCTATTGTTCTCATTAAAATGGCTATTGGTCTCATTAAAGTGGCTATTGGTCTCATTAAAATGGCTATTGTTCTCATTAAAGTGGCTATTGTTCTCATTAAAATGGCTATTGTTCTCATTAAAGTGGCTATTGGTCTCATTAAAGTGGCTATTGTTCTCATTAAAGTGGCTATTGTTCTCATTAAAGTGGCTATTGTTCTCATTAAAGTGGCTATTGGTCTCATTAAAGTGGCTATTGTTCTCATTAAAGTGGCTATTGTTCTCAATAAAGTGGCTATTGGTCTCATTAAAGTGGCTATTGTTCTCATTAAAGTGGCTATTGTTCTCATTAAAGTGGCTATTGTTCTCATTAAAGTGGCTATTGTTCTCATTAAAGTGGCTATTGTCTCATTAAAGTGGCTATTTGTCCTCATTAAAGTGGCTATTGGTCTCATTAAAGTGGCTATTGGTCTCATTAAAGTGTGCTATTGTTCTCATTAAGTGGCTATTGGTCTCATTAAAGTGGCTATTGTTCTCATTAAAGTGGCTATTGTTCTCATTAAAGTGGCTATTGTTCTCATTAAATTGGCTATTGTTCTCATTAAAGTGGCTATTGTTCTCATTAAAGTGGCTATTGTTCTCATTAAAGTGGCTATTGTTCTCATTAAAATGGCTATTGTTCTCATTAAAGTGGCTATTGTTCTCATTAAAGTGGCTATTGTTCTCATTCAAGTGGCTATTGGTCTCATTAAAGTATCTATTGTTCTCATTAAAATGGCTATTGGTCTCATTAAAGTGGCTATTGTTCTCATTAAAATGGCTATTGTTCTCATTAAAATGGCTATTGTTCTCATTAAAGTGGCTATTGTTCTCATTAAAGTGGCTATTGTTCTCATTAAAGTGGCTATTGTTCTCATTAAAGTGGCTATTGTTCTCATTAAATGGCTATTGTTCTCATTAAAGTGGCTATTGTTCTCATTCAAGTGGCTATTGTTCTCATTAAAGTGGCTATTATTCTCATTAAAGTGGCTATTGGTCTCATTAAAGTGGCTATTGTTCTCATTAAAGTGGCTATTGTTCTCATTAAAATGGCTATTGGTCTCATTAAAGTGGCTATTGGTCTCATTAAAGTGGCTATTGGTCTCATTAAAATGGCTATTGGTCTCATTAAAATGGCTATTGTTCTCATTAAAGTGGCTATTGTTCTCATTAAAGTGGCTATTGTTCTCATTAAAGTGGCTATTGTTCTCATTAAAGTGGCTATTGTTCTAATTAAAGTGGCTATTGTTCTCATTAAAGTGGCTATTGGTCTCATTAAAGTGGCTATTGTTCTCATTAAAGTGGCTATTGTTCTCATTAAATGGCTATTGTTCTCATTAAAGTGGCTATTGTTCTCATTAAAGTGGCTATTGGTCTCATTAAAGTGGCTATTGGTCTCATTAAAGTGGCTATTGGTCTCATTAAAGTGGCTATTGGTCTCATTAAAGTGGCTATTGGTCTCATTAAAGTGGCTATTGGTCTCATTAAAGTGGCTATTGTTCTCATTAAAGTGGCTATTGTTCTCATTAAAGTGGCTATTGTTCTCATTAAAATGGCTATTGTTCTCATTAAAGTGGCTATTGTTCTCATTAAAGTGGCTATTGGTCTCATTAAAGTGGCTATTGTTCTCATTAAAGTGGCTATTGTTCTCATTAAAATGGCTATTGTTCTCATTAAAGTGGCTATTGTTCTCATTAAAGTGGCTATTGTTCTCATTAAAATGGCTATTGGTCTCATTAAAGTGGCTATTGTTCTCATTAAAGTGGCTATTGTTCTCATTAAAGTGGCTATTGTTCTCATTAAAAAGGCTATTGTTCTCATTAAAGTGGCTATTGTTCTCATTAAAATGGCTATTGTTCTCATTAAAGTGGCTATTGTTCTCATTAAAGTGGCTATTGTTCTCATTAAAATGGCTATTGGTCTCATTAAAGTGGCTATTGTTCTCATTAAAGTGGCTATTGTTCTCATTAAAGTGGCTATTGTTCTCATTAAAATGGCTATTGTTCTCATTAAAATGGCTATTGGTCTCATTAAAGTGGCTATTGTTCTCATTAAAATGGCTATTGTTCTCATTTAAGTGGCTATTGTTCTCATTAAAATGGCTATTGTTCTCATTAAAGTGGCTATTGTTCTCATTAAAATGGCTATTGTTCTCATTAAAATGGCTATTGTTCTCATTAAAATGGCTATTGTTCTCATTAAAGTGGCTATTGGTCTCATTAAAGTGGCTATTGGTCTCATTAAAGTGGCTATTGTTCTCATTAAAGTGGCTATTGTTCTCATTAAAATGGCTATTGTTCTCATTAAAGTGGCTATTGGTCTCATTAAAGTGGCTATTGGTCTCATTAAAGTGGCTATTGGTCTCATTAAAGTGGCTATTGGTCTCATTAAAGTGGCTATTGTTCTCATTAAAGTGGCTATTGTTCTCATTAAAGTGGCTATTGTTCTCATTAAAGTGGCTATTGTTCTCATTAAAGTGGCTATTGGTCTCATTAAAGTGGCTATTGTTCTCATTAAAGTGGCTATTGGTCTCATTAAAATGGCTATTGTTCTCATTAAAGTGGCTATTGTTCTCATTAAAGTGGCTATTGTTCTCATTAAAGTGGCTATTGTTCTCATTAAAGTGGCTATTGTTCTCATTAAAATGGCTATTGTTCTCATTAAAGTGGCTATTGTTCTCATTAAAATGGCTATTGTTCTCATTAAAGTGGCTATTGTTCTCATTAAAAAGGCTATTGTTCTCATTAAAATGGCTATTGTTCTCATTAAAATGGCTATTGTTCTCATTAAAATGGCTATTGTTCTCATTAAAGTGGCTATTGTTCTCATTAAAATGGCTATTGTTCTCATTAAAGTGGCTATTGTTCTCATTAAAATGGCTATTGTTCTCATTAAAATGGCTATTGTTCTCATTAGAATGGCTATTGTTCTCATTAAATTGGCTATTGGTCTCATTAAGGTGGCTATTGTTCTCATTAAAATGGCTATTGTTCTCATCAAAATGGCTATTGTTCTCATTAAAATGGCTATTGTTCTCATTAAAGTGGCTATTGTTCTCATTAAAATGGCTATTGTTCTCATTAAAATGGCTATTGTTCTCATTAAAATGGCTATTGTTCTCATTAAAGTGGCTATTGTTCTCTAAACACGGAGAGAGAGAGAGAAAGAAAGAGAGAGAGAGAGAGAGAGAGAAAGAAAGAGAGAGAGAGAGAGAAAGAAAGAGAGAGAAAGAGAAAGAGAGAGAGATAAAGAGAAAGAGAGAGAGAGAGAGAGAGAGAGAGAGAGAGAGAGAGAGAGAGAGAGAGAGAGAGAGAGAGAGAGAGCGTAATGACTTTAAAAGAGCTGGTTAGTATAACAAATAGCTATGCTCTCATGGGGAAGTCCCAGCTTCGAATCCTCGGCAAGCTGCTGGACATTTTGTTTTCTGTCGGGGTCGACAATACAAATGTTTACCTGCTTAGTTTCTGGAGACTGCACTTGTGATGCTCGTTCTCAGACTTAAAATAATGACACCCTCCCCCGTTCATTTTCACTTTATTTGTCCTTCCTTGCTGGTCTGACACGGCTCTAACTGGAACAACGGTGGCTAGCACTACGTGGATAGGAGGCAAGACTAGTCCATGGCTGGTAAGCAGGGCTGCGTGGTCTCGAGGCATGGTGTCCACCTCGAGTGCTGGAGGTTCTGGGTTCAATCCCCGATAAGGGTCGGAATTTTTCACGTGGACTTGGACTTGTAGTAATCCCCCTGGTCTCTGGGTAGTGAGATCGGACGCCCGTGTGCATTGGTGCGCACGTAAAAAGATCCCTTGGCAGTTTGAAATCGAAAAGAGTAACCTAACGACTACAATTTGAGAGTTAAAAATCTATCAAAAGTATTTCATTCGGGATCCTGGCAGGTGCTACAGAGCCTGTGCACTGTGCTGAGCTTCTTCGGACTCAGACTTGAGTTAGAAGAAGAACGGAGCACTTATAGGTGACTATCCGTGTGCCACGATGTTGATCCGTTGCTCAAACCTCAAACCTGTTGGTAAAATAGTAATAGCCGGAAGTGCTAGGTACCTGCAGTAACTGACTGGGAGAGAATAAATTTCAGTAGTTACCGTCGGAGGACGTACTGACTTTTTTTTAAAACCCCACCCGGAGATCACACCGAGCGATAAACATCCGGTGGCAAAAAATTTATTTAAAAGGTCCTTAAAATTTAAGTCTTTGTAAAAGATAGTAGCCAGATGTTCACATCCTTTTTTGTTGCATTAGAAGCAATGATGTTCAGTTTACTGGAGAAAGAAAACAGATTTCCAGCTTCTGCACGTGTCGTCAGTTTAAACATTATAGTCTCCAGAATAGGGAAGAATGTTTCCATCTTAAACTTTCCCGTTTTACTGAGAAGCATCTCTTATGACAGTTCTTCTGATCCATCACATCCACTAAGAAGCAGATTTCTTTGTCATTTCCGTCTTTTCCCCATCACTGTAATCTTATCTGGACACGCACTCTTGGCTTTGAAATCATGTTCACTAAATGTGTCTCTAGCTTCCAAAGAAATAGTAGAAATCACAACTTTTTTCTTAACATACCAGAAGCAAATATAATGCATACAGATAAAACCACTATGGAGAAAGAAATATACGCTAATGAGGACAGATTGGAGGTTCTGGAAATTTGTGAATATCTTGGGTCATTGATTACCAACAATGGTGCCACAATGAAAGAAATTAAACAACGACTATCAATTGCCATTCAAAGACTAAAACAACTGAATAAACTATGGAGTGGGCCAGACAGAACTACACACATTAGATTTCTAAGAGCATGCATCTTTTCCATTGCAACATACACCTGTGAGACCTGGACACTTACTAAACAAGCTGAACAGCGCATAAATGCCTTTGAGTACAAATGTTATAGACGGGTTCTAAGAATGTCATGGGTAAAGTAAAGAACAAATGCATCCATACTTCAAGAATTGAATATTGAAGAAGGTTGGCTATTAAAGATAAAACACACAAAATTGAAACATTTTTGTCACTTGAAACGTCACGAAAGTTTAGAGAAAACAATAATGGAGGGTTATATGCCTCTAAGAGAGGAAGAGGAAGACTAAAGGGAAGATGGGTGCAGGATGTGGCGGATGATCTCAGAGTCTCGGGGACTAATAATAAGGAGAAAATAACAGACCCACCGCTCCCTAAGCATGTCGTAGGAGGCACCTATTAGGAGTATTTCTTTCGAAGTCGTCCTACATTTGCATTAGAGGCAAGGGGTCAACAGACTGCGAACAGATATACCAGATCTGTAAAACGGACACACGCACAAAAATCAGGTCCGGAAATGGACGAACAACCAGGACTTTTCAGTGGCGTATACAGCAGTTACCACACAACAATAACAATATATGTGTCTAACCAATCTCCTGAGACATTTTTCTCCCTTTTCACATATGTGTTCAACTAATAATCTGAGATATTGTACATATTTTTCATACTGTTGTACCACGAACTCTCAGAGGTATTCTCTTCAGGTTCAAGCTGTTGTATAATGAATTCCCAGAGATATTCTTCTGCTTTCATGTTGTTGTACAACGAACTCGCAGAGGTATTCTCTCCAGGTTCAAGTTGTTGTATAATGAATTGCCAGATATATTCTGCTGCTTTCATGTTGTTGTATAACGACCTCTATGACATATTCAAAACTTACCTCACCCAGCGCCTCCCCTATTCTCACCCCGGTTTTCCAATAGTAGTTTAACGACCTCTTTGAGATATTCTCGTTTATTTTTCACTTGTATAACGTGGAGAGGTCCCAGAAACCCCTTTCAGCCGTTATGTGGCTCGGCAACAAGCAGACTGGGGCTTCACAATTACGAAAACATTCGTCCCACATGGGACGGGGATGTGTAACGTCGGAGGAAAGGGTTCAGAGCAAGGATTGTTGTCTGTTAACTTCAGAGGTGCCGGCCCTACAACAAAGTGCGTAATACAGCAAAGGTCCCTTTTCCACGCATTTATGCCTAGTGGGCAAATAGGGCTAGTTCTATATTTTATAGCATCACAATCTGCACTTTGTGGGTGATGTTGTATCACGCTGACCACCTTTATTAAACTGGGACTGAATCTGGTAGCAATGAAAGGTTGCTTCGACCTGGAAGCCAAGGTCATTTCTGACGAAAGTCCAGCTCCATCAGGAACTGAACTCACGACCTTCAGATCCGCAGACCAGCGTCTAGCCGCTACACCACATATTACAGTAGTGCAGGAAACAAAAATATTACCGGTACAATGCGCACCGTTCCGTACTGCCAGGGAAAAAAGCCCTTGTTAAGAGTAAAAATTAGAAGGAAGCTGTTAGCTGAGCGACAGAAGCAACAGTAGTCTCGTGATGTTAAAAAGCCACGATAGATCATTACCTATACTTCTGCTGGCTTTTGTTGCAACTGGCTAGGACAGATGGGATTAAAGTAATCGCTGCTCTGTGTGTCGTTCAACCGCACCTGGCCGTAAAACCTTACTTACTTAGTCGCTCCTCTTCTACCTTGGGGTGTAGAGGTTTGCCAGAGAGATCGCTAGACGTCTCTATCAGCCGTTTTCTATCTGGCTTTGTTCAATTCCAGTCCTCTGTCAGTTAGGGACTTTCGGATGTTGTCTTTCTAGCGCACCCTGGGTTATCCTGGAGGTCTGGTTCCCTGGTTCTTAGCCTCCCATGCCTGCCATTGTGGCTGATTTTCTCCTATTCTGCATAAATGTCCAAACCATCGTAACTGTGACTGATCCACTCGGGTTTGTAAGGACTGGGTATCAAGATCTTGACGTATTGTCTGATTGTGGACTTTGTCCCTTCTTGTCACTTGGACCACCTTTCTCAGATATCTCATTTCTGAGGCCTGCAACTGGCTTCTGTGAGCTGTTGTCATTGCCCATGACTCACATCCATGGGTCAGGACTGGTACATAAGTAGAGCGGTAAACAGCCATTTTCGTTCTCTTGCCAATTTCTCTTTTGCTAAGAAACCCTCGGTTTATGGCCTGGAAGAGTCTCCCAGCAGCTGCTTTTCGTGGAGCCAGCTCAGTCTTAATGCCTCCATTTTGGTCTAATACAACTCCAATGTATTTGAACTGGTTAACCTGCTCCAATGCATACTGTCCCATCATGATCTGTTGTTTCTTTTCCTCTCTTGAGATCACCATGGTTTTAGTTTTGGAGATACTGATGGTCATCCCTCTCTTTTCAAGCTCTTCCTTCAGACAAGTAATTTGGACTGAAGGTGTGCCTCTGATTTAGTTCTCAGGGCCATATCGTCTGCAAATGCCAGCTCTGATATACAGATTGATCTCATCTCCAGTAACCTACAGAGTAATTCTTTGTCTTCTCCTTACAGGTCTTGATGACATCATCCATTATAAGAATGAAGAGGTAAAGGTGAGAGAATATCACCTTGTCTAAAACCGCTGGTGGTCTTAAATTATTCTGACATTTGGTCTGCCGTTCTTACATAATTTCTGCAGCTTTTGTAGAAACTCTGTATTGCACTGTCAGGGGTGCTGGGATGTTTTTCCCTGCCAAGCAGTCCTCTTATATTAAATGGCTTTTTCACTCATCTGTCTCAGTGTGAAGACAAGGTCTTGAGTACTTTGGTTTGCTCTGAAGCCGCATTGGGCTTCATCCAGCTGTGGCTCTACCAGACTTCTAAGTCTCTGCTCGAGAATTCTAGAGTAACTTTTACCAGGAACGCTAGGGAGGGATATGCCTCTTTGGTTTTCACATTGTCTGTTATCACCTTTTTTAAATATAGGTATAATGGTGGCAATCTCCCAATCTTTTGGTATAGTTTTACTACACCAGGCTGCCTGCAGAACCTTTAGTAGAAGGCGCTCACCTACGACTCCCATATATTTGACAATCTCTGGTGTTATACCATCATTACCTGCTGCTTTCCCCAGCTTAATCTTTTCCACCCTGATGTTATCATCCCCATGGATGATTTCCTTCTCAGCAGTGAGGTCCGTTATTTCTGGGTCATGACTTCCCTCATCGCCAAAGAGCTCTGAGAAGTATTCTTTCCATCTGTCCATGATATCATTTATAGTAGTAAACAGTGCTCTTCCTTGTCTTTTATGAATATCAGTGGGCACTCTTTCTCCTTCCTCATGTTCTTGAGGATCTTGTAGAACAGTTTTTGATTTTCTCTTGCATTCTTTCCCAACTTTTCTCCAAACTCTTCCCATAATTTCTGATCGTAAAACCAGTGACCAATAACCGGTGACACAAAGTGCCACAGTTTGGATGAGAATCACCCAAACACAAGTGCCAGAAAGTCTGTTCAACCGTTAGGTTACATTGAGCTCCCAGAGTACAACGGGGATAGGGCTTTAAAATAAAAAAAAAACAATAAAAATTTTGCGTGCCACATTGGAGCGAGAACAGCCCACTATAGCTTTTTATAAGGCCATCCAGGTCAATGGAAATTCCTGTTTTTGTGCAACTCCGAGTGGCCATTGTGTGTTCACTATATTTATCGAGTAGATTTATACACAATTTAAACTAGTTTAATTATTTTGCAACAGGATTGGGGGGGGGGGGGGGGGTTAATTATCATTTTAAAGATAAATTAGTGTGCTGTCAGAAAATATAAAAATAACGAAAATAAAAACATACACACTAATTTATCTTCAAAGTGATAATTATTTTAAAAAAAAACCTGTTGCAAAATAATGAAACTGTAGTGAACATAGTGAACATAGTGAACCCCTCAGAGGGGAAAACAAGGGGAATTTCTATTACCCTGGATAATCTGATAAAAAGCTATAGTGGGCCGTAGGGGCGAGGTTACAAGTAGTTGCCGTTAGATGAAAGGTTGTAGAGCAATACATGATCATTAGTACACGACTGGTTAGCAACAGATGGTTGCGATAGAAGAAATTAAAGTTGTCATCATCGGGTGAAAAGTGTGGGCTAATGTAACAGCTGACTAGTTCAGTAGTTCACTTGAGATGCACGAATCCCGATCTGCCACAATACTAAGCATGGTGGATTAGAACATAATTAGCCCTCATTAACGCATTTCTTAGTAATCCAGTCATCTCCTTATGAGATGCAATTTTTCGTTTTTTGAAGCTCCACCCTAGCTCTTGCCAGGGGCCGCAATATAGCTTGACCATATATGGTCTAATGTCTGAACGTGGTTTCTGGGACATCTTCACGGTGATCATCATCCACATTGTGGCACTTTGTGTCATGGGGTTTTTATCGCTAGTGTGATGTCCTGGTGGGGTAAAAGAAGGTAGATAGGTTAACGCCCTTTTCTGTCTTCTAAATGGTAAGCTCAAGATATACAGTTAGCACAAATACTGTATTATCAACGGGTACAGGAAATATTTAAGCTGACTGCTGTAGTGAGATCGTGGTTAGTTTCCTTGCTTACCACAACCTTTCTCATGTACCCCCCCCCCCCCCTTCTTCTCTTGTGGCAGCTTACCAATCGTGTGAATGTGTTTGTGTGTGTGGAACTAGATTATGTGAAGGCCTAACACTTCCCACCTGAACGGCAATATTGTCTGGAGAGCCTTTGTTTTACACAGCAGTTGAAACGTTGACGTCTGACAATAGAGAACAAAGGTTATTGTGTAGGAAAGTAAAGCCAACAAGTAAACACTACTCCCAGAATAAATAAACCAGCCATACGTTGTTTATTTTAGTGCGCCCATTCGGCCCTTACCCGAATAGGCTTACTGCTTATACATTACTCTTGTAGCCGTTACAGGCACCCGATTTACAGTTTCTTTAGAGGTTGAATGGGGTATCTGGGATCTGCCTTGCTGGCCTGCCGTCCAGGTTTAATCTCCGGATTGTATGGTAAACCATTATACAGCAGCTCGAAGGTGACAAACCGATCGAGCCGTTGCGTTGTATAAACTGTCTCCACAATCACGGCTACCACGGGGATACCAGTGTCAAGCCACTGGAACACCGGGCATATGGTGCTAAAATATACAGACCAATGGGAGGTGCGCACCGACCGCACCAAGATGGTGACGAATCTTTTCTTGACCTTACCTTCAGTATGAAATGAAATAACAAAACTTCATTCCCTTTTTTGTGTGTGGAAATTTGGTATCTGTACAAATATCGATGTGTCAATGTCGTCTGTGATGCTGTTGGACAGTGTAGGAGTGTGTGAACGACATACTGGTCGAATAATACAGCACACATTTGACTGCGTCATCAACAGAAGGTACTGTGTGTAATTAGATGATTGTTAACCACCATTGCCTTGTGGAAAGTTCTCGTAAGAACAAAGGCTAGGGCAACAAAGGCCAACAGAAAATGTGGGTAGCAGAGCTCATAAGCTCCGGAAGGCAATCAGCTTATGGGAGGAGGAATCCTGAAAATAAACCTCAACCGTCGAAGTCAGAAGATGTCAGCCTACTTGGCACGGGACTAAAAATCGGACATCTACGCACTAGCGATATGGTCATGCAAACAACATTATCACGTTATGGTGTCATTCCTATGGGACGTGGACGGGTGGGGATGGTGCCGGGCCCCCTGCCTCCAAGGGGCCCATCCTAAGCTACTAGAGCCACAACCTCTGAATCTTCTGGAGGGAACAGGGAAGAACAGAGTAATGCAACTGGACACAAACTGACAATTATGCACTGGAATGCTGAGGGAGTGAGGCTGAAGAAAACTGAACTACAAAATTTCTTGAAGCAGCACGATATTGATATATGCAGGGGATACCAAATCTTCAACACGACAGGTTAAATCGTCCAAAAGGAGGAGTCTTGACTGCTGTCAAGAACACAATCACAGCTTGGGAAACCCAGAGATCTCAGTGTGAGGATACAGAGTTTATCACAGTCGCTATCAAGGGTGCAAGGGGAGACGTGACAGTATGCCACATCTGTTCACCACCAAACAGAGATATTAATCTGGGACCCATCCAACTAAACACAGAAGACTGGATTGCTGTCGGAGATCTAAATAGCCACTCACCTAGCTGGGGCTAAACAAACCTCAATGCGAAATGAGAAGAGGTAGAAAACTGGATAATCAGCAACACTCTAGTTCTGATAAATCCTCGTGACGACCCAGACACATTCTTCTCTCGAGCTTGGAGGAAAACTAGCACCCCAGACTTGGCTATAGCAACTGAAGATGTGGAAAAAGTTACCAGCCGGGATGTATGTCAACAGCTGGGAGGCAGTGATCACAGGCCCGTAATCCTGTCTATTAACAAAAGTAGAGAGGTTACTAAGGAAAGGGACCCTCCCAGATGGAACTACAAGAAGGCTAACTGGAGCCTTTTCACTTCCATTTTGGACGACATGTTGAAGAGAGTCTTCTTCAGAAGACTGGAAATAAATGACAAACTAAAGATCCTGAACTAGACACTCTGCATTCCAAACTTAGTACCAGGAGGGAAAATATGGAGAAGGATCCGACAGACACAAATGTAATACTTCATAACAGAGCAAAAGCAGCCTTCATCAAAGAGAGAAAAAATCAGATGAGGGAAAGCTGGCACAAAAAGACGGCGTCATTTAACCTCGAGAAGGACACTTCACGTCTGTGGAATCTCACAAAAAGCCTGAATGGAGACAAGACAGAAAAAGCTAGAGTTGTACTCCTAACAGACGATAGAGCGGTTACTGGCAAGGTAGCAGCAGATGTGCTAGCTGAAACACACCAGAAGGAAACTGAGGTTCATATTCCCATGCAAAGAATAAAAGAAGTACGAAACCAGAACAAGACTCTTCTAGCAGACTCTAGCACAAAAACAACCGAGGCCTGCATGTCAGAAAAGTTTACCATGCAAGAGCTGGAAGTTGGAATTGGAGAGTTGAAAATGATGAAAGCCCCAGGGGCTGACGGCATTACAAACGAATTTCTCTCTCATCTTGGACCTGCTGCCAAGAAGTTTCTTCTCTGCATTTACAACCACAACTGGCAGAAAGGTGTGGTACCGTCAGCCTGGAAGGAAGCTCTTATCCAGCTATCCTTAAAAAGGGTGGAGACAGAAGAGACCCAAAAAGCAACAGACCCATCAGCCTTCTTAGTTGTGTAGAAAAATTGATGGAGAAATTAGTAAATAAAAGACTAATGTGGTTCTTGGAGACAAACTCTGTAATCACCACCACACAGACAGGATATAGACAGCACAGAAACACAGAGGACCAGTTCACATATCTGGCACAGGAAATAGAGAATGCCTTCCAGAAAGAAAAAAAAGTTCTTGCTGTCTTTTTTGACCTCTCTCGTGCTTTTGATACAGTTTGGAAAGAAGGCCTACAACTAAAACTGCTACAGGCAGGAGTTGAGCACAACATGTACAAGTGGATCAAAGACTTTCTTTCCAACGCAGAGCCAGATTCAGAATTGATGGACACATCAGCAAACTGGCAAAACTAAGAGAAGGAGTTCCCCAAGGCAGTGCGATAGCACCAACTCTGTTCCTGGTTTATATAAATGATATCACAACAACCTGCCACCAGCACGTTTATAATACCCTACATGCTGATGACTTTGGACAGCCTCTGAATACACTATCACAGCCTCATATCTGTTACAGAAAACTGTGGAAAATGTGAAGTCTGGACCGAAAAGTGGTATCTTTGGCTAAATAATTCAAACAGCACAGCATCACTTTTCTTTTCCCGCCCCCCCCCCCTCTCTCCCCAAAAAAAAAATATAAATTTGGATAAAAAAACATCAGAAAACCTTTTTAGCGTTACACTTGATAACTCGGAAAAAATTGCTTTTTTTATCCTTACGTCCTCGTAATTTTTTGTTATTTTCTGGCACAGGGACTGACAATATCCTACCTTTCTGGGACCTCTCCACGTGATCCTCACCCACTGGTGATATCGCGACTGATACTTGGGGTAGAAGTCACACGTAGAAGCAGTACAGGGGAAAGCATTCAAGAAGCTTGCAGTGATGAACAAATTAGCGGGTACCACATTGGGCGCTAACTCCAGAATCCTAAAACAAGTATATACTGGAGCAGTCAGGCTAGTCATGGAATATGCCTCCACTGCATAGGCTGCAGCAGCCAGGACAACAATGGGAAAACTGGACAAGGTTCCGAATATGGGATTAAGGATTGTTCTCGGAGCCACGAAAACCACCCCCATCAGAGAGATAGAGAGGATAGCAGACACTGAACCACTCGAACTCAGAAGACAATACAAAACTCTTTTACAGTATGCGAAATTAAAAAGACTTGAAAGTCACCCACTGCATTTTAAATTTCAAGAGAGAACAAAAAACAGACTGAAGCGTCAGAGCCCCAACCACCTTGCTAGAGAACTGTACAGACAGCACCGAGATCTGCTTGAAAGAGATGTAGCACTGGCGAAAAACTTGGGCCAGAACCATGGACAAGCAAGCCAGAGAAGGCAAATGTAGTCCTAAAGAAACTCTCTCTCTCTACCAGCAGGTGACATCTGCACTAACTTCAGAGCTGAGGCAACTGCCCTCCTTTCTGCAGTCCAACATCTCATCAATCAAGAAACAGAGGGCACAAAAATGGTTATACTCAGTGACTCATTGTCTGTTCTCCAAGCACTATCAAGTAAAAAACAAGACAAACTAATTGCAGATCTAAGGACCAACATTGGTCTTACTCTCCAAGAAAGCAGAACTGGTCTTGCAGTGGATACCAGCCCACTGTAGTATTCAAGGAAATGAGAGAGCAGATGAGTTGGCAAAAGCTGGGAGTAATCTTCCACAACCTCATCCACCACACAGCTAAAAGGAAACCAAACCAGCGTTAAAGCAGTCTTTCAAGCGAGAGTGGAGAAGGCAAAATGGAGATTACAGACCAGAGAGTGACAGCATAAACAAACTCAACAGGAAAAAACAAACAACAATTTTTAGACTTCGGACTGGACACCGTGGTCTTCGAGCACACCTGTACAGGATAGGCATAAAAGAATCTGCTGCCTGTGATTGTGGAGCAGAAAGACAGACCCCTGGGCACATACTACAGTACTGCCCTTACATCTCCCAGCAAAGACTGTGGATCTGGCCCAAAGGAGCCACATTGAAAGAGAAGCTATGGGGGACCGGTGGCGACCTTAAACGCACAATCCTATTTGTGACCCAGAGGGGACTCAATGTTTAGCATGACTGATGTCGAACGCAGAAGAAGAAGAAGAACAGACCAATGGCACTCGATGGGTGATGTGTTCACACCACGTCGGTCGCCTTCCCCCCCCCCCCCCCTGAATTTTCTGGGGTACCATTTTAGGCTAAATCTACAGGGAGACATCGTCTTTCATTAATTATTCACTGCAAGGCAGATCAAAACCCGATCTTTAAAAGGATAGGAAGAGCATAGCCACTGTGCTGCCTTAGATTTTCTATGTCTATAAACATGCATCAGAAAATGGCTACAGGTAGTCTGTGATCTGAACAGGTAGAAGGCTTTCGGAAGTCACAGTTAACCTCCATCATCTAGGTCTACACATCGGGGCCCGCAGGAGTAAATGGTAATGAAAGAGTTGACCAGCTGGCAAGTAATGCATCAATGCAAACGGGAAGAAGCATGAACAGAGCTGATATCATCAATACTGTACGGACTAGGTTAGGGGGTAATGGCGAATCTCTGACGTTAACACGACTGCGTGACTTAGGAGTTAAGCATGGTTAAGCACATCTGTATCGTCTTCGAGATACTTTAACCAACTACTCATGAGAAACGGTCAGTAGAGGTACCTTGGAGTGGCTGCTTCGTTGGCGGACTGAGCACGCATACGGATGACCAATGTGCAAAGACGTCGACTGTTATAACATAACAAGATTTCCTCCGTGGCGAAGTGCTCATGTCGACTCTTTCGGTACTAAACGACTCACCATGCGTGTGTTAGCTTCTACTGACATGATCTCTCCCCAACCTTCCCCGCGCCCCATCCACGTGCTGCGCCAACCCGCTATGCCCCACTTATCACATTAACGCTTTTGCTTCACGGTGTTAGAATGTTACCTTCTTTAAGACAATATATTTAGGATTTACTGAAACGTCTTCCGTTAAAACTCCTCAAGATTGCAGCTAGTCTAGGAGCTATGCAATATTCAAACTAGACCTAGTATATAATCAACAATTAGACAAGTATTTATGGGCACTCACAGAAAGAAGTGGGTAGATAGAAGCAGACACTAAACAAAATAGAGGTGGGGGGGGGGGGGGAGGGGCTAAAGTTACCAAACTGGGAATCGAACCTGTGACCTCCAAATGACGACAGTGCCTCGCTACATGAACAAATTTACTTTGGCGCATCACCAACCCGACACGCAACATACAACATAAAATCCGGGGATGTATGTCCGTTCTCTTCGCTTTTCAGATTCAGTTTCCTCCTTCTGGTTTTGGGAAAAACAATCGTCACGTTCAGCTAGCATCCCCAAAAAGGGAGCTTTAGGTTATAATTGTGACAAGGTTATGCGCGCCATATAAAATGGCTTAGCAGTGCATGCCACCATTTATTTAGTCGATTGTGCCCTGAAAAGGACTTCTGTAGTGTTGATGCGATCAAAGGAGACAGACCAAATAATGCCCCCCACCGGCGACACAGTCGTCTACCGGCGAGCCAATGGGTGACTCGGTCACCGATTGTGACACAGAGTTTCTTGTAGATTCAAATGGCACAAACCCCTAGGTCCCGGCGCCCTTCATCCACATAGAAAACCTCAATAGCTAGCAGGCTCTGGTGCCGATAGGGTGATCATACTTGCCATCACTGGGTCCAGATCTGGTCTAGCAACCTTTAAGATTTCAGACTCACAGTTCAGCACTGTGATAAATGCCGCCAGTCGGATATTTTTCCTTGAAAACTGACCTTGTCTCCCAGGTCGACCTAACCTAAAACAGGTACAGTGTAATGTCATGGGAAGTCAATGTGGCCAGCGAGATGTTCAACAAATCACCAATCGAGGGCCCGGTGGTCTATAATAAATATAGGCCCAGCCACCATTTGTCCTGAAACCGTTTTTTCTTGTTAAACTGTAACAAATAAACTGGAAAATACAGCTATATCTAGTCTGAATAATGAAAGAAAATTATATGTATGTATCTATACACAAACACGCGCGCGCGCGCACACACACACACACACACACACGCACACACAAACACAGCAGACTCGGCAATTATAACTAACAATATAGATTATATCAGAGAGCCAGGGTTTAACTGGCAAGTCATGTTTACCCAACATCTTGAGGTGCAGAACTATGACAGAGCATCCCTGCTGTTTCTGTTTGCTCGAGTGCTCCACGGACTATATTAATCTATCAGGTCTTATCATTACCTACATCTTCAACATCTCGTGACCACTTGTAGCAAACACATCCTATACATTTTGTCTTGACCATTTTTGATAATATCAGTGGCCAGGAACTTGCAGAAATACAAGTTCTGTTTTTTGTCTTCCTTCAGTCACTAAAAGCAGAAACAGGACTACATTTGGAGGAAATTAGATTTAATATTTTACATTTTAGTAGAAGCTCAGAAAAACAAGTTGATATTATAAATCGTTGTGTGCATATTTCTCTAGACTTAAAAATGGTACAAGAATATGACATGAACGCACCCCCTTATGCTCCATTTTTCGGAGTAATGGGCGTGACTGCATCTATGGCATTTTGTGGTAAGTAAATGCGGCATATCAATTATAAGAAATAAATCTATGCAGGTAACGTTTGATTTTAAATAACTGGGGTTTGGCATAGACAATATATTTACAGACTGATTATTAAATGTCACAAATTAAAAGTTTAAAACTAAGATGGTCGACTGCATTGCATCAGATTTGTTCCAATTGTGGCTTGTTCTCTCTCTGCGGCCTGCCGACAGCGTCACACAAAGCACTAACTCCGGAGATCCAGAGAAGACCCGTTATATCACTGTACAGACTGCACCAGAATGAGACAATACATATTCTTTGGTCACATCGCCAAAAGGGGAAGACTAGCATATATCCTGAAAGCGGGAAAGGTTTTCTTTGGTTGGTTGAGGAAGATCAAGATAGATGATTCTGGGCAGGTTGACATAAGTGCCTGGTGGAATTATCTGTCAGAACAGACTAAAAGGTACCCAAGACAGAAGGCTGCGGGCAAACATGACTACCAACGAAACAATTTAATGGATTATAAGAGGAAGCATACTAGATTCTAAAGAATACAATGAGAGCAGTGACACTGCATTGAACATCCCTAAAGCCTCACTCATATAGAAAGGTGAACAAAAGAAAGAGAGTCTAAAACATCAGTGCGAGAAGCAGGAAGTGTCGGAGATGTATTGTGTTGGAGATGTATTGTGTTGGAGATGTATTGTGTATGCGGCGCTGCATTGATTGAATGTTACGTGTCACCTTTCTTTCCCATATTTTATATCAGTAAACCGAACCAGGGTGAATGCTGTCAGAAAAACACAATTAATTAAACCTGCTTTTACTATTGTAGGCCAGGACGTCGACGCAAATTCAACAAAGGTGGGGGCGATCGGCCCTTATACATACTTGTGTAGGGGGGGATATGGGGCTAATTACGTCTTCTTTATGTGCGCAATAATAATAATAATAGTAAAAATAACAGTAATAATAATAATAATAATGTGCAGAATGGCTAATGTAATTCTTTATCTAAAGTAAAAAGCTTTTTTTAAGGGTAGGAAATTATAGAAAAGAGAAGAACAAGAGTAAGAAATAACAAATAGTTTATTTCAGCTTTACAAAATCAATCACAATGAACAAACAAAGGCATTGCTGCAAATAGCCTTCATCAGCAGACAAAGACAACACACAAACAAATATACACTGAATATGAAATGACTACATTATAATATCATGTACACGACTATGACATCATTATAAGCGTCATCATCATCAACATAAACCGTTTCTGCCTTAAACGACATGGGAAGGAATCATTTGCGATCCAGTTCACACTGGCTGCCACTGGCTATTGTCATGATGTTAAGGCGTAGAGTGTCTTTCATGTTGTCGATCCATATTTTTGCGGCCGTCCTCGTGCTCTTGTAGCTGATCTTCTGAGATGTCGTGCTTTTGATGGTATCTGATCTTGCTACTTTCTAACGAGATGGTCAAACCACTTGATCTGCTGTTTATCGATGAATCTAGTACAAGGTGTCGTTCCCACAATCTTTCTGATAGTATCATTGTTCATTCGATCTCGGATTGTAAGATTGGCAGCTTTTCTCAGGCATCTTATCTCGTTAGTGGTACGACTATGACAAAATACTAATAAACCACAAGCTTATACAAAGTAGGTGATATTTATCTAGGTCGCTGGTGAAGGTCTGAGAGGATTTAAATAGACAGATACTAAGCTATATATATTGCCAAAGCACGAAAAATAAATATTTGAAATAGTAGTAAACGTAAAAAAAAAAAAAAAAACTATGTTTATAATGAGAACTTCCATACATGGTTAGGGAGGTAGCGTAGCACCTGGGATTTCTTGCAAATTCAAGTACACAGAAGGTCAGACTCCAGCGCCGTTAATCAGCAGAGAATATGGCTAGCAATCTCGGCTGTCGGTACGGTGATCATTAGTTAGAATCGATCGATACGGTTATTTTAAAAAAAAAAACCACTATTAAGTACAGTAAAAGAGCTAGACCACTGACTACATTAACCTTTTGATTGCTGTACACAACACAGGGCTAGCAAGACAGGCCAACTACGACTCTTATTCTTTATACAGTCCACGCTGTGTGCTGATGGCAGTCATGTATACCAACAATCTTCTGTCTTGAGTACTCTCAATCACTCTAGACACATATAATCTCCTATGCCAGGATGTCAGACTACCCAGCATCTTCTTTCTCTGTCTCCTTCTGCCTCTTTTCCCCCTCCAACTCTTCAGTAGTCCGGATTCAACCCACAGAAGTGGCAGGACTGTTTTCTGACTAGTAAGGGCTTTGAGGTCAACCCCACTCACCGTATGCGTTCCGTGACCTCGTTGGGGGTTGGAAAGGGGGGGGGGGATATTAAACCCCCTTTTCCATAACAAATGAGTTGGTTCAGTATCTTACATAATATTGCAGAACCAACCCCAGTATTTCGTTTGTCTGTTTGTTTTTGTTTTTGTTTTTAGCTGTTTGCAATTCTACAATGCAGTTTTACATAAAGTAGTTCTTGTACCAAATGGCACATCGCTGGAAACAAACAGGGTATCTCGGTATTACGAAGCACGTTTGTAACGCCTAAGCCAAAGTTGCGGAAGTTCCCGAAGAACAAATATCTTAAATGATGATTAATTAGGGGTTTGTTCAAATCGAATGTGTTGGTCCGGAAGGCGCAGATATCGCTGCTTTACCGTAAATCACAACAATACGCGCCAACGACCTTTTTAAGGGCGATCAGAGCAAAAGAAAATTGACCCAGCCAGGTCCAGATAATTTCCATAAATGATAAGGAAGGTAAAGAAGGCGAGAAAAAATGAAAGGACATCTCACCTCGTGTGTTACTGTCTATAATGTGTGGAGATATTACCTTACACCTTCCCCCCTCCTCCCGTGGTAATTTCTGCTGTCAATCAGTCAGATTCCGTCTTCACAATGCAGTTTGGCTGCAGTGAATATGTTTAACATATTCTGTCACTTGTCTTGTCATAAAAGTAAAAGATACTGAAAAGCCGTTCTTGGAGAGAATAGAATGTTGTAGCTGTTGGTGTTTGCAGGCTCTGGGCGCCACTGGAGACTGGGGCAGACGAGCAGTCAACCAGGGGACAACGGGTACCACCATTATGGAGAATGTTCGCTGGCTGTTGGGGCGTTAGAACCCCTTCCAACATATCACGTCACAGTTTAGATTCACAATCTCACATGATCACCATTCTCGGATCAGGTCTCAGTCAATGTCATAAAACATGTCCGAGATCCAACAAGAGGCGCCGGACCCACGTAGCTTAGAGCCATTAGGACCCCTTCCCTAACATTCAACATATTCTTATTATTCGTCTTATTACTAGGCACTTAAACCAGGCTTATTTCCCTGTACATACGCTACATCCGATGTTTTTTTAGTGGGGTCACAGTGAAGCAAGGAGGCGCAATACAAGACTTGTAAAATCACTTAGCATCTCTTGGTCGAGTCTACCCCCCCCCCCCCCCTTGATCTGGTGGAGCCTGTTCTTCATACTAATCCAATGGGGAGTTTGGAGTTTAACCCTCCCTCTCTCGCGCTCTATCTCCCTCTCTTTTGTTTCTCTTTTTCTTTCCATCTCTCTCTCTATCACCCTCTCTATTGTTTCTCCTTCTCCATCTGTCTCTATCTCCCTCTCTCTTGTTTCTCTCTCTCCCTCTCCATCTCTCTCTATCTCCCTCTCTATTGTTTCTCTCTCCATCTCTCTCCCTCTCCATCTCTCGCGCTCTATCTCCCTCTCTTTTGTTTCTCCCTTTTTTTCCATCTCTCTCTCTATCTTTATCTCCCTCTCTATTGTTTCTCCCTCTCCATCTGTCTCTATCTCCCTCTCTCTTGTTTCTCTCTCTCCCTCTCTACCTCGATCTCCCTCTCTATTGTTTCTCTCTCTCTCTCTCTCTCTCTCTCTCTCTCTCTCTCTCTCTCTCTCTCCTACCTCACGACAAACGGGATGGAACAACAAATGAGATAAAAAGGAAAATCCTGTTTCATCGACCAGCTACTGAGTTGATTGCCTGGTATGATCCCATGAGCTGTGAAGCAAATGGGGAATGTCTATTTTCTGTACTCCCAGAGGTGCTACTAAAATTCAAAATCAGACAATGGCGAGGAACTTATTGTCACATAACTGGCGTTGTTCCTGTGTCATTATTTGCATGTGCACCTAATGGTTTGTCGAGACTGCTGCGTCTATCAACTATAAATAACAATTCTAGTACATGCTATAGCTGTTGGTCCCTTCCTTGGCTGCATTATGTATTTAATGTGTGCACAAGCTGTTGGATTTTACCGGGAGTGCTGTCAGTTTGACGATTTACATGCGGCAGCAATGAAATTGTTTGTGGTTTTCACTGACGACATATGAACAGAGCAGTTATCGGGTGAAACGTTTGCATAAAGCTGGAACCCGACTGATAACCAGATTGATATCCATGTTTTCTTTGTTTTAGCGCCCCTGCGTTTA
The DNA here is from genome assembly GCA_905116865.2 of Candidula unifasciata. NCBI lineage: Eukaryota > Metazoa > Mollusca > Gastropoda > Stylommatophora > Geomitridae > Candidula > Candidula unifasciata. The sequence continues at coordinate 430,886 of CAJHNH020004201.1, forward strand.
AGCATTTTTTTCCCTGTCTTCTCCAAGCATATTCTCCGGTCTTCTCCAAACATATTTTCCTGTCTTCTCCAAGCATATTCTCCGGTCTTCTCCAAACATATTTTCCTGTCTTCTCCAAGCATATTTTTCTGTCTTCTCCAAGCACACTTTCCTGTCTTCTCCAAGCATACTTTCCTGTCTTCTCCAAGCATACTTTCATGTCTTCTCCAAGCATACTTTCCTGTCTTCTCCAAGCATATTTTCCTGTCCTTTCCAAGCATACTTTCCTGTCTTCTCCAAGCATACTTTCCTGTCTTCTCCAAGCATACTTTCCTGTCCTCTCCAAGCATACTTTCCTGTCTTCTCCAAGCATACTTTCCTGTCTTCTCCAAGCATACTTTCCTGTCTTCTCCAAGCATACTGTCCTGTATTCTCCAAGCATATTTTTCTGTCTTCTCCAAGCATATTTTCCTGTCTTCTCCAAGTATACTTTCCTGTCTTCTCCAAGTATACTTTCCTGTCTTCTCCAAGTATAATTTCCTGTCTTCTCCAAGTATACTTTCCTGTCTTCTCCAAGTATACTTTCCTGTCTTCTCCAAGTATACTTTCCTGTCTTCTCCAAGTATACTTTCCTGTCTTCTCCAAGTATACTTTCCTGTCTTCTCCAAGTATACTTTCCTGTCTTCTCCGAGTATACTTTCCTGTCTTCTCCAAGTATACTTTCCTGTCTTCTCCAAGTATACTTTCCTGTCTTCTCCAAGTATACTTTCCTGTCTTCTCCAAGTATACTTTCCTGTCTTCTCCAAGTATACTTTCCTGTCTTCTCCAAGTATCCTGTTTCCTGTCTGTTCTCCAAGTATACTTTCCTGTCTTCTCCAAGTATACTTTCCTGTCTTCTCCAAGTATACTTTCCTGTCTTCTCCAAGTATACTTTCCTGTCTTCTCCAAGTATACTTTCCTGTCTTCTCCAAGTATACTTTCCTGTCTTCTCCAAGTATACTTTCCTGTCTTCTCCAAGTATACTTTCCTGTCTTCTCCAAGTATACTTTCCTGTCTTCTCCAAGTATACTTTCCTGTCTTCTCCAAGTATACTTTCCTGTCTTCTCCAAGTATACTTTCCTGTCTTCTCCAAGTATACTTTCCTGTCTTCTCCAAGTATACTTTCCTGTCTTCTCCAAGTATACTTTCCTGTCTTCTCCAAGTATACTTTCCTGTCTTCTCCAAGTATACTTTCCTGTCTTCTCCAAGTATACTTTCCTGTCTTCTCCAAGCATATTTTCCACAAAATTATTTATCAGTTATTAGGTTTGAAAAACCTTTTCTCTATTGATAAGTAAAGACTAATATTGTATCTGTTTCCACGCAGCTCTGGGAGCTGCTTATGGCACCGCTAAATCTGGAACGGGCGTCTCCGCTATGGCGGTGATGCGTCCTGAGCTGGTGATGAAGTGTGTGATTCCGGTGGTGATGGCGGGTATCGTGGGCATCTACGGCCTGGTGGTGGCGGTCATCATCTCCCAGGACATCTCCTCAGAAGACTACACACTCTACAAGTGGGTAAATCTTAACGAGTGTATTTTACTAGCCGGATCAGTTGGTCTCCAGAGTATTTCAGGTGGCAGGACCCCCAGAAGCGCCCCACATAGCACAACGTGGGTTAAAAAGAGAAGAAAAAAAAATAAAAATTTAATGCACCGTTAACAAGCACTAGAAAGGGGGCGGGAAGGGGGAGGGTTAAAAAAAAAGTAAAGGACCCTTTCCACGCCTTTAGGCGTATAGGGCATATAGGGCTAGACCTATATTTTGAAAGACCAACGGCACAAGATGGGTGATGTGGTCAGCATCACGCCGGCCGCCTCTACTTCCCGGGATTGCACCCGGTACCCACTCAAGGCTGGGTCGACCTGGGAGCCAAGGTCATTTCTGAAGAAAAGTCCGTCTCCGCCATGGAGCGAACCCACGACCTTCCGATCCGCGGCGCGCGTCTAGCCGCTCTGCCACGGCGACTCCGGGGGTGGGGGGGGGGGGGGATTGGGCTACATAAATCAAAGTGTCAAATAACAAACAAAACAATCACTAACAACCGGTAATTTAGTGTCCATTTATCAATGTGATGGTTGACACAGTTTTGTATTGATGTATGCTTTTTTTGGGGTGGGGGGGGGGGGGGGGGGGGGGGCTAATGTTGGACAAGGCATAACGAAGATCACTCTCCGCTTCAAGCTGGCAGCGCTGTTTTGTTTTCATGACTGCTACAAGCTGAACATCCAGTGGATTATTACAGGTAGAAATACCCTCATTTTCAAAACTGCTAGACGCCCCTTCCCCTTTAAAACCTCATCACACCCCCCCCCCCCCCTCAACTCTTTCCACTTGAAACCTCTTCAGGCCCCTTCTCCGCACCAGATTGGAGACCACTGAGCTAGATCCACTGTTGTTATGTGATGTTTATAAACATAAGGTCAATTCGCTGCCATCATTGGGACAACACATCTGTCAAAAAAGTTACAGCCACAGACCAGAAGTTACAGCTACAGTCCAGAAGTTGAAGCTACAGTCAAGAGGATAGAGCTACAGTCCAGGAGTTGAAGCTACAGTCCAGAGGTTAAAGCTACAGTCCAGGAGTTGAAGCTACAGTTCAGCAGTTGAAGCTACAGTCCAAAAATTACAGCTACAGTCTAAAAGTTACAGCTACAGTCCAGAAGTTACAGCCACAGACCAGAAGTCACAGCTACAGTCCAGAAGTTGAAGCTACAGTCCAGAGGTTAGAGCTACAGTTCAGGAGTTGAAGCTACAGTCCAGAAGCTACAGCTACAGTCCAGAAGCTACAGCTACAGATAAGAAGTTACAGCTACAGTCCAGAAGCTACAGCTACAGATAAGAAGTTACAGCTACAGTCCAGAAGTTACATCTACAGTCCAGAAGTTACAGCTACAGTCCAGAAGCTACAGCTACAGATCAGAAGTTACAGCTACAGTCCAGGAGTTGAAGCTAAGGTCCAGAAGTTACAGCTACAGTCCAGGAGTTGAAGCTACAGCTACAGTCTAGAAGTTACAGCTACAGACCAAAAGTTTAAGTTACTGTCCAGAAGTTACAGCTACAGACCAGAAGTTACAGCTACAGTCCAGACGCTGAAGCTACAGTCAAGAAGTTACAGCTACAGTCCACAAGTTGAAGCTACAGTCCACAAGTAACAGTTACAGTCCAGGAGTTGAAGCTACAGTCCAGAAGTTACAGCTACAGACCAGAAGTTAAAGCTATAGTCTAGAAGTTACAGCTACAGACCAGAAGTTACAGCCTTGAAGTTAAAGCTGCAGTCTAGAATTTACAGCTACAGTCGAGAAGTTACAGCTACAGTCAAACAGTTACAGCTACTGTCCAGAAGTTACAGCTACAGTTCAGAAGTTACAGTCCATGAGTTACAGCTACAGTCCAGCAGTTACGGCTACAGTTAAGAAGTCCAAGCTACAGTCCAGAAATTTCAGCTACAGTTCAGACGTTACAGCTACAGTCTAGAAGTTTCAGTTAAGAAGTCCAAGATACAGTCCAGAAATTACAACTACAGTTCAGACGTTACAGCTACAGTCCAGAAGTTACAGCTACAGTCTAGAAGTTACAGTTAAGAAGTCCAAGCTACAGTCCAAAAATTACAGCTACAGTTCAGACGTTACAGCTACAGTCCAGAAGTTACAGCTACAGTCTAGAAGTTACAGCTACAGTTCAAAAGTCAAAGCTATAGTCCAGAAGATTAAGCTACAGTCCATAAGTTACAGCTACAGTTTAGAAGTCAAAGCTACAATCCAGAAGTTACAGCTACAGTTCAGACGTTACAGTCGCAAGTCAGAAGTTACAGCTACAGTCTAGAAGTTACAGCTACAGTTCAGAAGTCAAAGCTATAGTCCAGAAGATTAAGCTACAGTTCAGAAGATGAAACTACAGTCCAAACATTACAGCTACAGACCGGAAGTTACAGCTACAGTCTAGAAGTTACAGCTACAGTCCAAACGTTAGGTTTAATTAGGCGTTTGTTAAAATCGGATGAGTTTGTCTGGAAAGCGCAGATATCGCTGCCTTACCGTAAACTAGGGCTGTACCTAATATTCGCTTCGTATTCGCTTCGAGACCGAATAGTGGACCTAATAACTATTCTGTATTCGGCCAAATACTTGCGGTCGGGCCGAATACGAATAGTGGTTACCTTACACCCATTTCTGCATACGCTGTGATGGACTGAAATAACTCTCTCATTAACACAATAGTTGCTGTTGCCTAAGTCTGTCGCAGCGGACAAGGTCTTTGCCCGCTGACTCGACCGAGGCATTACAGCAGAGCTTCTCAAACTGGGTGCGTATGCCAAGGGTGCCGCGGCGAAAATCAAGAACAATCGGCTATAAATTATGACATTATTAAAGGAGGCGTAAAGATACTTAAAAGTTAAAATTTAAATTGTCTTTCCTCGCCACTGTCGAAAAGAGTTGTTTTCTTTGTTTCACACTCAAAGTGTATCATACTGCATAAATTGCCAAAAGCAGCGTGCTAACAACTGTCTTTGTATTTATCTCGACATGCGACCGATCCTCCATCTGTACTGGTGAAGGTGCCGCGGATAAGTAAGGTTGTGATTACATTTTGGATGAAATTTTAAAGTGGAAAATGTGGTCTGTACAATCGTAACTGTTAGCATCGTCAAGTAAGCACTTATATTTAAAAGCAATGCGTTCTTTTTTGTAGCCTGTGTGTGTGTGTGTGTGTGTGTGTGTGTGTGTGTGAGAGAGAGAGAGAGAGAGAGAGAGAGAGAGAGAGAGAGAGAGAGAGAGAGAGATCATGCATTTTTTCGTTCTTTCAGGGTGTCTTTGCCCAAATCAAATTTGAAGATATTGCTAACGAGAATATATAGGTGCGGTTAAATTTAATCGAACGAACGGCTGAGCGAAAGATGGTTTTGAAAGAGACGGAAGCCCGAAGACAACTAATCACAGACATCAGAAGGAGACAGTCATCATTTTTCAGCCATGTTATGAAAAGAGGGAAAATGGAACATGTAGTGACCACTGGAAAGATCTGTGGAAGGAGAGATAGAGGAAGAAAACGAGAGAAGATTCTTGACAGTCTTGTTGCATGGCATGGAGGTGTGTCAGCACACGAACTAATACATGCTGCAGGAGATCGCAGATTGTGGCGCCAGTCGGCAAAGCACCTGATGATGATGATGATGATCCTACGCTATTCGTATTCGGCCGAATAGTTGGTCCCGCTATTCGTATTCGGCCGAATAGTGAAAATCACCATTGGGTACAGCCCTACCGTAAACCACAACATTACGTGCCAACGACCTTTTTAAGAAGATCAGAGCAAAAAAGGTTGACCTAAAAGTCAAAGCTACAGTCCAGAAGATAAACCTACAGTCTAAACGTTACAGCTGCATTTCAGAGGTTACAGCTACTATCCAGATATTACTGCTACAGTCTTAAGTTACAACTACAGTCTTTAGTTCCAGCTACAGTCCATAAGATCAAATTCATTGCCCTAGTTACCTCATATTGCTCGGTCTGACTCCACAGAACGGGACTGCCGCCTGCCGAAACTCCTTTCCCCTGCGACGATCCTCACGGTTTTGTGTTTAAAAAACAACGGTTCTCGTTAACTGATGGACGCGTCCTTCAAACGAACCCACTACCTTCAGCTGGGCTATTTCCGTTACAGACTCCCCAATATGTGTCAACAAATGTACAAGTCAAACACAATAGTCGAAAATGTTGGGTAATGTGACATTTAGTACAAACATAGGAGCCTGAGTGAGGGGTGGGTGGGGGGGGGGGGAGATGTAAATATAAAATGAGTTCCCATGTGTCTGCACCGATGCTTTACATCCCGAAGGCAGTAACTGCTGCGAGACTACATTTGCTTCTAATGGAACTGTGGGGACATGTAAAAATCAGTTTCCCTATTCGCTTCACTCCGAAAAACTACACACCTGTTGTTAGCCTACGTTTTCCAGCTGACCGAAATTGTTACTTGACCTGTATTGAAGACGTTCATGTGTGCAACAAAACGGTTACGAAATTGCCCTTTAGTCCAGTATGTGTAGACATGATGTGTATATACTTTTTTCTCTTAATCATTAGATATTTACGCCTAAACTTACTTTTTGCCTATCTGATATTACATAGATTATGTAACATATTGTAGAAGTATATATTATTAATTTGTTGTGATTTTTTTAATGTGTTTGATGTAGTGACAGTTCTGTTTCTGGAACTAATATCAATATATGGCCATCTTGATCTTTTTCAGAGGTTTCATTCACCTTGGAAGTGGCTTAAGTGCGGGCTTGAGCGGCATGGCGTCAGGGTTTGCCATAGGTATCGTTGGAGACACGGGCGTTCGAGGCACAGCCCTGCAGCCGGCCGTCTACACCACCATGGTTCTGATGCTCATCTTCGCTGAGGTGTTGGGGCTGTACGGACTTATTGTAGCCCTAATTCTTACATTTAAATAATCATACTTATTGTAGCCCTAATTCTTACACTCAAATAATTCACGATAACTGCTGACTTGAAATGCATTTCAAAAAGTTCTTTTAGCACTATTTTGTGCTAGAATGCGTGCGTATTTGTGAGTGAGCGCATTTATGTTTTGAGGTATTGAAATACATTGTAGCTTCAAGAAAATTGTTGATTCTACTTTGTCCCCTAAGATTCGTCAGCTCGCTGTTGCGACGGTTTTGAACTATTAGTAAGTGAAAAAAAAAAGTAAATATCTTTGCCGTACAGCAGCTAACCGTGGCTAAACTGAGATCTGTCAGTGATGTACTTTCGTTTCAAAATTCGCTGATTTATTAATATGAAATAGAAGCAAAACACAGGGGGTACCTTGTAATAAAGGAAAGAAGAAGAGATGACTATAAAGGATAATATGGAAATCTACTCCTTGAAATCTCCTCGACTCCGAAACTACAAGAGCTCTAAACAATGTCACGGGGCGAGTGGGAGCCAACATAACCATAAGCTGCCCCAGTAACAAGAAAAAAAAAGGGGGCAAAAGTTCGTTTAGGCGGGGGAGAGATCAGAATATCTCACCCTGACAAGAAGTCTTCTGTGTAAAGTCTAGATCAGCCAAGCAACAACACAAAAAAAAAAAAAAAAACTAAACTAGGCACACTAACTACAAGTCTTTCACTGTACGGAAAACAACTGGAACTATGAATACTACATTGAACACCTGTTTATTTTACTCAACATAACACAGAATTAGCGTATACTTCACGAATAACCCATTAACGACAACAACGTGCTCGACCAGAATCTAAAATGCTAATAATCAAACTTAACCAATGAAACGTACCACAGCCTGAGAAATCAGTCAGACCACGGCCTTTCCCTGCGGTCGCCATACCTGCTGACTGGCTTATTGTGCAAAGCAGCAGCCGCTAGGTGGGTTTCGCAGGGTCCGTCCGGAAGTTAAATAGGTCGCTGAAAAACTAAACCAAGTCTTTTTTACCCAGTGGGCTAGACTTTTTCCGCGTTATCGTCTAACTCTAAAAGTTGTTTATTTGGCCTGTTGGTCAGTTTTAAACCAGAATAAATCTAAGATCTTCAGGCTGCTGAACTGTAAGTTTCCAGCCTGTTACAAATATCCTACCCTAAACAGGGAAAATCCACAGGTCACGAAACAGTCTAATATAGGCTGCATGCAGTCGTGGACCTAGGCTGAATGTACTCGTGGGACCTAGGCTGCACTTTCTCATGGCACGTAGGTGTGTTGGGGTTAGGGCAAGTTCTAGATGTTTTGGGGTCCTTAAAAGCATCAGAAAGATGGGAAATCCAGTCTCACCATCCTCTAAAATGTTGGACTGTCATTGACGTCATCTTGGTAGAATATTAATAAAGAACCCAATATTCTCCTTTCCGTGTCTCATTGTTCTGGTTTAGTCGCCTCACTGGAGGTTATCTGCAGTGAGTCGCCTAGCAACGTGAGGTGCAGAACGTTTACTTTCACCCTTCCCAGCCCCCTCCCCCCACCTCACACACACACACACACACACACACACACACACACACACACACATATATATATATATATATATATATATATATATATATATATATATATATATATATATATATATAAACACATATTTTATCATTCCCTACCGCCTATTTCAGTGATGACACCCTAGGATCCCCCCAACCCTCGCGACTGCAGTTTATCGGCTGCTGTCTTTAGGAAAATGTAAGGACCAAATCTAATTCAGGGTGTGCCTCTGTTACAGCCAGGACTTTTAGGGAGTGGGAGAATGGGAATGGTACGAAGTACCTACACCTTTGTTTAGACATTTTTGCAGCACTGCTGTAATTGATATTTTGTAGTGAGTACCGGCACCGGCAGATCACAGACACGAACTGGGAAAGAGGACGATGACAGGGCAAGTCAGGGGAGAGGAGTTTTTACACTGAGTTTACTGAGGTGGACAGCTTTGTGCTGCAGAAAACTAAATTTGAGAATATGGAATGTGAGGATCAGCTTACCGTTGTTGGCAAAGAACTTGAAAGAAACAAACCTCATTTCCGACAGTGTCAAGGGAATAGAACATTTAATCGTGTCTGTCTAAAAACACAGTGACGATCAAAACAAAAATCTTCTTCACGTTCAACGGCTGAAAACTCCAGCGGAAAGTTTTGGTTGTTCTTCTACTTCTGGGCTGCAGTCCTGTTATAGAACCGCAGCTGGTCGTGCACAGCTGTTTTACATATCTAGCCTATTCGTATACGTACTGTTGGTTCCTCACCTTTCAGCCAGATGTCCTCCGACTTCAAAGGAAACCACTAATTAGTCGACTCTAACGACAAGCTTATTAGGGAGAGTAAATCTATTCTCCCCCCCCCCCCTCCCACTCCCCAAATGTGGCTCTTGAACCCACACCCCACAGAAATGGGCAGGAAATAAAACTGCCTGTCATCCAAAAAATAATAACAATGAAGAAACTGAAAATGTCACACACTTTGAAAATCTAGGCTCCATAATAGACAGAGATGGAGATTTCAACAAAAATCAACAAAAGTCATCAGGAGGATGGCCATAGCAATGCAAAGATTAAGCAGAAAAACAACAACATTAAAGTTAAGCACCAGCAAGAAAAACAAACAAAATTTTGAGAACATGCATCTTCCCTGTAGCAACATATTATCCGCAATATATCCCTTATGTCTATATTGTGCCCTAAATAAATCAATGCACTGTTAGATTGACAGAATTAAATTTTCCTGGTCGTTTTCATCAATCAAGTGATGTCTTCATAATTATGATCGGCATCAATGGATTGTCAACACTAAATATATCTCGCCCGAATTGTACATTCTCTTACACTGCTGTTCATCTGTTTCTTGATCATATCCTTCCTCTTGTAAAGGCTAACTCTTGTTTGCTTGTTTGCAACAAGCTTTCTATCGCATATTGTTTGTATTAAACAGCATTAAAAGTCTATGGTTAAGCTCCAGCAAGGAAATCAGATGCAGTCCCAAAAATAAGGCATCAGGTGTTGATGGAATATCAGCCGAGGCAATACAGGCTTGTGAAGAAATTGGAGTCACCTGGCTACTCCACATATTTAGGAAAGCCTGGAATGAAAGAACTGTACCAATAGACTGGCAAAGAGCCCTTATAGTCCCACTTTGGAAAAGAAAAGGCAATGAGCAAGATTGTAACAGTTACAGAGGCATCTCCCTTCTAAGCCACGTAGGAAAAATGTTTGCCAAAATTCTGGAACAACGAATAAGATCCGTTGTAGAACCGATCCTGAGCTCATCACAGGTCGGATTTAGGTAAGGAAGAGGGTGTACTGACGCTATTTTTGCTTTAAGACAAGTTAGTGAAAAGACAATAGAACACAGACATCAAATGAACATCGCTTTCATAGATCAAGAAAAAGCTTTCGATAGAGTAAACAGAAATTTATTATGGAAAGTTCTTGAAAACTACGGTATAAATGGAACAATTTTAGATTGTGTTAGGGCTATCTATAGACAAAGTGAAAGCGCCATTAGAACAAGAGCTGGCATCACAGACTGGTTCCCAGTAACATCAGGAGTAAGACAAGGTTGTGTATTATCACCTTTACTTTTCATAATATTTATGGACAATATTAATAAAATAGACATAACACCAACAGATGTCAATAAACAGGAGAACTTCAATGAGCTGCTCTTTGCCGACGATCAATGCCTATTTCACAGTGATAGTAAACAGCTGCAAGACCACATAAACCTACTACACGACAGTTGCCTCAAGCATAATATGAAGATCAATACTGAAAAGACAGAAGTCATGAGCATAAGTCGAGAGCAACAGACCATCGACATAAAGATTCTAGATCACAGCCTAAAACAAGTGCAAGAATTTAAATACTTGGGAAGTATCTTTACATTCAATGGTAAAATAGACAGAGAGATCGAAGCAAGAATCCAACAAGCCAACAATGTCGCATACCAGCTTGCCCCAATTTTAAAACACCCTGCTGTCCCAGCTGAGATAAAAAGACAAATTATAAATACAATCTTTATACCGACATTAGGTTATCAATGTCAGACTTGGACATTAACAAAAGAACATAAGAGAATGGCTGCGAATAAAACCAGAATAGATCGAGTGAGAAACGATGTGATTACAAGAACTATTGGAACCATACCCATCGTTAAATTTATTGAGAAACAAAGAATGAAATGGTTTGGTCACCTAATGAGAATGGAACCAACGATGCCAGCATCAAGAGCATACAACATGAAAATCGAAACACCAAGAGGCAGGGGAAGACCAAGAAGAATATGGATTGAAGGAGTCACGGACAACTTGAGACTTCATAACATCACGGCATATGAAGCGACTGAGCGCGCCCTGGCTCGGTTGCCGATCATCTGATTGACTGCGACGCCTAGCGGCACAAGCAGATTTTGACAAAAGAAGAAGGAAATCAAAGTCGTAATTAAAAAATGCATCTTCTCTGTAGCAACATAGAGATGTGAGTCGTGGACTATCTCGCAGTCAGTAAGGAAGAAATATGGGATTTTGAACTGCAACGCTATAGCAAGATGATGTGAATACCACGGACAAAGAACAAGAGAAATACTGACATCATAACAGATCTGGACATTAAGGGAAATTATATAGTAAACAGCATCTCGTCTCGGAAACAGAAACTTGTTTGCCATATCAAGCGCCCTTTGGGATTGAAACAATAATAGAAGAAGGCATGGTTCTAGAAAAGAGAGACAGGGGTCGATCAGCATGAAGATGGACACGGGATATAAGAGAAACCTTGGGTAGAGAAGTTCACTATGCGGGACAGCTAGTGAGAGACTGAGTTTCTTTCATGAAGGATGTGATGAGAGCGACGTTCTACAAAGGACCTGCATGTTGGTTAATGGGAGAAGTTGTAAAAACTGTTGTGAGTACCGGCCCATTTGTGCCTGGAGGGGGGGGGGGGACACGCCCTGCTTACAACACCTGACATTTAGTTAGCAGCCCCCCCCCCCCCCCCCCCTCATATGCCCCTTCACTCTTGATGGCTTTACAATAACTCGTCCTCAAAGAAAAACATGGGTTTTCAAGTAAAAGTCAACAATTTTAACTCAGAAATTAATCCACTGAACAGTGAATAAATAATAAGCCCGGGAAGGGGGTGGGGGGTGGGGGAAGGCCACAGCAAAAAAAGGGGAAGAGTATCGGGGTGGGGGGTGGATGGGGGTGGGGGAGGATTCTTTCTCCCTTGTTATTTTGCCCAAACATAGGATTGTTTTCCTGTGTGTGTGTGGGGGCGCGGGCATGTCCCCCCCCCACCTCCCCCCCCCCCACCAACTGTTTTTAAGCTTCCTAGTTACAGTTCGGTGGATTAATTTCTAGGTATCAACTTGACTGCAGTCAACCCCGTTTTCAGTGTTTTATTCACAATGTTACCCAAACAAATATGAATCGTGAGAAGAAACACTGTTGTAGCTGACTGTAAGAAAGCTGGCTCACTTTTAATATAGCCCATTGTCTGCAACAAATACAGCTGTCAACAATTGGCAACATTGTAACGCCGCGCGAATTTCAATATACATTCTGCCAGTTTATTTCTTCTATTTCATCACAATTACTCAGCTACAATCATCGCTGTTCACTTCCACAACTATGCCACAGTAATCATTTACTCATGTTTACACTTCATTTAAACTAAATTGACGACATCACGACTGTCTTCTTCCAACTCTGGTACACAATTGACCACTAGTCAACCTCGGACTTCCCCTCGTTTACCTTTCCAGCCCCAAGTAAATCGTGCGGTCGTTTGTCGCACGGATTTTCTGCTTAACTTGCAGTGAGCGTGGAGATCATGCAAAGCCGGGTCATCACACTGACATACTGACCTTTTCCCACATAGGTTCTTGCAATTTTTCACTTAGACTTCTCATTCCGCTGCAGTAACAAACAGATATGGCTCCCAGTCCACAAAGTTAGTTGTGTATCCTTTACAACAAAGCTATTCAACTAAGTTCACTCAAGGGCCTAAATGTTGAAAATGGGGAACGTCAGGAAATCGAGGCTGGAGGACAAGCAAAGAAAGATCATAAATACTAGAGCGGTTTGAAAAGTGATTCCTCTAATGCAGCTTTTCTCAAACATTTGTTGCCGCGACCCTCTTATCGGGGGAAAAAAACCTACCCTTAAAGCGGTTTGAACACTTAGGAAAAGAAGATAAAACAGTGCAAATTGAATGCTCAGTTTTCTTTAATGTGATAAATGGAACTTTTGAGATGCATTTTTCATTATTTTCTTTATGTTTATTGGAAGTTTAGTTAATTATACCCTCAAATCTTATTGGAAGTTTAGTTAATTATACCCTCAAATCAGTTGAGCATTGCTCTTAGCGTACGTTGAGAATGCCTTGCCAATGTCAAGGAATGAACCGCCACTACACATAGTAGACGAGTCGGGACCTGGTATTCCGCCCCCCCCCCCCCCCCGGCAAAAATTTCAAACTTGTACCCGTCCGGAAAGGTATATAGTCTCTTATATTGATCTATACCTTTATCGGATAAAATAGTAATTTCTAGACCTTCTAGTTGCTTTGAATTATCGTCATTTTCAAATTTGCAACTGTAGGTTGACGATTTCTAGGGTTTTATTTGAATACTCATGGAAACTGGTTTACTCCTTGCTCATGTATACAAGGGACTGCTTTCTACTGACGCCAAGCGTAAGTTAGAGCAGGCATTCTTCTGTCTGCATTCCTAGAGATCAGATGTGTTCATCGGCGCCTCGTAAATTTATACTTTGAGAAGGCGGCCTGTAGTGTCTAGGACATTTTCATGGCTGACTTAGGTGTCTCTATTTCACCTTTCTAATTGTTTTGCATTGATGCGTGTGTGAATAATAAGTGTTATATGTGTTAACATGGTTATTATAGTAGACTATCATAACCTGGGGGCTATCTTTTTATAGTAGTGGTTGTGTCCAGCCAAGTGTGCCTAGAATATTATATTATATATATATATATATATATATATATATATATATATATATATATATATATATATATATATATATATATATATATATATATATATATATATATATATATATATATATATATATATATATATACATATATATTGTGGTGTCAAAACTTGAGTTGCCCTACTCTAGAAATAAGTTGAGCGTATATTGGCCACGGGGCATCCTGACCTTAAATGAGTAGCAGGTAACGTCCTGGGAAGTAAAGGCGACAGGTTTGATGCTGACCACATAAATCATCAAGTGCCGAATGGTCTATAATACGCCTAAAGACGTGGAAAATGGTCCATCAATGTCCTAGCATTTGTTGGCTGTTTACGATTTTACTGGGCAATTAAATGTTTTTTTTTTTTTTTTTTGACTAAGCATTTTTATGTTTATTTACTAAGAAATGTCATGTTTATTTTGCTAAGCAAATTTCTGTTACTAAACAATTTTATATTGATTTTACTAAGCAATTTGAGGTTTATTTACTAAGCATTTTCTTGTTAATTTTACTAAGCAATTTTATTTTTATTTTACTAAGCAATTTTATGGTTTTTTTTTTTAACCAAGCAATTTTATGTTAATTTTCCTAAGCAATTGAATGTTTATTTTAGTAGGCAATTTTAAGTTCATTTTACTAAGCAATATTATGTTTATTTTACTAAGCAATTTTAAGTTTATTTTACCAAACAATTTTTTTTCTAAGCAATTTTAACTTCATTTTACTGAGCAATTTTAAGTTTATTTTACTAAGCAATTTTAAGTTTACTTTACTAACCAATGTTATGTTTATTTTACTAAGCAATTTTAAGTTTATTTTACTAAGCAATTTTATGTTTATTTTACTAAGCAATTTTAAGCTTATTATACTAAGCAATTTAAAGTTTATTTTACTAAGCAATTTTATGTTTATTCTACTAGGCAATTATAAGTTTACTAATTAATTTTATGTTTATTTTGCTAAGCAATTTTATGTTCAGTAGTTTGTCATTACTTTTTGGACAATTAAAGACCCATACCTCTGTCGAAATCACTGCAAACTGGTCTGCTGCCAAACTACATGCACCTGAAATGAGCAGGTCAGAATTTTGAAACTGTTCATAACCCCTTAGCCGAACATATCACACTTCTGTATCTTATTTTTCAGCATTCTTCTTAAAAAGAGGCTGGTGCGTTGTGATTTGCAGCTAGGCTGCAACATCTGTGCCTCTCGGCCCAATGCAACCCATTTCAGCCAACTCCTAATTAAGTATTTTTCTAATGACACGTTAAACAAAAAATGAAAAAACATGGGACGGGGGGCGCAATTCTTTTTTTCTTCTACTGTTTTCTCTGAAAATATGGGGTCCTGGCATTGCAATAGCAGGTGGTACCCGGTGCGGAAAATATACCTTACCCCCGCGAACAAATTTTTTTTTTACTGTTAAAAGAACATTTTTGGGGGTCATATGATGCAATCCTAAGTAGCATATAATGTTAATTTCAATTAGCACGGATTAGGTAGCTCCAGCGACTTTATATGCTGTAGTAGGGGCACGAGGTTTCATGACTTTTATATTGTAAAAATAGCAGAGGGGGGGGGGACGGCAGGCCAGGTTGTTAGGCTAGAGTTCTGGTGGTCAGTAACGGGCAAGGTATATGGTGCTATGACTTTTATAGTTTATTTTAAAAATGTAAAAAAACTCAGGGAAGTAGTGATACTCTTTACGTTAGTGTTTTGTTGGTCAGTAATGCTCAGGGTATATAGGATTGCAACTTTGATAATGACAATAGATAAAATGGGATCCTTGAGGTATGAGTCATATATAGTGAGGTTTTCTCCCCCCTCCAAGATAGTGGGCACTTCCTGGTGCTGCTTCCCCTAACACTGTAACCTGCATCAGTTTAACAGAACAAAATATGGAATATGTCACCTGTGTAAGGGATTACAATCGATATTAAGAGTAACACTTTCTTAACTCTGTTGCATTTTCTGTAGGGACTTGTAGTCCCTTGTTCTCGTTTCCCCCAATGTTTTTTATTTTCTTAAATACAGATACAAATATGTTAAAATACAACAATTCGATGTTAGATGTATACACTTTTATTTTATTTATTCACATACAAAGAAAATACATAGCTGAATAATAAAAAATATAGCAAAATGAGACAAATTACTACATGGTGCATTTCTTCTGTACATTTTCACAAGATGCTTTGGTGACAGATCGCATAGTTCTATTTTAGTATGCATTAAACCGAGTTAGTGCTTAGTTTCACATTAGATGCCCAAAAAGAGAACAAATACAAATTCTTTGTGATAAAAAGAACGATTGTTACATTAGGTCACATTATTCTGCAACAGCTGACACGCTCATGTGACGCTGTTTATAACTTGTAATTTTTTCATTTCATTTCATTGGGATGAGCAGGCAACTTTGCTGTCAGTGTTTATTACTAATTAGTAGTAGTAGATTTTTACCCCACGAGGACATCACACAAGCGATAAACACCCGATGACACAAGGTGCCACCATGTGGATTAAAATCGCCGTGTAGAGGTCCCAGAAGTCGCGTTCAGTCATTAGACCATATTTATGGTCAGGCTATATTGC
Source organism: Candidula unifasciata (assembly GCA_905116865.2). NCBI lineage: Eukaryota > Metazoa > Mollusca > Gastropoda > Stylommatophora > Geomitridae > Candidula > Candidula unifasciata. The sequence continues at coordinate 446,991 of CAJHNH020004201.1, forward strand.
AGCCCCCTGGCAAGAGCCAGGGTGGGCTTTCAAAATAACGAAAAATTGCATCTCACAAGGAGATGACTGGGTTAATAGTAGTCTATTACTGATTGGTCAAAAAGACAAAAAAAAAATCATACACACAAAGCGAGATACAAATTGTAAATGCAACCAACTGTCCATAACAAATATAGAACAAACTGAGTTTGAAACGATTAAACAAACACTGCTTTCTAATGGATATCCAGGTGGTTTTATTGAGCGCCATTGCCAGCCGCCCAAACCAATTACCTTAGAATTGTCGGTGCCCAAAAAAAAAAAAAAAAAGTGTTTATACATCTAACGTTTCGGGAAGATGATGTCATGCAAAGTGTATATGACTGAACTAAAAACAGCAGTCAGTCAAACTTTTTAGGCAACCATGCCTGTTATGAGATTTACAAACCACCACGATTCCTACGCCACCAGTAAAAGAACCAGTGTCCACGAACGCCAGATCTAATTGTATTTACCAATTTAAATGCACCTGTAACGCAGCATATGTGGGCAGAACTGAGCGACGACAGGAGAAACGGGTTGCTGAACATATTCCACTATAGGTGGTAAAAGCAATGCAGAACACTTAACACCTCAACAAAAACGAATCAGGTGACTTGTCAAACAAAATCCATCATCAGCAATTGTGTGCCATATTCTAAATTCCGGGCACATCGTTAACAAGGATGATGCATTTCAATTAATTTACAATTCGGTAAACCGTAGATTACTCCGATATACGGAAGCGTCAGCGATCAGCTAGTTGAAACCAGAACTTTGCAGGTAGAAAGAAATGGTCGTTACCTTACAGTTACCTTGGTGAAACAGACAGTTCATGGATGTAGTTGAATTTGTGTTTCAGTTTCTAGGATTTAACTATTTGCTTCATTTTAATTAATTGTTACTGTAGTAAGAAGCACCTGACAAGATACAGCGAAATATGCCAGGCAATAAATTGTGCAGTCTATTGTTTGTGTCTTCTTTGTTCATATTATAAAACAATCTGTTTTTATTTATAGTGGTGTAGGGAAAATGTTTTCTTTCTGTGACAGCCCAAGAGGCCACTGGAACAGCTATTAGTTTTAGACGATAACGCGAAGAAAACTGGCCATTCATCAGTTAATAAAAGACCTTGCTTAGTCTTTTAGCGGTCTATTTGGCTTCCGGACCAAACCTGCACGGGACCCACCTACCTTTAGCGGCTCTGCACATCAGGCTAGACAGTATGGGTATGGGCGACTGCAGGGGAAGGCCATTGCCTGGCTGGTTTCACAGTACGTTTCATTTGCTTAGGTAGTTTTAGATTTCATTTCCATTGTGCATCCTCTCTAGGAGATAGTTTGATGGCAGGTCGCTATAAGTGATTTGTTGGCATATTGAACTTAACGTACATGTTAAATGTTTCGGTTTTTGCCATTGCTGAGATAATCTCGCTGGGCGTATGGTGTCATTATCATATTTCCTTGTTAGCTGGAGATGATTAGCACTTTAGATTCTGGTCGAGCGCGTTGGTTGTTACGTATTATTTGTGAAGTATACGTTAATGCTGTGTAACGTTCAGTGAAATAAACAGATGTTGAATGTGGTGGTTATAGTTCCTGTTGTTTTGGTTCAGATTAGGACTTGTGGTTAGTGTCCCTATTTATTTATTGTATGGCTGATCTAGACTGTACACAGAAGATCTATTGTATGGGCTAGAATATTCCTGTTTATAGTCCCTGCCTAACAAATTCTTTCTCTTTTATTTTTTTTTCTTGGTACTCAGGGCTTTGCGCTTCTAGTACATTTCCTTTCCTATCTTTCTCTCAAAATTAGAAAATCCTTCTATGACGGTGTTGAGTTTATCTGTGGTGTTAGCTGTGCTGTGTTGTGTGAAAAGAAAAATCCTTTATTGCACAGGAAAGGTCCAGAAAGACCACACTCAGCAAGATAATTTGAGAACATTTTTCTTTTATCCTTCTGCAGTTTACATTAGTTAATTACCCAGATTTTAAAATGGCCTAACAAGGAACAGTGGAAGCATAGGTCAGCAGAGTTTTTAATAAGGTCACAGAGTTAGGTAAAATGCTCAGTATTCCATTTCTTATAAAATATAAAAATGTTTACCTTTGTTCAACAGTAGCTAGTTGTAGAGAGAGACAGTGAGAAACAAAAAAAGTTATAATATAGCAACAGTTACTAGAAATAACGTCGGTGTTTATCGATTTTACTGTTACAAAACTAAGCGAGATTGCACTTCCCCGGAGGTTGACCGTGTAACTGACCACACAGTACAAAATCATATGGAAACAGTCAGGGTCAAACGAGAGCACAAGTGCTAAATGAAAGAGACCAAAATAATCAATGTAGGAAATGTTCATGAAAATACCTGAGGTCGAGTTAGGTCATATAATCAACGGGCAAGATTTCCCATGTTGAGAAATAATCCAGATTACAGAGCCCTAATTACTAGGTATAATCAAGTTAATAGATTCAAGGAAGAAAGATCAAGAAAATTAGGGTATAATCAAAACACCCGATTACAAAATCTCAGAAATTAACAGAACCGTTACTATAAAATATTACGTTAGGCAGGTAAAGAAAATATGTGCGCTGCTGATGACGAGATGAAGAGTTTATAAGATATGTTGAAAAGTAGAGTTTTGTAAGAGTTTTCAGTTTGTCTGACATTATTTGGGTATGTAAACAACTTGATGTTGATCTGGAAATATATCGCTGCGTAGGCGCAAATGATCCGGTGTGTCCTGTCGAAGGTCAAACAGCAAATAACCGTGAGGTTTAGCTGTCGCATCCTTTCTTGGACATAGGAAACATGCCCAGGGTACATTTGTTTGGCCAGATTGGTGATTTGTATATTCTCCCGCGTTAGACCTGACTGGAATGTGTATCCTTAATCAAGAGGGAAAAAAATCTCCAAAAAGTTGGCAACGAGACATTCTTTGAGTTAGTCGAGTGTGACCCCTAAATGCTTAGAGGCCAAGTTTACAGAAATTACGCCCATTTTTAAAAACATAGAGATGACTAGGGACGACGTAGGTGACTTTATGAAGACGTACACGGTTGAGAATAAACTATTGTCGGGGGGCGTGTAGGACATTGATAGGCAGTTATAAAGGGGTAAAACATGTTAGTGACTCCCTTGTTAAAGTGGTATCTAGAAAAGGAATTAGTGGTGACCAAAATTAACCAGATAATTGAGTACCACCTGGTGAAGTGCTTCGAGGCATTTGGAGATACCTTCTCAAAGGCCAGACGCGATGGAGATAGTGACCCGTCCAAAACGCTCACCGGGGAGACTCTGAAATTACTAGGGAGCACTGCATATGGTAAGACTTTGACCAACAAGTCAAAACATACCAACGTCTCCTACTGTCTTGGGGCTAGTACTTCAACAAAAGTCAATAATCCCCTATTTAAGAAAATGTCAAACATGAGCGTGACCTTTATGAAGCAGACATGTCGAAAAAAGAAGACAATTTGAGATCTCCCTCTCCAGATAGGGTTTTTTGTATACCAGTACGCCAAATTAAGAGTGTTAGAGTTCTATTACGACTTTTTAGATAAATTTAAAGAAAGGGCCGACTTGCAACTCTGTGAGATGGACACAGACTCTCTATTTAGCTCTCAGCAGTGATGACCTTCCCGACGTTGTTAGGCCCCACTTTCAACCCGAGTTCTATAGTATCTACGATCAATGGTTTCCCTCTGAAGTCTGTCTTGCTCATAAGTCTCTGTTTCCACAGAGGGTAATGTCTCGTTAGACTGCCAGGCCTGTAGAGATAGAAAACTCTATGAGTTGAGAACCCCAGGGCTTTTTAAATTAGAATATGATGGGGATGGGGTGATATCCCTGTGTAGCAAAACTTACCACTGTTTCGGCGAATACAACAAAACCAGCACCAAAGGGGTTTCAAAGCACCATGACACCTTTCTGAAAGTACTCAATACACAAAAACCACAGGGGGTGGCCAATGTAGGTGTCACAACCCTGTGAGTACAGTCAGTGGCGGAATGTACCACACTGTAAGGTGTGCATGTTAAGGTGACACCCCAGGGTTGACACAAAGGTCAGGGCCGTGACTGGTCAAGTCTGTGCTGTTATTGCACGGCGAAACCAGCGCTCAGGATAAAGTGTTTGGCCACGTCAAGAAAGAGTAAACTGTGTTGTGGACAAACCCGCAACACGATTACCGCTTTTGGGACTGAGCTGGTGAACGGGGTCAAGAGACACGAGGTAGAGAGGACAGGGGCCATTCGGTGTGCGTCGGTCAGAGAGAGAGGACGTTTAGCAAGACAGTGATAGTATTAGAGTTAGGATATTTCTGTTAGTGACTGGATAGTTTATGTACAGTGTTCTGTTAGAATAGGATAGTTCTTGTGTAGAGTATTTATGTACATGTTCTGTGAGAGAATGACCTTGGCACTCTGACCCTGTGCTAGACAGAGGCTGTGACAGTTTGGTTGGACAGTGTGTCAATAGTTAAGAGCGTATCTCGCCGTGCTGTGGTTTGTACACCAGGAGATTGCTTGTGGACGTACTGGGAGCGAGGCGACTGTAAAGCTCGTTCGGCCAGAGGGTCCAGGCAATAGGTGGCCACACAGCGGGAAGTCAACTGTCTATTGTCTTACCTGTACTTACAATAAAGATTGTCGTGTGTGCTCTGTGTGCGTTCGGTTTCAGTGTGTGTTAAAGGTTAGTCTGTCTGTCATAGGCCCAGTTACGAGCCACGGACCATCAAGGTCTCCCAGAGGTCTGTGACAGATATTGGGGAGCTCGTCCGTAAGGCTGAGATAAAGGCTTCTGAACCTTCTTTCAAAAAGTACCAGGGCCTAATAAAAATTTTTTACACAGGGTGATTCCATATCTGCTTGGACACAAAATTTTGAATGTATGGTTAATCACTATGAGGTCCCTTTTAAAGAGTGGTCACTCATTTACCGAAAATACCTAGGGGGTGAACCTTTGAAATTACTAGAGACAATCCCTACTGAAAAACTTGAGGATTATTACTTTGTCAGGGAAAGAATTCTCCAACATTTCTCCCTAGATGAGGAATCTTATAGAATTACCTTTAAAAATTTGATTCCGAAAGCTGAAAAGACATTTCTGGATTACATGTCTGAGGTGGTATCCACTTTCGACAAGTGGGTAACATCGGCGAAAGTGAACAAATCATACGATTTGTTAAAAGATCTATTGATAAGAGACAAGGTGTTGTCAAGTGTCCCGAGCAGCATGAAGACGTTTTTGATTGAGCAAAAACCTGAAACAGTAAAGCAGATGGAAGATGCAGGTGCTGCATACTGGAATGCACACAGAAACATTTTTAGTTTCAATAAGGGTGCAGATGTAAGTTACGGAGCTGCAGTTCAACCTGTATACAGGAAAAAGCAATATACTCACGAGAAGAAAGGAAAATACTCGAGAGAGTACAAGAGTTACAGACCTCTTAGAGATAGAGGACCAATAGTAACATGCCTGTACTGTAAGAGAGATCATGGTCAACGACAGTGGTGTGAGCAGAATCCAAAGTATGAAGATCATTTTCGTGAGAGAGAGAGAAAGCAATGCAGGAGAAAAATACAGTTAAATACTGGCTCGAGTGTCGACTATGTGACTCCATCGATCACTTACAAAAAGATTGCAAGATGAAAAGAAGACAACAACATCAGAGTGCGGCTGCAGAAATATCTGACAGTGGCAGTGATTCTGAAAGCAGGTTATCTGATGGGAGTATGGCAGATGTACCTACAGCAAATGCAGCTGAGCTGGCAAATTTCTCTGATACATGTTGCCAGATCTGTAGAGATTTCAATGAGGATGGTAATCTAACCTGTGGTCACAGCGTGATAGGAGAGGCTAATACTGTAACCAGTTTCGATGGCCAGGTGAAACTTACGAAAGGGTTGGTTAACGGCAAAGTAGCGACAATCCTGCGAGATTCTGGCGCCACAATGTTGGGTATAAGAGAAAGTCTGGTGGATGAATGTGATTTGACAGGGGAACATATTATGTGTCGAACCTTTTCAGGAGCGAAAGAAAAATATAAATTGGCATGGGCAAATATAAAATCGGCTTACTGCACAGGTAGAACAAAATTTGCAGTGCTAGAAGACCCTATTGCTGATGTCATTCTGGCAAATTGTAGTAATGTGAAGGAGGTATCTGAAAGTGAGATCTCAAAATGGCAGTGTGATAATATAGCCTGTAGTGGTGAGCCAAAAGAGCAGCATGTCTGTGCGAATGAATGCAGTGGTGAGCCAAAAGAGCAACATGTCAGTGCAAATGAATGCAGCGAGACAAAAGAGTGTTTGCCAAATGCATTTTTCGAAATGACGACGTGGCCTACTGATGATTCAATGCTGTCAGATGACGAGACAATATCACACGAAAGATTAATGGCAGCATACAACACTGAGACACACAGGGAAAGCAGTAAAGGTATCATAAACGGAAAACCAGGTTCAGTGGTAAGAACATCTGACACATCTTTTTCACTTATTAGAAAGTCCATATTGAAAGAGGCAGACTACACAGGGGAAACAATAAAATATAAAACGGGAGGCAAGAAATGTGAATTGAAAATAGCTATGGTGGATGTTGAATCTCCATTTCTTTGCAGCAGAATAGAAGTACTTACATGTAGAAAACCCCCTGCAGATGTCATCATTGCAAGAAAAGAAAATCCAAAGGGCTGTACCATAAAAGAAATACAGGAGTGGGAAAAGACTCATTATGTGCCAGTAGTGCTAGCCCAGACCCAACCAAAAGTAAAGAAGAAGTAAAGAACATATATGAGTGCATGGCATGTAACGGTGTGACAACATAACTGCAATGTGGTAATTAGACAGCAGTCAGTGAGAGAGAGTGAGTGATGTGAATGAGAGCGTGTATGTAAAATATTTTAACTGTCAACACATCAACATAAACCTCTCAGAGAAATCCTACACAAATAAACATGAACATTTTACTGATGTTTATTCTAGAGAAGTGTTCATACTCCTTTCTAAACCAACTGACAAATTAGTGGTTGAGGAGTTCCATAATAGAACTGTCATTCCTGACTCTAATGTTGATACGACAGATATTCTCTTTTCTGTACAACAACACTTACCTGCAACAAAAAAAAAATCCTTACACCTAAGATTAACCAACAAATTTCAGCAACATCTACACAGAAAGCTGAAATTGGTAATGTACTCTCTGATGTGCCAGGCAGATGTACACACATTTACCAGCATTTACTGCTAATAATCAACAAACCGGTCAAAATAAAACATGCTATATTATTTTTGGTATTGCAATGTATACGGTTGACATGTGCATGTTTATTAATAATGTCGCATAGATTATCTGCTGGTCAAGGAACCCAACATTTTGGATTTACAGAAAAACCCTCAAAAGTCCAAATTTATCTTGAGGATCTTCCCAAAATTTTGAATCTTAAAAACTCCACCACCAATAAGGAGATCCGAAGCTTACTCAACCTCATCAATCATTACAACCAATTTACCCTGAACATTATCCAGGAAACTGTAGACTCTTTTCTCCAGTTCCCCTATTTTAAATCTGTCTAATATCATATTACCATTTGTTCTCAGATATCATACCAGTGGTACGGCAGTTGCGGTATGTCTGATGCAGTGTGATAGCGAGATGTTACACCCGAACTGCTGTGTGAGCAGTAGGTTGTCTCCAGCCCAGGTACACTATGTTACGGCGAAACAGCAGTATCTTGCGGTGATTGTCTGTGTGACAAGACTCAACCGTTACGTCCTGGGCAGACTTCTTGTCCTTCGGACATATAACCAGCCATTGCTCATCATTAAGTCTGGTGCCCCAAAGAACAATCGAATCGCCAGATGGGCACTGCTACTGCGAGATTTCCAATTCTCATAACACACATCAAGGGCAACAGCAACAACCTGGCTGACCTATTAAGCCGGCTGTAAAACTATTGATTGCCTAGTTGTATCCGGAAATTGACAGTCTGGTAACTTCAGACATTTAAAGACTATGTGAAAAGATATTGTCTTCATATATTCACGCCTTCTTAAAAATGCAGATGACTATGAATTGTTTCATAACGAAATTCTACACCAAGTTTCATAGATCCAGTTGAACAATAGTAAATGTCAAGTAGCAGTGTATACAAGTGCTGTTCTAGCTTAAAACCAGTGAACTGAACAATCATGATAGATGACTCTGCATCAACATAGAGGTGATGATTATTCTAAGGACTTCAGCAGAAAGGAAAATGTGAAGTATGAAAGAAGAGTGTAATTGGAATAAAAGGGAATGAATGTATAAAATAGAAGTCTATGTTGTGATTGTGAATTTATCTAAATTAATTTTTCTTATTTATTTTGATTTGTAACTATTGTGTTGGTATCTATGATAAGTAATTTATCGGTATTTATTTTTCTTATTTATTTTGATTTGTAACTATTGAGATGGTATTTATAAAAGGGAAATAATTTTGAGTTTGAAAATGATTTCATGTTTATTTTGCTTATTTAGTTCGATTTTTAATTTTTATTTTTTTGTTAGAATGAATATAGTGTAATAATTTTTGTTTGTGAAAATTATTATGTATGTATTTTGCTTATTTTTTTTAGTATAAGATTATTTGTGTGACAATCCATGTGGATTTTACAAATATATTTTCTTTTCTTTTCTAAAGATTTTTGCTAGATTACACAAGTAATGTTAACTGTTTCATTTGCAACCATTTTTGTTTAAAAATTCTCGAATTGTAATAATAATATTCTTCAGTTTTTGAAACTTAATCTGAAATCCATTATTTTTATAAAAAGTTTCAATGAGTTTAATATTAACTGAGTGTCCTATGTGCACCAAATGTAAATGTTAAAGTATATGTTAGACAATAACGCATTATATGTAAATGGTTTTGTAAACTAGTAGACTTTAAAATAACTGACAATTTTTTTAGCAGTAACAATGAAATTCTTTTAATTTTTTTTTCTTTAAATTGTTTAATTTGCTTTCTAAAATTGATAATTGATAGTTGTAATGAAAATAAAAATTGTACTTTTACTAGGGCACTCACATATAGAGTTAATGATGTTGTAACTAATATTGCATATATGGAGACTACATTTGAGGAGTAGCACTATCCTTGGAGGATAGGAGTGTGTCCAACTGGCCACGGATTTGTTTACTGCCTATTTTGCACTGTGGGTCATATGGGGTGATTAGTGTCTTGGCAGGTACTGCGGATTCGCGGACACATTATACGACTGTAGGTCGGGGAGTCAGGTCATGATTCCTTTTCACAACCATGGACAAGTCTTGTGGAGATAGTCCATGACGCCCACTGTTATTAATCACGGTGTCGTTGGTTAAACGGCTTGGGAGTGTATACAGTGGCGTCTTACTTGCACAGTAAGTGAAGTAAGGTGTAATTGGGTCCCGGACGATTTGAGTGTCCACCCAAATTATTATTTATATCATTACCCATATGATTTAAAGGTGTAATGAGTAGTGACGTATTTGTGTCAAGGGCTGATACCATTTCTACCCATTAGGGAGGGGCTTACCCATTGAATGTATATACCCATTAAATATGTGCCAGATAGTTTGTCCTTAGGTGATTAACCCAAAAGTACATGACTTATTTTTGTTTAGGTAACTAAATATTGACGATAAAATTTAAAAAGATGACTGGCCATGCTTTGCTGATACTTGACTTTGTCAGGAAGTATCAGTTCAGAGGAAGGGTGAATGTCACAACCCTGTGAGTACAGTCAGTGGCGGAATGTACCACACCATAAGGTGTGCATGTTAAGGTGACACCCCAGGGTTGACACAAAGGTCAGGGCCGTGACTGGTCAAGTCTGTGCTGTTATTGCACGGCGAAACCAGCGCTCAGGATAAAGCGTTTGGCCACGTCAAGAAAGAGTAAACTGTGTTGTGGACAAACCCGCAATACGATTATCACTTTTGGGACTGAGCTGGTGAACGGGGTCAAGAGACACGAGGTAGAGAGGACAGGGGACATTCGGTGTGCGTCGGTCAGAGAGAGAGGACGTTTAGCAAGACAGTGATAGTATTAGAGTTAGGATATTTCTGTTAGTGACTGGATAGTTCTTGTGTAGAGTATTTATGAACATGTTCTGTGAGAGAATGTCTAACCTTGGCACTCTGACCCTGTGCTAGACAAAGGCTGTGACAGTTTGGTTGGTCAGTGTGCCAATAGGTAAGAGCGTATCTCGCCGTGCTGTGGTTTGTACACCAGGAGATTGCTTGTGGACGTACTGGGAGCGAGGCGACTGTAAAGCTCGTTCGGCCAGAGGGTCCAGGCAATAGGTGGCCACACAGCGGGAAGTCAACTGTCTATTGTCTTACCTGTACTTACAATAAAGATTGTCGTGTGTGCTCTGTGTGCGTTCGGGTTCAGTGTGTTAAAGGTTAGTCTGTCTGTCATAGGTCCAGTTACGAGCCACGGACCAGCAAGGTCACCCAGAGGTCTGTGACAGTAGGCTTCAAATTACACGACTCGTCCATTTATACATATAAACAACATAAAAATTCGCTGTCTTATTTATACATTAAAAGAAAAGTACACGACGATGAAGTGTCTACATCACCCCTAAACATCTAAATGTATAAATATATATGTAACTATTAGTATTGTTTATACCAGTGTAATTTTTATATATGTAACTATTAGTATTGTTTATACCAGTGTAATTTTTATATATGTAACTATTAGTGTTGTTTATCCCTTTGTAATTTTTAATATGCAACTATAAAAGCCAGTGTTGATGAATCAATGAAATTCTTTATATAATGATGTTTCAATAAATTTATATATATATATATATATATATATATATATATATATATATATATATATATATATATATATATATATATATATATATATATATATATATATATATATATATATATATATATAAATATATAAAATTATACGTCTTCTAGTTATATTTTTCTACTTTTTATTTTGGGGTGAAAAAAGGGAATAAATAATTCTGACTTCTTAGGGGAGGAGGGTCTGTGGAAAAAAATTCCGAACAAGATTTAGTTTTGATGCCCCTGACAACTTTGGGGGGGGGGGGGGAGGGGGAGAGAGAGAGAATTCCACATCTTGGGGGGGGGGGAAATTGTTTGGAAGCAATTTTGACTTCTTTGGGGGAAAATGCTATGGAAAATAAAATTCTTGGAGAAAATTCCACTATCTTGGGAGAAAATTCTGACTTATAGGGAAACCTTCTTGGGAGAAAATTCCGACATCTTGGGGAGAAACAAAAGCTTGGGGGAAAAAAACGAGATTTATTTTTGACACCGCCGGCATCTTAGGAAATAAAATTTCACCATTTTGGAAAAAAATCTGACCCTGATTTTTTCCCCTTGAGCTCTCGGAGGATGAGGAAGACTGAAACCCACCGGTCTCCACCACCCCACCAGTGTCCAGTATAATCAAATACCACCTCTCCTACTACTCGCAAGTAATTTAACATTGCAGAAATTCTGCGTGGAATAAATTTATTTTATAAACCATATTCTGAACTTCACTTCATTGTCTCATGCTCTTAAGAAAGGACTATACAAAGCCAAATTCAGTTCTCAGTTGAGAAATATAAAATATCTCTATCTCAAATGCACATTCTAGTGCATCACCACACAAGTCACACATCTGATGGCGGAATTTGTGACTCATTTCCTCACTTAGAACCCATAGAGCAGCCTCTGCCTGTCAAAACCCAAGGAAGATGCTATAATCGCTGTCCTTTTTAGGATGAAATTTTTCGTATGAACTGAAATCTGAGCTTTCATTTGAGGCCATGGACCTGAGATTAACAAAAGATCTTCGGGGTTTTCCCTACTAATTATGCAAAGTGGCTTAGACACCTCTGGTAGGAAAACGAGACACCGACCTGGAGTAATGATTGGCGGGAAAGAGACATGTTAACGAACTCAGGAGGCTTGGGTTGGTTCAGTATTTATTCCGGGTAAGAGCAGTATATACACTGCAAGCAAATGTGTAGAGTGACATGCTGAGACTACGACAAAGTAAGGTTTTCTGTGGGTGAAGGAACCCGTCTTGTGGTGATGTCGATATTATGGAACTGAGTCCATAGTTCCATTATGGAACTAAGAAGCCTTTCTAGCTGTTTTGTGACATGTCAGGGAAGGTCATGATTTACTGGGTTAGCATAGAGTAGACGGTATCTAGTTTATAACTTGCAGTATGATCGACTCAAAATATGTGTTACTGCATATTTTTAATGGAGCCGCAAAAGACATTAAAAAAAGAATATAAGGGATTTTAAAATAAGAATACAAAAGGCAAGAGGAGCTTTCATAGCACTAGGCACTTTGTGGAGAACAGCATAACTAGAATGTCTTTGCATTGGAACCCACAGAGGCACAGAAATAAAGGAAGGCCAAAAAACACATGGAGAAGAGAGCTGGAGAATGAAGTTAGAAAGATGGGGGGGGGACATGTGGAGAGCTCCATGCAATGGCAAAGGATAGAACGACTTGGCATGAGTTGGTTGAGGGCCTATGTTCCATAGGGGGGTAGAAAGGCAAAAGAAGAAGAAGCAAAAGACAGTGTGAATTCACCCTTATTCAAGAAGCAGCTAGTGCTCCTCTCCATAAAATCCCCAAACTATCACAGATAAGATGGCTATTCAGAGAGGATGTTATTTCAGCTATACTGAACCAATACCTTGCCTTACTTTTATATTTTCAAAAAATTGACAGAGCAAATGAGATTTACCAAACTTTAAGTTATGGCAGTACGAGACCAATTTTACGGTTCCTTCAGTATAAACTACAAACAGTGAATTAACTAAATACAGAATTTCAGTCTGAGCAATTTAGACTGCATCTTTTGCATTCAATGGTCACATCTGAATATAAAAATATATTAAGTTGTTTCGTTCAAGATGAAATTCTACATACAGCTAAATTGGAAGAAATTGATCCAAACATTCTGAGCAATCATAAAATACTGAAGGACATATACCTAGGAGGAAAAACATTGGCACATTTCATCATGAACCGTTTGATGAATACAAGGGAACAAGATTTTAAAATGACTGCTTGAAATTCCTAGTTGAACTTTATAAACAGTTCAAGAAAAGATTTCCTTTCAGTGAGGACAGCTTGATCGCAAAGTTTAATGTTCTGGATCCCAAAATATCTTGTAATCAAACTATTTCTCCGACATCGACCCACTTGCAGTTCATTTTTCTTCACTCATATCTGAACAAAGTTTAAACAATTTAGATGATCAGTGGAGAAGTTATTGTATGAATGCTGCAAGTTTACCAATTGCTTCAGAGAACATTAGACAGTATTGGTACCAATTAATAAGCAATAATTAAGATTGCTTGAAAAATGTAAAATATGACATTTTATCAGCTTTTATGACCAACCTCACTATTTAGCCTCACTCAGTAGCAGCGGTTAAACGCATATGTTCCCTGATTAACTGTGTCAAAACTACAAACGAATTGTCTGAAAGCAGACACCATAAAAGATCAAATTCTTGCAAAGCAAGAATCAAAAGAGGAAATGAAATGACTGCGACACGGACACCTAAAAAAGAATTGCTGAAAAAAATTGCAAAGTAGTGCCGTTAGCCAGATATACGTGAACAAATGCTTACTTCAATAGCAGTAGACAATTTTACCACTGGCGAAGTCATTTCTGACAAGATTAAGTTATTTTTCACAGAAAATGGATTTGAATAAAATTTGTTTATTGTTAACGGACGGGGCGCCGTCAATGTTAGGTAAGCACCAAGATGTGACTGCAGTAGCACCTCAGATGCAGTCGCTACACTGTCTTATCCATCAAAGTGTTCTATGCAGCAAACTGAGCGAAGAGATCAAAGAAACAATGAATATGGTGATGAAAATAAATTTTATTTGATCCTCATCAAGTCTTTCATCACAGGTTATTTTGGCAGTTACTTGAAGAAACAGAAGTAGAATACAAAGACTTACTTGTGCACAATAACATTTGTTGGCTGAGTAAAGGGAAAGCACTTAACTGTTTGAATTATCAAAGAAGAAATAACGTTTACATAAAAGTGCATTTTTGGCAAATTGTTTTATAAACGATTTGTCTGCTCATTTGAACACATTGAACTTGCAATTGCAAAGAAAAACAAGCCAATCATAGATCTGCTTCATGCAGAGTGGCATGCTTCGCTGCTGAGGTCACTGGTGAGGAGTACTGTCAGGATATTTTCTGCGGTAACGTCTGTGTTGGGAAATAAACAGGCGGACAAAATGGCTGGCTCTGCACAACATGGTGGAATACTGATGCATAATAAGGCAGACGTGGTTAGGGTCTTGTGGGACAGCGTGTACGATTCAGAGGAACAAATGGATCAGAGTCTGGTAAGAGTGATGCAGCAGGGAGTGACGAGGGGTTCTGGCTGCGGCTTGATGCTCAGAGGAAAGGCAGGAGGATGTATAATCACAGTGCTACTGGCACCATTGTACTGGAATTCCTGCTGGCTGCTCAAGTTAGGGACGGAGAGCTTAATAGGAATGTCCCGAGTACTGGGATGTTGGTTCTTGAGACAACTTAACTCAAATCTTGTTGAAAAATGTAACACTTTTAAGATTATCTGCCTTTCTTGTGTAGATTAATGTCCCAAATAATGTAATGTAATATTCATTTGAGACCCTTTTTAAAATCCCTCCTCAGGCTTCTCTTCAAATGCTGAGAAGCTGTTATTATCCTCTGTTGATGAAGGTTCTCTGCAGTTAGTAACTTGTGGATATCCAAAGTTCTAGCACACTGACATTCACTGAATGGTACAGTAAAGTTTGTTGTCCGAAAGGATTCAACAGGAGCAGTTTCCTAATGCTAGAAAAGTTGCTGTATTCATGATCACCATGTTTGGTTCAACCTTCACTTGTGAATCAAGCTTTTCACACATGAATGTCATCAAGACAGTGAAAGTGCACTGAGCAATGATTATCACAATCACAAATGTTGTCACTAAAAAGCCTTCATCAGCATGTGACACAAACAGACAATGATAGAGTTTATTTAGTAGTAACCTGCAGCCATTAGAACAACAACATAAGGAGAACTGACACAAACTGTGCAACTGAAAGGTACAGAAATTGAAAATTTGCAGACACAGAAGGCAACCGTTGATGGTGCAGTAGCAGACTTTACCTTCGACTGTTAAGAGCTGAAAGTTAGAAACGAAAAGTGTGAATAACAGCTAAAGAGCTGTCAGGGTTCACCCTGTTATGAGACAGTTCAGAATGATGATGATTAATCTCGTCATCGCACCCTGCGACCCTTAGTGCAACTCAGTACGTGTATACACACGTATAAACGAGCATGCACGTATGAGCGAAGCATAGTTTGGTCACTGACCAGCGGACTTAACGAAGGTTTTTATCACCGCGTGAACTCTGAAGCACAGAACAAAACGGGTGTACAGGCTAGACTCTGGGGATTCTGGACCCGATGCTTGACGTATGCTTGTGTGATGGCTGTGTAGCTTGACGTCGGAGGAGAGTTTAGATTGTGCTAGATTAAGAGACAGTTCGTTTTGACTTGTAGAAATGTACTAGTGTAGTTAGCTGTAATGCATTTTGTTCGTAGTGTCATTAATTGTATTTAATTCATTACAGAGTAGATAGCATGTGTTCTAGTTAGATCTCAGTTAATACAAAATTTAAGGTAGTAGCTAGACCGTGTCAGTAGTCATAACTATAAGCCAGACCATGCATTGTTGGTTGCGTTAGCACTGTCAACGCACCCAGGCCTACACGTGGCGTATGCCATAGCGTCTTTGGAATCAGGAGACAGCAGTTTGAGCTGGCGCTGTAAGGAAGATTGGTAGCGGCTCAGAGCTTATTTCATGAACGCGTAAAGGCGCCTCTAAGCAATTTTAAAGTTAGACACGGCCTGGTTCCAGAATAAGGAGCGCTACTCCTCCTGAGGTGTACCACCACTTCGTTTGTATCCTTAATAAAGATTGTGTGTGTGTTGCAACCAGTGTTTGGCTTGAATGTGCTTGTCAACAGTGTTTTCCTGTCACTAGCCTATAGCAGAGCCTATGGAATCGAACCCTAGACAATTAGGTTCCTGACAGGAGCAATGAAGCAGAATGTCAGCATCTCCGAGATCAGCTGGCTGCAGAAGGTGCTCAGTCATTAACTTTAAATGCAGAGCTTGAACTCCTGAAGAAATCGGAAAAAGAAAAGACATATTTGCAGAGAGAACTCCAAGACTTATTGTCACAGCACACAGATGAGCTGCTGAAAACCCAGGATGAAAGAGACCAAGAGAAGGAAAAGGTGGGTCATTACGAGAATAAAGTCAAAGAGTTCAAAGAGACGCTGCAGATGGAAGCTAAAAAACTGAAATTGAAGCGACAGGCAACGTATCATTATAACTTTCAGTTTCTTCTGCACAAAGCCATTTGAAACGACCTGTGGAGTTATTATTATTAATATGATAATGATAATGTTTATTTATAATTTCAACGGCAAGTTGGAAATATGTGTATTTCAATGAAAAGTGAGTTTTATTTAATCATTACAAAAGATTGTAGCACACGTTACATTATAGTCATTTACAACACTGTTTCAGGTATTTTATTGTAGACTAGGCCCTAGGCATAACAGTTTATTAAAGTTACGCTTTGAAAATGTCAACTGTATTATTAATCTTTCCAGACTTGGAATCGGGCCACTGTCCTGTGACGATCCCCATTTTCAACATTTTGGCCTGCAAACAAACTTAGTTGAATAGCCTTGTTTTACAGTGACTGCAGAAAACTACAGTTAAGTGGAAAGTTTACAATAATCTTTTCAAGCCCGAGCAGTACATGCATTAAAAAAACCCAGGCACTGCACACACACACAAAACTTTCTTACTGTATAACTCTGTTCACCTGCTGAAATGTATTTGGAGAAACTGGATAAACTAGAAAGACTCAGAACAAACATTTAGATCTCCATCCACAACTGTGCTAGTTTTTGGAGTAACTGTACCTAGTAAAATAGTAAGCGTTTCTTTTTCATAACTGAAGCACCTGCATGAAAATGAGCATGTTAATGTGAAGTTAGCACTAACTTAAATGTATGAAGCACTTCATCCTTATAGTATAGATACAACATTGCGGCTCTAAAATTTGTAGGCAGTCAAGAAACAATCAATTATCTTGTAGTAACCTGGAGATGGTGGCACATAATGAGTGTTAAAAGGAATTATCAGGCAGGAAAACCTGCAATACTTTTGCCAATTCCCAAACATCAATTAATGACGAGTCGCTTCATTATCTGAAAGTGTTTCTTGTCTGGTTGACTGAATGGGCCAAGATCAGAATCAATCAATCAGAAAACTAACAAGAGAGAAACCAAATGCTTTACTGCATTCGGTAAATGCTGTGAATGAACTGGCTGACTTATTTGTCAACTTTAAATGTGGAATTCTTACTTTTGTACAAACAAACAGATAACTGAGAAGATTGATTTGGTGAATCCTGACAAGTGTCAGATGCAAATTGTCTAGTGTTAGTGACACACTTTGGAAGCAGAAAAGAGATTGAAGATTAATTACATATTATGCCTAATATAATCCATTCACAGAAACTTTGCTGATGCTGTGAGAAATGGGGATGATAAATGTCATGTTTTTGAAGATGTCATCCAGTCTGATGTAGACAAAGTCTATTCCAAACGGATCCTAATGACCCGAGTTGTTTTGTGTTAAAGGCACAGAGGAAGCATTAGTTTAAACTGCTGGATTTGGGTCTCGTAAAATCACTGCTGGATTTGGGTCTCGTAAAATCAGTAGAAAAGTTCAATGCATTTCATGTAAGACTTTACTATAAACATGTTACTCAAAAAATAGTGGCAATTAGAGAATATTTCTTTCCAAACAACAATCACTGAGTTAAAAAGTGCCTTGTTGAAGGTCACCACCACTGAATCAGACACTGTAAATAAAAGTGCATTAAATTATTATGCCTGAATAATAAAAGCCACCAGCGATCCACACAGAACACATCTCTGCCTATCGAAAGAACACCATCCATAAACCCAATCGGTGTGCATGTAAGAACAGTTTCCAGACCATGAGTGAAGACAATGAGCCACAGGCAACCTCATCTGTGGACCAACAGTCATCCCAGACATTCCCCTTAAATGCAAATCAAAATCCATATGGCATCACCAGTGGCAGCAACAGTGCCCCAGACGGCAACTGCAGCATTGTGTATTAAACATTGATTTCAGCGTCACGTATATTATCACAGTGATTCCCTGATGAATCTATAGTGACTGTATGGCATCCTCGAAGATGGCAACTGCAGCATCGTGTAATAAACATGGACTCCAGCGTCACGCATCTTATCACAGTGATTTCCTGATGAATCTATAGTGACTGTATGGCATCCTCGCAGAATGAACAGTCCATCCTTTGCTAGGTGCAGATATCAATGGGCTGACTGCGACGCTAAACCCGATTCAATACCAGAAAAAATGTTACAAGAACTAAGTTTGTGTGGGTATCAACGACATTATGGACAATGAGACCATAAGTACCTCATAATTATCCACATTGTTGGCGCTAATGCGCATAAAAATTTCCCAATTTAGAAATGTCTCTGTTATCAATAGTTATTCCATATTATGAATATCAGAGATGTGTGGCAGATGCAAGCAATTTCACACGGCAGAAATTCTGCTCAGATCACAACATTACTTTTATTAACTGCACCCACACCTCCTAAAGTACTCGGCTGCATAAGACACCCCATGCCGTGCCATTCAGTAAGTCCTTGGGTTTACCGATGATGGGCACAAGACATAAAGTGGCACAGGTGAAAGCGCATGTAAGGATATCAGCAAACCACCCACTACAGAACATTATCAATGATATAAAAGAGATGCGTCTCAAAAGAGGCTCCTCTTGGATGGCCGAAGCAGAACATCTTATCAAGCACGTATGTGACCTAGACGAGATCAGTCATAGAAAACAATAGATGGATACACCAGTAGACATGCATGACTTGTCTAAGTTTGTCATAAAACTGGGAAAGTACTGCAGGAGTCAGATACCTGCCACTGTAGGCACCGAGATTAGGGCACTGATAGATCATAATCTATGCCCAGAAGATGTCATTTACACAGATGTGTTCGTAAAGCGTGGATTAAGATTGGCATGCACAGCACAAAGGATGGGGAAAACAATAATATGATAGTGGTGCGTACCAGACAACTACGTCAAGTGTGACCATGGAGATAACTACTGCTTCCAGAGCACTCGTATTGGTAGCAAAACAAGCGACCACACATGTGTGACTGTAGTACAGGATACATTTTTACATCTCCCTAGAGTGAAAATTTTTGTGTTAAAACATCTTTTGCGTTTGGAGGATAGAAAAGTATTGCACACAGCAGATACTTTTTCCCCACATTGCTTAGCACAGGGCAGACAGCTACGGCCGGGAACATTGCAGCGAAAGGGTTTCAAAGTGCCTCTTGGCAATAGTGGATCCAGACTTCAAGAAAGCTAACGCCAGCAGAAAGTGCTCCAACTGTTCAGATGCTCACCGTGCTAGGTACCTGGGCTGTCCATACCTGAAGGAGATCAAGAAAGCAATGACTACTGCTTTCACCGGGATGACCCCATACTCATATTCAGAGGCAATGCGGAAAAATGAGGCGCCCAGAACAACCAGGCTTCGAGAAGAAAGAAGAGGCGTCCACTGCATCAGAAACGACAACACTCGATAATGAGTTTGCGCTGCTGAAAACCGAGAATCAGACCCTCAGGGACGAAAAACAGAGTCCAGATAACAGGCCTCAGAAGCCTAATGCAAGCGACACTATAAATGCAGAAACGACCACAGGCCAAAGTTGCAGACATGTCAAAATTCAAGACTCATACAAACAAAAATGTCATATATGAAGCAAAGCAAGGAATCCAAAGAGGCGACCACCCATCTATGATCTGGCAACATTGCATCGCCACCTGATAAGCAGACGACAAACAAGCCGCCATTTTATTGACCTAGTTAGATGTGCATTGTTATGAAATCAGCATGGGGCAAAAAGCTAACATTAAATTCTGTCTTAAACTCAGAAAAAGCGCCACTGAAACAGTTGAACTGATGCGACTATTTTATGGGGATAATTGTTTATCTGTGCAACAGATTTTCAGGTTGTATTCACGATTCAAAAGTGATGAAGAAATGATTACTTATGCAACTAGACCTGGACGCCCAGTTTCTGTTCCTAATGAGGAACTCATTGCAAAAGTCAGAGAACGGATATAAGACTGTGAAGATGATGGTGGATGAATTTGATGTTAATACAGACCATTTGTAAAATTTTAGTGGAAGATTTCTGCAAGAAAAAAGTTACTTGCCGGTCTGTACCACATTCCTTGTCTGATGATCAAAAACATCAAAACACATCACAAAAATTAACATTTCTTAAATTCGATTGTTGCAGAAGATGAAACGCCAAAGTGCTCAGTGGAAGTCATCATCATCATTGGTCCATTTCTTGAGGAAGTGGTTTATTAAGCCAATCAGAACACTTGACTCATATAAAAACGCGCACTGACGCCGTCCTGCATTTTTTTGGTTATGGATGAGAGAGTTTTACTGTACAAACTATAATTATGGAAAGGTAAACAGAGGCTACAGACAAAGAAAATATACATTTCATGGCAATCAGTACTCTGAGAAACATGAGCAAGAAGCTGGAAGTGATGAAAGTAGTTTTGATGATATAAACCGACCATCTACGTCTGCTTCTAAAATCAAACTATGACCTCAAACCTTGCAGACTGGGTTTGATAAAGTGGAGGAGCTCATTGGTTTTCGATTTGCTGACGTTCAGCTTCTGATTAACTTTATAAATACTTTAATGAGCAGTCAGTGCAGACAACCTGTGGGCAAGAACAAGTCCTTTGTAACAAGAAAAAAACTTGCAAAGTTTACTTTCTGCTGTCATTGTCAACATAAAATTTTATTTATGTCCTCTGCAAAATGTGGGAAGACTTGTGAAATCAACAGAAGGTACGCACATGCTCTCCTTGCTATAAGAAGGAACTATATGCATGCAAGAAATTTCTTGGCAATATGATCATGCCAACAGATATGTGTAAGAGCACTTAAAAAGAAGAAAATTCTTCATGCTACAGAGACTGCTGCAAACACAAGTATGCAGAGAGTTGCAGCTGAGTCTTAGCAAACGAAAGAAGCAATAACAGCATCCTGTGATGGCACATGGAAGAGAAGGGGATTCCAGAGCAAAAATGGTGTGGTCTCTCTTCTCACCGTGGATAGGCCTAACTCCAAAGTTCTCAGTAATTATTGCAGCCCTTGTGCAAAACACAAGGAGATTGAAACTGCAGCCGAGTTTCAGGCATGGAAGCTTTCTCGTGTTTATACCTCTGTTAAGAATCAGGTAGCATGGAGCACTGGAAATATTCAGGAGACAGTAAATCATACACTGCAGTTGAAACTGCAGAACAACCTGTGTACACAGATGTTGATATTGCAAAATTAGAATGTTGTGGGCATGTGCAAAAGAGAATAGGGCGACACTTTAC
This sequence comes from Candidula unifasciata, assembly GCA_905116865.2. NCBI lineage: Eukaryota > Metazoa > Mollusca > Gastropoda > Stylommatophora > Geomitridae > Candidula > Candidula unifasciata. Next base: position 468,619 of record CAJHNH020004201.1, read on the forward strand.
TAATAAAGTAAATGAGCTGAAGAAAAAGACCTTTATGCACAATGGCAAGAGTGTTCGGGGAAATGGTGGGAGAGGTAGTCTGATGAAAAAGGCAATTCTAAAGATTCAAGGACACTACGGTGCTGCAATAAGAAGTGTGACAGTACTGGCAATGACCACTGACACTTCCCTAGTTACCTGTATAGTTTAGGACAGTTTAGGGCAGAAGTTATATATATATATATATATATATAACAGAAGTTAGAAGACGTGATTCTACCCCTGTAGAAACATGAGTGTTGCTTACGCCGACTTCGATATTTTCGGTCGCCTAGCAACCGGCTTTACCCTACCACTAAAAACCAGATAGGACTAGTTTTACGTTCGAATCCTGGACTATCAGTTTGGCGACTAATCACAGCGCACGAGACTACCCGTCCGACCAATCTTTGGCGCATGCGCATGGCTGTGGTTACGTGGAGTACACGTGGGACGCGAACGCCATCTTTTCGGTCATTTCATTCTCAGAGCCAGTTGAGCAAAGATCGGCCAGTTTTCAAGTTCAGTTAATTTCTACGAGTTTCATATTAATTCGTTCTGGATTACTGTAGTGATTTCTGACAGATCTGAGGGGTAAATTGGCACTCTTCCTCTAATTGTAAAACTTCGGTATGTGTACCCTTATTTTCTATTAAGGTATTATTAATTAATATTAAGAATTGTTATCCCTGAATTTGCTGGCTGAAGTTCGAGAGGTGACCGATATCAAAATATATTGCCACGTGGGTTTTCACCTCTACAAGTTAAGTACCGAAGCTAATAATTAAATGCAGTGTACTATGTAAGCCATTGTAACTGAATTAGATTAATATTTAATTCAGTTAATATATTCTGAAGGGCCCAGAGAACCAGCAAATTCGGGAAACGACTTGTTCTTTTTTTGCACACGCTTATGAGGGTCTTAACTATCTTCCCCCAGCCCTGCGGCATTTTTCATACTACCAACGCCAGCCATCGATTAGTACACAATTGTACACAGACAAAGAGACTATTTAAGGAATTTGATTCCAATATTTTTAACCGACGTGTCGTATTTTCTAACGTCCAGGTGTCGGAAGTGAACGTTTAAGAACATTCAGTGGACTAACTGTTGGGTTACACACTGAACATCAGCAGTGGACCATCTACTACAGCCGGGGATACCACAAGAAATCACAGCTACAAAAGCCAAGTGTTCCACCTCGTCAAACCTTTAGGAATCTCCCTGGGTGAGCTGTACTCGTGCGGGGAAGGAACTGGACCGAGTAGACATTACTCATTCCCTAATGATGATACCCACTGTGGTTTAAAGAACACCAAACCACAGTCAATTTTTAGCCAGTCAGTTGTCAGTAGAATTAAAGCTGCAAAATTATTCTTCATTCTTCTCGTCTGTCTTTGTTGCTGTACGTGAGTTATAGTTGAGTAAGCGAGAAGAGGGCATTCTTTGCTTTCTCTCTGGGGGCTCTTTCTTAAACAGTGGCAGAGGAGTTACCACCAAGATAACTAGCTTGCCTTAGCACCACACCATCGGTGTGTGGTAGACTTATCTTCTTGTCCTCTGTCCCAGGAGTAATATCTCGGTCTCTCTACCCTAGTAGACAATGAAGTTACCATACTTCTAGTGAGCCATACTTCTAGATATCTCCTGTATAGGAACCCTACCCTACCTAGGGCTCTCCTATAGTTGTGACAGGAAGAAACATCAACAATGTGCCTCAGATGTGAAAAGAAATCTGGGCCACATGGGAGCACACAAACCATGACCACATTAACTGTGGAGATCGGTGCCCTCCCAAGAATGAGCCTGCAGCAGATCCTGACAGAAATGCTTTCCCTCCCTACGTGTGTGAGGCCATCAGACCTGTCTTTGAAACACTCACCAGTGAGACCTTACTGTCAGTTTGCTCATGGAAGGGACACAAAACACAAATGAGTTTTCATAATTTGGCAAAGATGCCCAAAGACTGGTTTTGTTGAAAGGCTTAGACCAACTCTTGCAGTTTATGATGCTACTGTGGTTTTAAATGATGGTGGGAGGGGTAGGATACCTATATTTGCGAATCTGGGGATGCCTAGTGGGCTCTATACCAGACTTTTTTTTTCAGTGAGCTGGATAGAACAAGAATAAACTCAGCAGCTACAAGATTATAACCGAGTGTACGGCAAGTGCAGAGAATAGTGGCTGTCATGCATGACAAAGACAAAGAGGATTTTTACCTTACTAGTGCCCATGAGTAGTCCAGGTTAATTTTACACATAGTTCACATCTAGGGACATCACACAAATTATATTATTAGCTTATGTGCCAGATATTATGAACTGACTGACTGATTCAGTATGTTAAAACTTTCAAAGCCGTTTTCTCAAAATAATGTTTTCGCACATGTGCGCTACGGTTATCAGGATAATTTCAAACTATTCTACAGTAGATTCTGTTTTTAACCTGCAGGACTTGTGTCAGCAAACGCTGCAACTTTTAGACATCAATAAAAGAACATCTCACAAAGATACAGAGTTGACAGAGGTTCAGATTATAGCTTAACTATATCGAAGCAGCTACACACAAACTTCCAGCTCCATACGTAGAACATTTTTTAAACAGGACTGAAAACGCTACTGGAACAAAATTTTCTCATCGCCTAAATATGTAAATAAGTATGAAATAAACGTATCTAACTTTATTTTTTCTGTGATTTATTGTTTGTGTGATAGATAAGGAAAGCCCTTGCAAAAATTCATAACAATCTGACCATATTTAAATATATTTAACCATCAGCAAAAACGAGCATAATATTCCAGCTTGTTCCCTCCCCTTTAAAAAAGCGCCTCGTTCATGCTAGAACTATAATGAACATTTATATATTAAATATTTTCTGACATCTAAACACATTAACGAGATTTTAACACTGTTGGCCATGGTAGTGGTCTGAACATTATTTCTTGGAACATTCTTCCTAATTAAATGGACTTTACAACTTTGCAGAAAGTTAGCCCTGGGTACTTTTCTAAAGGTGAACAGAATTCATCAGAGAACACAATTTACTGCATCAGATCAACTCAGTTTACCCTACCTGAAAGCTTATTTCGACATAGAACTGTGTCTTTGATATATTTTGATTCGCTCTCATTGTTGAAAGAACATGTCATTCTAGATCTACATGGCAAATAAGGTTGTCATCTGCCGATAGCTGAAGTCTTTGTCCAGAATTGGTGTATCTGAAGTACTCCTGGACTCTTGCTGTGATCACAAGTATTTTCCATCACTGGAGCTTGGTGAACATCTACTTGGTGGAGCTGAGGAAGAAGGATTCAAGTCATCCCATAAACCAGTGCAGATAAGTCTATCTAGAGTAATCTGGAGTCAAAGCCATCAGGAACATTAGTGCCTGACACTTTTACCTTCTAAACATATACACAGTAAGTTATGATGAATATCACAAGTGACATTGGAAATCCAGCGGACACTTTGAATTTCAGACTTTTGTATTGTCTTTCTGTTTGAGTCCTTTCTTTAATCAGCCACTAGAGATCTATTTCTTATGTGTAAGCTTTAAAGTTTATTTTATGAACTTTAATAGGAACTAGTTGTCTTTTCATTTTAGAAGTCTTGTTAACCAGCGCGGGACTAGTCTTTTTTAACCATGAGACGCTGATGTATATTTTGAAGGGGGAATATGCGCAACTACTGATGTTTTCAGAGTGCTGTGATGATAATCCAACTGACACCTCAATTCCAAGAGTACTATTGAGACCTACACTGTCTCATCTGCATGCAGAATATGCACTAAGAAGATTACAACTGCTGATACTCTCACCATTTTTTATTTCCTCACATGAGCTCCCATTTATTTCTTTATAATTACAATATAATCAGTGACTATAGAATTAACTCATGCCAGATGTCCAGTGCTAGGAACTGTCAAGAAGATTCATCCTATGCTGTTTTTCAGCAAAGACACATACCATACAGTTGATCATGTGCAGTGGTCTCTCCAGAATGTCTTGTAGTCCATCAAGGCAGGTGTTAAAGGTGCAATTCTGCAACATTATTTTTTTAATCAAACTAATATAATACATACTGGCAAAATTTGTTTATGGCGTGCACATTCACAATCTGTCTAACTGCCTGTCACTGTCCTCATCTCTATGCCATACTGCAGGATTCCAGACTCAATTCTAATGTATAGTGTGTGAACCTAGGCAACGGACAAATAATCATTAAGTTAAATTAGGGCTCTGGAGAAGTAAACACAGAAGAATTGGCTGTGTTTGTTGTAGTTTGGTATAAAGAGGTGTTGAACTATATGTGGTAGTGCATCCATACCAGGGCTCATTCCAGTCAAGCTCTATCTACACGTCTGTGTGGTCGTCATCCTAAAAAGCTCAGTCAACGCAACTGGGGCTGATGTTTCTTTTAAAACTGAGTGCATCTGCTTGGGAAGCAAGAGACCAACAGTCTCCAGATCTGTCAAAACGGATGTGCATTCAACACCATAGTCCTGGAAAAAGATCAAAGTCCAGAAGTGGAGAAACACCCAGGACTTTCTGTCAGAGTTTACAGCCAAATAATGTGAAGAAAAAGAGGCTCCATTTCATGGAAACCATAACAAAGAGGCTTTCAAGAGACCTGGAATGAAAAGAGGGTTCTTAACAGTGAATGAGAGGCAGGTAAAACATTTAAGCCACATTTAAAAAAAAATCTTAATAAAAAATAAAATAGAGAAAACTTAAAAGCAAGAGAATAAAAGTAAGGCAACAATACAGGGGAAAGGATAACGTCAGGAAACTTATGAGCAGCAGGCTAAGAGAATGTACAATTATGGCGAGAGACACAATGCCTGACCATTTATTGCTGCTAATTTAATTATTAGAGCACCAGTTTTTCCCCAAATGGGTTCTAAGGCTCTGTTTTGTAGAACAAAGAATAGACTAAACGCTGCATGTGAAACAATGAAGCTAGTGATAAGCTGTCAGGGCCAGATTAAAAGTTAGAGGGGCCAATATGAATCAACTGCTGGATGATGTTAATAGGTCACACATATTAATTAATCAGAATACATAGTTTGCAATTAACCTCTTCATAACTCTCTCTTCTAACTTCAATGAAAGTCTCTGTATTGAAGTGGTTAATATGTATACACTAGACTCTATAGGTTCTGGGTTCAGTTTTAGACCGACCTGGACTCCAGTTAACATGTGCAGTTATTCTAGAAGTTGTTGAAACTGGAGGAGAGCACTTTGCATATGACACCTTAGGGGACAAACAACAAACAGCCCTCTGCAGACAGAGACCGAACCTGATGGAATTAAACCCCGCTACAATGGAGCCGATCCTCTTGTCTAACTTCTGATTATATGAGACTTTTAATAGTAAAACATCTGGGAGGAGGGTGAGAGGAAGACCAAGAAAATATGGATAAATAGTGTAACTAAAACCTGCAAAAAAATTAACAAATCCCTCATCCCAGAAGGGCAAGACAAATACAGAAAACCACGACACTGGGCTACAGCTTTATACGAGTGAAACAACAGAAAAAAAAATATTATGCTACAGCTTTTGTTCAACAAAACAAATTCTTATGCTGAATTCATACCTGGCTGGTTTTTGAGTGAGAAAAGCACTGAAAACGTTCATCCCCAGGATGTATGGTCAGATAGTCTCTAGCAAGAATGGTTACTTGGTCTCATCATTTCCCATGCCTTGAGAGGATCACTTGTACAACCTTAAACATTAACAGAAATCATTTGAGATCATCTTCTTCTTCATGTTCACCGGTGGAAAACTCCTGGTTGTTCACCCACCTCTGGACTTTAGTCTTGTTCCAGAACCTGAGAGTTGTGTGCACACCCATTTTACATATCTGACTTTTCTGTATGCAGACTGTTAGTTCTTTGCCTCTCAGGCAGATGCACTCTGACTTCAAAGAAAGCCCCCAGTTAGTTGACTCATACAACGTGCTTGTTAGGGAGGCAGTGGGTCTATTCTTGTTTTTCTAACAAGAAGCACAGGTACAACCATACAGCATGTTACATTGTTACATGCAACTGTGCCATACACGATAACGACACTCACATAACCTGTATGCAAAACATTAAAATATTAGATCACATGTTAGTAATTCAACTACATTATATCACTGCTTTTCCCCCCCTACATGGCCAAATTTTTTTGCGTACAGTGATTTAAAAGAGTCATTAAGTAAGGGGTCTGAAATCAAACCCATAACCTTCAGAGGGCCAGGCAAATGACTAACCACTTCGTTATGGAGATGCAGTATTATTTTTATTGCATTAGACACATGATACACAAGCTCTGAAGACATAAAGAGAAGTACTCTCAGAACCACATGAAATCACAGTGACCAAACACCAACAAACGTCTCAACAATCACTGACTGAAGACAGCTAAAGGTGTGGCCACTCAGATTTGCGCAGTGATCTGTCATCATTGGGTACAGCTGGCCTCCCATTACACAAGTATATATACTATAATGAGCACAGCAAGCCAATATTACACAAGTGGGTGAACAGCACTGGATAATTCATCAGGCCAGCACAGAAACAAGACCAGATCAGCCACAACTTCTGAATATTCTGAAATGAATTTGTTGCTTATTTTTAAGTTTATCTAGGACTGCACCTGAAGATTTGACACCCACTTACTCAGAGGGCCACTTTCTGGATGCCAATCCAACAGGTCCAAATTATGTTTAACTGTATAAAACTGGGGCACTTAATTCAACAGTCAAAAGGTTGTGAACAGTGCCTGTAGATGGCTTTTCCCTGTAAGAATTCACGGGCCCCATTTTGAGAGTGGAAAAAGAACAGAGCCAATACCCCTTAACATGCATGTCATTTTCTAAAATTAGGGATGTTCTTAAATCACATGTGTTGGGCCAAATGGTGCAGATATCGCAGTCTCACTGTCAACTACAACACACGTTCCAACTGCTCTTTTTAGGGTGAAAGCAGAAGAAATTGAAGATAGCTATTAATTTTAGTATGGCCTGTGTTTAAACTGAAAAATTGGGCTCCAAATTTTTCCTGCTGAGACCATGGATGTCATAAGGGTTTGACTAACATTTTATTTTTCAAAAAAAATGACACATCTTCCGACTTGGCCTTGACAAAAAAAAAAAAAAAATGGTGCAGCCCAATTTTCCCTGTGTCCGTCTATTTAACTAGCCATAAGGCACCCTCAGAGCCACATGAAATCACAGTGGCTAGACACCAACCAACGTCTCAACAATCACTGACCGGAGACAGCTGTGGGTGTGGCCACTCAGATTTGCGCAGTGATCTGTCATCACTGGGTACAGTTGGTCTCCACTGAACAAGTAGATGTACTACAATGAGCACAGCAAGCCTACACTACACAAGTAGATGTATAACACTTTACACAGCAAGCCTGCACTACACAAGTAGATGTAAAACACTGGGTAAAGCAAGCCTACACTACACAAGTAGATGTAAAACACTGGGTATAGCAAGCCCACACTACACAAGTAGATGTAAAACACTGGGTATAGCAAGCCTGCACTACACAAGTAGATGTAAAACACTGGGTATAGCAAGCCCACACTACACAAGTAGATGTATCACACTGAGGAATCCATTAGGCCAACACAGAAACAAGATACATAAAAACAGATCAGCTACAACTTCTGTATGCATTTTAAAGAATTACTGAATGTCATAATTAGTCCAAAGATGTTGAGCTGCCTAAAACTCTCAGAGACTGCAGTCTGGAGGTCTGATACCAAGTTACTCAAGGAGCCACCTTCAGGATGCCAATCAAACATGAACAAATCCCACTCACCCTGTTTTTCATCAATATAAAGTTCTACTGGGGACACCCTTCATTCAAAGTCATTCTTTTAATAGTGCGGGTGTTCTATATTGGTCAGGGACTCACTCTGTAACTATTAGAGATGCAGTAGCTTTTCCCTGTTATGTGGAAGTACTGGGCACTTGGAGAAGAGTTGATTATATTACAAGAGTGTGAAGAAAAAAATATGAATAAATGTGCATGCTAGAGATTGCCAGAGTTCAGATGTCTATTGATTTTAATATTTATCATCTTGTTGCAGTTATACATCACACAGGATCGCAGTCAAGTCTTTCATTCTATTCAAACCTGTGCAATCCCTCTGGTATGATTTTAAACTGAAAAGTAGGCTCTGGCCTTTTTCCTGCTAAGCAGGAAACAAACGTACCTAGGTACAGACGTATGCCATTTAACATACACACACACACAAATATGCAGCCTGCTTTTCTCTTTGTCCATCTACTTAGCAACCTCTCATGTACCCTCAGAGCCACATGAAATCATAGTGACCATACACCAACAAGCGTCTCAACAATCACTGACCGGAGACAGCTGAGAGTGTGGCCACTCAGATTTGCGCAGTGATCTGTCATCACTGGGTACAACAAGTCTGCAAACAGGTACTAGCACTAACATATTTTCTGATATAAAATGATATTACACTTGCAGTTACTGAAATGGTTTTACTTTTTAGGTCACACCGTTAATACTATGGCTGGTAGTAAATCTTTCCACACACAAAATCTCTTGCTTCTTTCTTTCCTCCAGTCCTTTTCTGCTTTCAGCCTCAGGTCTTGGTGTAAGCCTTTTGTGTGCTACGTAGATGCTGACAGTCTAACATATTTGACCAGTGGTAGTTTTTTTTTATCTTGTGTTTTCCAGCTAGCTTTTATCTATGGCCGGTTTGTTGGGCCTATAAGTTTCAGGAAGTAGTTAGCTGACCAGACAGATCCCGCCTGGCAAGCCAGAACCCTGTTAGCATAAGACCTCACAGCCTGTTTTCTGGTGCTGTTCTTCACTATTTAATCTATCACTTTCCATGGCCAAGCTGGCCAGTATTTTCTTTTTGTACACCCTGCCGTGTCTGGAGCCTGAACTGTAGAGCATTATGTTGGGCACGGAAACCCCTAACCCATCATTGTGTGAAGTCGTTTATTTCCCTATGAGTGTCCTGAATTACCCACCACGGAATTTAGAAATAATAAACAGACTGTCAAACTCTAGTGGTCTCTACATAGAAAGAAAATATGTAAAGACTCTTATGCCAGTAGTGCATCAGGCATATGATACTAAGCATATTTTTAGAGGCCAATCAGTACTCATCTTTGTACAGTGGTAATGTAAAGTTGCAGTCACTAATTAATGAAATGCAGATCATTCTCTGGCCGAAGCAGGAGTTTATCACTGACAAGTATAGCTATGGAGTCGACAGAAAGTCTAAGTATTGTGTGCTGTGTGTTTATACGCCTATAAAACAAGCTTTACATTCAATTACTCTAAATATGCTAACCAGCTGCACTGTAGCAAAAGCACTTTCATAAACTACAAAATACAATCCATTAAAAAAAATGTGGGAAAATAACTAAACAAGAAATCACAAATGATAAAAGACCCTTATTATCTTTATGTTGGTTACATACCTCTTCTCAGATATGTGTGCTCATTTTTTTTTCTTCCAGGGGGCATTTCCTTCTGCATGTTTATGTAGTTCTATCTGTGTATACTTAATCTTGCTGATGAAAGCTTCACAGCCTGAAGGTGTTTGTGATTGTCATCTTGCAGTGGTAAATTTTATACCTTTCTGTACAAATTTACCAATCATCCTGAAAAGTATAACAATTCCAATCATCTGCTGAAATAAAACCGACCTAACAATTTAAAGAAAAAATGAAAAACTTCAAAATGTCCTCAGATGGCCCCACGCTGTGTCAACATGGCTGTCACTCTGTTCCAAGATCATCACCCACATGGTGACATCAAGGATGGAATGGCATGGTCTTTCATCATTGGTACACAGTATCAACTACATTGTTGTAAAAGGTGTGTTGTATCCACACTAACATTTTTTTTCGAAGGGGCCACTACGGCAAATATTTTTATTTTTTTTATTTACAGATGCGATGACTTTCTTTTATCTTCTATCTGGCTAGCATCATCTCACGACGAGCAGAAAATGGACGACTGGAAAAACAACACGATACTGTTCAGCACTTTAATCTTCTATTCGCCGCCTACACAGCCGGCACATGAAATAGACTACTGTCCAGGCACACATTATAACTCAAATATCAAAAGTATCTATTACCTTCTGTTCGAAATCACAATCATCCTACACTATCATAATGAACGAAAACACAACAGCTGTCCTGACAGAAAAACTAACATGGCCCGCAGACATCATATTGCCTGCCAGCTTTTTTTGCCAAGTTGGACTGGAACAAATTCACTCAACACATGTTGAATCCACACATCTTCCATCATTGTCCATGCACTCTGTTCCTGGGCCCAAACGAGACTGCCTCTCAGCCCTTTCTACGCTATTATATAGTCTTCTAATCCCCGCTTCGTTTTTCCCAAATATTCCGTGTCCCTTCTGTCTCACGAATTCCATTTGACTGGACATGGTGCGTGGCACGTGATTCCTCGTACTTTGCATGAAGTTCGACAGTCAACGTTTCTATTCACGTGAATAATTATGCTTCACACAAAGTTTGACTATCAGCCTTTTTCTATAACTCACATGAAGTTCAGACTCAACAATCCCCGTGCCGTCCCAGTTAGAGTCAAAATATTCCACTCACATTTATTACTGACATCATCTGTCGGGCATAAATTGACTGGGAGAAAATGAGATTCACTACAACAGAGTTAAGAGCAATTATTTTATGATGATCATTTGAAGGGATACATGTTATTACATTTACATACTGTGTAAAAAAATCATGGTTTTCATGGCAATATCCGCACCTTGGGGGGAAAAACAACAAGTACACAGAATCCTTAAATTACGTATTAAACAATAGATGATAGATTCATGACCTTTGATTCTATTTAGAGGTACAGGTATAGTTTATTTACTTTAAACATGTTTTTAAATATTTTTCGCAGAATTTTAAAATGTAGGTTTATTGAAAAAGTCAAAACAATCTTGCATCATAAGACAATAATCAAATTTTAAAGAAGAAAAACTTTCTAAAATCTACTTTTAAAATAACCAGTCCCTATAATATTGTTTAAGGAGTATCCGTACCAAATGTCATGATTCTAGTCTTTATATTAGCTGAGATTTTAGGAATTGACACACACAACACACAGAAATATAGAGATGTGAGAAAACTGACTTTAAAATTTTTTTTAAATCTTAAATAAGGTGCATGGGTTAGTGCTTTTAGTATTAATGTTTCAATGCTGAATTGTTTATGAATGACATAAATTTTGTGTGTAATCTATTCTACGAATGCCGAACTTTGGAAAAACACTCAAAAAGTGATATTTTTGTCATAAATTGAAAAAAAATGCTGTCTAGTGACAGCTATTCTAAGTTCAAAAAAAAATTTATATTAAAATACCACAGAACGCTGATTATAAATGTTACTGGCAGAAAGTCTTCAATATTATATAATGATAAATGAATTTAGGCTTTATTTATTAGGTATTGCAATAGTATCAAACTGGGCAGAATTTTAAATCTATCTTGCCCACAACCAAAAAATAATACCCACTGTTGTTTAACTTAGTGTTTGAAGTGTCTAATAAAGCTATATATGACATCAAGGATGGAATGGCATGGTCATTCGTCATTGGTACACAGTATCGACTACACTGTTAATTAGACTTGGATAGAACGAAACCGCTGATCCCCAACCAGTATGTCATAAAAGGCAACTAATTAGGGATATTTTCTCTGTAAGACGAGTGCATCTGCCTGAGAGATGAGGAACTAAGTCTGCACACAAATAAGCCAGATCTGTAAAACAAATATGCCTGCAAAATTCAAGTTCTTAAATTAAACTAAAGTACAGAAGTGAACTAACAAAACTTTCTGCCAGAGTTTACAGCCGGTGAGCATTCAGAAGAAAGTAAAAGTAAAGAAATTTTCCATACCGTGAGATATGACCTGTATTAGTCACACACTGCTCCTGGCCCCATTTTATAGACCAATCAGCACTCTGGGTGATGTGATCTGTATCAAACTAGCACCTTTACTTCTGAAGACATTCCCTGGTAACCTAAAATGGAGAGACCATATCAATTATCAAATCCACCCTAAGAAATGTAACAATATTATTAGGATAAATAATATGGGTGTCAGCTCCAGTGCAAGCATGGGGGCTATCTGAGATCCCCTAGAGCAGGGCTATTCAACTGGCGACCCAGGGGAAATCTTGCTCGTGGACACCTAGCAGGTGGCCCGCAGATGATTACCAGCTGTACTGTATTAATGATCTTTCCATGCTGGGGTTCAGACCTCTAGCCCATAATGACCCCTATTTGAAAACAATTCAGGCCCCTGGTTGAAAAGCCGTTCTAGAGAGAGTATGATACAGACCACATCACTCACTGAGTGCTGATCGGGTTATAAAATAATATTAGGTAAGGCTACCATATAAGTAAAACAGCTCATATCTCAGTGTAAGGAAATATGATCTTTATTTTTGCTTTGATGTGATACATAATAAGTTTCTTAGACACAAAGGTCAAACAATGACTAAATGTTGGGGGGGGGGGGGGGGGGGGTAAGAATATGTGAAAAAGCTAGCTTTATATGAATAATTACAAATCTCTGCGTCCACTGGCACTCTGGTTCTGAGTGTGTTAGTCCATCTCTGAACCCTAATCTCCTTCTATAATCTGAGTGTTGCATGTACATCCATTTCACACATCTGGCTTATTTGTATGCAGACTTTCTTGCATCTCAGATAGATGTACTTCGAAGGATGCTCCAAATTAGTTTACTCCTACAGCATTATTGGTGAGGCAGTGGGTCTATTCTTGTTTTTCTCATAATGAGGCACCGGAACCCAAATGGGGACAAACAATAATCACAAATGAGAGAATGGTCATTCAACTGTGTCTACTTTTAGTTAGATAAACTTCACTGTAATTTTTAGTTCATTCAGTGATACTTATGTTGCTGTATTAGTCTCCACAAGCAGATAAACAATTATAATTATCTGTTCAAGAAAATAAACTGATAATGAGAAATAAATGTAAAAGTACATGCAAGATGTCCTCAGATGGCCCCATGCTGTGTCAACATTGTTGTCATTCTGTCCCATGATCTTCACCCACACGGTGACATCACGGATGGAATGGCATGGTCATTCATCATTGGTGCATAATGTAAACAGAGTATATGTCTGATCTGTTATGTTGAGAAACTTTACTGTATCTGCTATCATTTTGTAGGTTCATATCTTATGTTTGTTTAAGTTCAAAAATCTTGTGTTTTAAAAATTACAAAGACATAAATATGTTCTTAGTTTTGATGAATTTTCTCCTTCAAACCAACACCCAGCATTCATTCACCAATCAACCTTATACAGCTGCTGTAAAAGGGTGAGTTCTGCATACTTTCCCGCTCTCATTAAACTGCTGTAGACAACTGTCAACTGAGTATACCCCTACCAATGCAGGCGCTACATATGAAAAGATCTGAAGTGAAATCAAGAGTCCGTACTAGGTGAAGATGGACTGATGACATTACAGAGCTTCTACATCAATACAGAATGACAACTGCCAATCTGAAAATAGTTTGGCTCCATCAGGTCACAAACCTACAATCTTCAGGCCAAGTGTCTATATTTAATTTAGTGTAAAATTAAAGAAAAACATAATAAATGGGGCATAGGTGCTGTATTTGTATCTAATAAAAATGCATGGATGCAATTAAGCCGATAAAGTCTTAGACCAAATGACATTAATTTTAAAGGCATGACTGTGAATATATGGTCATAAAAAGATCACTGTTCAACACGATAATATTCTTACCGTTCCAACTCTATGCTGTCAATCTGGAAAGTATCTTCAGAAAACAGAAAGAAAATATCAAAACAGTCATGACAGAAATGACATGTTTCAAGTACTAGCTAGGTGTAAAGTAAAGAGGCAAAATCGACTTAGGAATTATGATATCTGGATTTCAAGAGGAGACTTGATACAGAAGCAATACTACTCGTAGAGTAGGCAAATCAAATGTTTTGGCCATGTACCAGATTAGCAAAAGACACAGCAAAATTTATATTATTCAGATACAATTGTAACACTATTTAGCGACTACAGTTTCAGCAATTTGTTGTCTTTTTGGCAATTTCCGTTACCATGGAAACCGTTCGAAACTTGTTTGGGAAATGTCGGCTGGGGTTTCGGGATGGGTCCTAATCTCTCATGAAATTTTGCGATTGGTGTGATTTTCACCAGCTATGAATAGCCGAAAACGGCGGAAACGAACCCGATTAACAGCGCATGTCTATGACAGCCGGACGTACTCTGTTACATCGGTTTGATTGAAAATAGCGCTAAGTATTCACGGTTGGCTCTAAGGCCTTAAACATTACCAGACAAGGTAATGCTAGTTATAATTGAATTCTCCGTCCAATTTTACATTTTCATTTGTGTATAAAATTTCTTTCTTATCTGTTTTGTTTTACAGTGACATTTTTCATGCAATCGCTATTATGTGGCTTGGCTGTGTCTGAGAAAAATTGTCTGCCATCTTGTCCAATGAAAACAAAGCCAAAACGAAAGTTGCCTAGTTTAGTTGCGCAGAGAAAACTTCTTGTTTCTCAGACAAGTTTTTAGCAGCTGTTTTTTACATTTCATCTCCACAAAAAACCTACACATCTCAGCTCAGAAATGACATACAAGCCTAAATGAGGTACCATTGGAAAGAGATTGTTTACAGCTATCTAACTGTGCTGGTTTTATTGGTGTTGAGGGCATTTAAAAAATTTGACTAAAGTACCTATTAAGTATTAATATTAACACAGCAAACAAACATGCATGGATGATCAGATGATGAAACATGAGGACGTAAAACTAAAAGTGCACATGATATGACCATTGTAGTTGGTGTAGAAGTTGAAAACAACAATGTCAATACAACAGCAATATTGTTTTTTCAATTAAAGACAGGAGGTGGACAGTGTACCTTTCACTGAAAGTTTCAGTTTTTTCCCCTCGGCCTCGTGGGACTGCTTACACCTGAAGATCACCTCATAAAACCATCTTAATCTCAACGGCAGAGCTACGGGCGATTTCCAGTTCAACCTCCAATAAAGCTATAAGTGAGGCACCGGTAACTTCTACACAAGTACTGTGAAACCTGCAGACATTTGTCAGTTCTAGTTCTAGAAGAGAAAAGCGCCATTTTTCACAAAAACGACAAATGAGCCAATCAGGATACGGAGAGACAGGCGGAAGCTACCAAATTGGATACTTTCCAATTTTCTGGTCTCAAAAGAGCTCTGGCGTGTATGCTTTGTCGATTTAGGTCATCATCATCATCATTATTGTGTGCCATGACTTACAAGCATACTTTCTTTAGACACGGCCAGCTCCAGATTTATATATACAGCCGGACGTGCTTTAGATTAGTGGGGATTATCATCACAGCACTCCGGAAAGATCCATAGGAGCTCCGATCTCCTCCTTAAGAGCTCAACCAGTATAAATCGACCAGTGACGCCTGTTTTATGTTGATGAATCAAACGTCTTGTCCCCTTGGGTGACATTTATGATTTCCTGCAGCTCCAGGTTGCACCACGACCGTCTCCAGCTGACATATATTATAGATAACCTTTGTTGCTCATAGGGCCATCTTAACAGCATTGTGGGCACCCGGGCAAACCAGCGTTTTAGGGCCTCTATGACAAGCACACGCACAAATCATCATCATCTCGTAACAGTAAGTGCCGTTGGGCTACCAGTTTCTGTTGACTGTCTGATCAGCTCTCTCCACCTTTGACGGATTGGACTTAATGATTGCCTGCCTCATTTTGTCTGCTTCTTTTCCTATTTCCTTCTACTTAACCCTGTATTATTGTTTTTGAGAGGCCGTTAGATCGTATTACATGTCCATTCCATTGCATTTTTCGCCTTTCCATTGTAGTTAAAAAAAAAAAAAAAGGTTCATAGTTGCCAGTGTGCTGTATTATGTAAATATTTTACTGGCACTTTAAAAGACTTGTGATAACACATAAAAATAGATTAGATAGCACAGTATGAAATTACTACCTACTTATATATAAAGAGCTTTTCCGGCATTTCGTCTCACAAAATTGCTTTATTGTCATTTTACTATAACTATAAGATGATGCAGCTGTGTTAAATGACAGAAACATGACTGTGATAAATATTATTTTAAATCTGTCCCAATATAGGACGCAATTTTTCATTAATTTCAAAGCCCCACCTCGGCTATAGTCGGGGGCCCGTATATAACTTAACGGTTGATTGGGGTTTCCAGAACTTCTGACCGGGTGATGCTCATCCAAAATGAGGCACTTTATGTTACTGAATGTTGTTCGCTCGATGTACAGTCCTTGTGGGGTTGAAAGACACGCAGAGTAGGTAGGTAGTTGTACGCCACCAGGACATCACACATGCGATAAACACCCTGTGACACAAAGTGCCATCATGCGGATGAGGATCACCCGTGGAGATGTCCCAGAAACCCCTTTTAGCTGTTAGGCCATATCTATGGCTAGGCCATAGCTATGCTCCAGCCATATTCAGGGCCCCCGACAGAAGCCAGGGTGGGGCTTCAAATAAAAAAAAATATTGCATTCTACATGGGGACGACTTGTTTACAATTTACACGCAGAGTATTGAATACAAAACATTATTTTTTTTTAAATGCTGTTTACTGATTAGGATCTGCACCATAGCATACCTAGCATATCAATAAATGCTTTGCATAGCTTTCTTCTGGTAAAACGGTGCCAGTACTCCCCCACAACGTATCTTACCCACACAAAAAAACACAATGTGCCGGTGCTCACCATTATTATCTTTTCAGCAGCGCTGAAAAAATGGTGCCTAAAAAGGTGCCGGTACTTAGTATCATGGCAAGGTCCCGTGGTATCAGGCGAGAAACATTTCTTGTTATAAGTTCAAATGCTTGACACCCAGCCCTTTGAAACTTCCCTATGCTCCCCCCCCCCCCCAAGTCTGAGCACCCACCCACAGACTGATGACCTTTTGTGCAGACGCTGATTACCCAGTACACACATCGAACTCTTTAAACACATAGATCTTTTTTTTTGTTTGTTCATTCACTTGACTCAAAATGCACACAACCTTACATAAACTGTTTCATCCACCACCGCATCTTACCTGGAGTGCAAGAAATAAAATTTAAAGAAAAAGATTACCAATAATTATACATGTCACAAGAGGCCCTGACACAAAGAAACCACTGTTAACCCAGCGTTTTTGGTGTTTTTGACGTATCTTGCAGCTTTACATCCAATAGTTTGTCGGTGCTTTTGAATGATACAACATTTACATCATTGTCGAAATCAACACCTGTAGCTTTCTTCATATCTTGGCATGTTGTAATTATAAATGCTTTTCTCAAATTCAAATTCCCAGACAATGAGAATCAAAATAATGGCTCCATGTGAACTCCGAGGCTCCGTTTCGAAGTATAACGAAATCATTCACTGGCCCCTAACAATTATGTCGTACCAGACGACTAATTAGGGGTGTTTCCTTCAAAGTCGGAGTGCATATGTCTGAGAGATGAGGAACCAATGGTCTGCACATATACAAACCAGATCTGTAAAACAGATGTGCACAAGCTCAAGTTCTGGATCCAGAACAAGGTCAAGGAATGGATGAACGACTAGACCTTTCTATCGGGATTTACAGCCGATGAACGCTAAGAAAAAGAAGAAGAATAAGAGGAGAAGAAGAAAGAAGAAGAAGAAGAAGAAGAAGAAGAAGAATAAGAAGAAGAAGAAGAAGAAGAAGAAGAAGAAGAAGAAGAAGAAGAAGAAGAAGAAGAAGAAGAAGAAGAAGAAGAAGAAGAAGAAGAAGAAGAAAAAAGAAGAAATAATGATACACCACCGAAGGGTTCCTTATTGTATCCTTTTAAAGATTGGCCTGAGTAAATGTGATCTATTCTCGTTAGCTTGTCATCCAACATTTCGCACTTCAGGTCATTTTAGTGTCGAGCTGAGACCAGGAAGCACACCTGAACTGGAGTGAGGGGGGGGGGGGGGGTAACACACTACAAGAAATATGCTAAAGATAGATTATGTATTTATAGAACAATTCTTCTTCAGCGATCTTCGGTCATGCGCATAATCCACTGTGGGCCATAAACTGGGATATCATTTCAAGGTCTCTTAGGTTTCCCCAAAGCTTAGTTGTCAAGTCTACTGGGTGTTGCCATATGTTGCTCCGCAGTTCAGCCAAGAAAGGACAGTCTTGCAGGACATGTTCTGGAGTCTGTTCATCACGAAGACACTGGCTAAAGACCTCTTTGGCTAAAGCATCAACGCTTCTATTACCTTTGATGCCACAGTGGGATGGAATCCACTGCATGTGAGTTTCTGGCTTTTTTGACAACATAGCAAGTCCCTTTGTTAGACTCTGTAGTGTGCTATCAGTAGCTTTGGGTAAGAGCCTGTGAGAAAAACCATCTTGCCTGCGG
The DNA here is from genome assembly GCA_905116865.2 of Candidula unifasciata. Lineage (NCBI taxonomy): Eukaryota > Metazoa > Mollusca > Gastropoda > Stylommatophora > Geomitridae > Candidula > Candidula unifasciata. The sequence continues at coordinate 487,128 of CAJHNH020004201.1, forward strand.
TGATTTGAAGCTTGTTCATATATTGTGCTGCCACCAGCAGGGATGAGAGCTCTGTCTTGTAGTTAGAGCAAGTTCGTCCGGTGGGGGCTGCCAGGGACACAGTAGTGGCATCTGGGTATTTAATGTAAACACCTGCCCCACCATTCGTAGTTGCTTCTTTTGCTGACCCATCCGTGTAGATTCTCCAACAGCTGTCCTGTGAGAACATGTTGTTGAGGTGTTCCAATGTGAGTGCTTTCTTTACTAAAGTGGGCTAAGCATATTTGCCTGCCAGGTTTGAGATGGATGCAGAAACATTGAATGTCAATAATTCTGAGTCCTAGAGTTTCTAAAAAAAAAAGCTCGTCAGGAGCACATTGTTGGTTTAGTAGTGAAGAGTATGACTCTGAATTCCTTAGATGGTTTAGGCTTGTGCGTTTTATTCGATTCTTTGTCCTGGTTGCCAGTTTTTCGTGCAGTGGGTGGTTTGGCATTCTCTTCATTTTTTTTCCCCGGCATGTAGAATTGCTTTTGTCCTCTTTCCTTCTTCTAAGGGGTGGATAGAACAAATAAATGAACGGTTTTATTAAACATTCCACAAACCAATTTCTGCCGATCTTCCATGCCCAGTGTGTCCTTGATGTCATGTGTCCACTGCCGCTTTGGTAACGAACCATTCTCCCAAACACTGGCCTTGTTTGAGTGTGCGACAATAATAATACGGTACTCACTGGCAAAGAAGTAATTTGCAATGTACATAGAAATGCTTAGCCACGTCTATGTGCCTGGGCAAGAACACGGACCTGCTCCGCGATTCTGGTGATCGCGTGAGATAGCGAAACGTGACAGCCTACGCTAACGGGAACAGCACATTAGGATGATGATGAACGAATACTTTCAAGCCAGAATTACTTCAGTGACAAGTAAGAATCGGCCGATCGCTCAGTTTGTCCTCTCTGGACTGCCACCTACAGATTTACTATACCATCCTGAGGGGGAAAAAGAATGTACATCTGCACGACCAACCAACAATGCCGATCTAATATGCCTCGTTCAACCTCCAGAGAAGTTATAATTAGGGCACCTGCAATGGCTAAGTAGCCATGTGTCACCTGCAGTCCTATGCAGGTACAAGCCGATCATAAAGGGCAGTTCTCCTTTGATGTATTGGTATTAACAAACACATGAAAGGAGAGCTTCCCTCCAGGATCAGGTTGGGGAGCACTCAGCATTTTTGCACATTTTCTAAAAAAAAAAATAAATAAATAAAGGTGTGGGGGTGTCTCTCTTCTTGAAATCCATGCCATGTGGCATTGGCAGTCATGTCTATCCAGAACCTTCTGTCACCTGTACTTTCAATCAGCTAGGACACAGATGACGTTCCATGACCTGGTGTCGAATTTGCCAACATCTTCTCTCTGTGTCTCGTCACCCCTTCCTGCTAACTGTCCCACTGTCATGATATTTTCTTTGTTTCTTCTTTTAGTGACATGACTAAAGATTGTTTCCTTCTGATGAGGTCAATCAGTTCTATTCGTGAGTCAGTTTCTTTCAAAACATCTTCATTACTCTTTTTATCTAACCACGGTATTCTTATCATCCGTCTTTAAAACCACACCGCCGCTTCCAAATATGTTTTCACTAATCTTCTAGCTGTCCAGGATTCACTTTCGTATACCAAGATAGGATTTATATTGCACTTGATAATTCTCATTCTCGTCTCAATTGACAAAATAAGATTCCATAGAATTTTCTTGATTTCTTAAAATGCTGCATTCGCTTGAACTATTCTACATTTAACTTCACTAATGTATACAAATACTTAAGCGTATCACCTTGACTTCAGACAACCATAATTTATTGGGGTAGGGGCTTAAGACGACTGAGCCCAAGGCCTCGGCGCTCGTGGATGCTTATTCTCGGGGTGTTTCTTTGCTTATATTGTGCTATTTGGGTCTTGTAACTTCATACTATTTAACCCCTGCATTTCTAAAGCAATTCTCCTTTTAATTTCTGGTGAGCAATTTCAATTGTTAACTACTGGGCCAAGGTATTCACACTTGGTAACACTTTTATTTCTTCCCCGTTAACTGTGATCTTCAAGTTTACATGGATCACAATTGCAAAGGGAAGGGCAATCTGAATCATGAAATATAACACGAATATTTTGTAATATGCCGCAATGAAAGATAAAACATGAAACGACATTCACAAACGCATATACGTAAAGCTGTGTGTGTGACTCTTTTCACGTCTGGTGGCGCATTAGGCATACGGCGCTAGCCCCATATTATTACTTCAACTGGCAATGGGTGTGACCGCGTTAACTGTCATAACAATGCCTAAAACAAATTTTAGGCTTGGCTGATTTTTTTTTCTACATCTACTTTTTGAGGTATAATTTCACACATTATATATATATATATATATATATATATATATATATATATATATATATATATATATATATATATATAAACATATATATATATATATATACATATATATAATGTATGTGTGTGTATGTGTGTATTTGTACGTGTGTGTTCCTATTTCAAGTATTTATGTTACAGTCAGAGAATTATAGTTTTTGAAATGATGTCTAAAAATCAAAAACAGGGATGGGTGAGGGGAATTAAAAGGGAGAAAAACACCCGCCAAAACATTTGCCTCTTGGCTTGTGTAAGAGACACACAAAGAACAAGCGCGGATCTGCCAGTAAATTGCTTCTCCGCGGCAAATGCGTTTCTTGGGCCCTTCGAGAACGACAAAATAATGTGAAATTATGGTAACGGTTTATTCTGAAATTCGATTTCAGCTCGCAGACTTTCCCATGTCCAGGGCGAAATTACTCTACTCGATCAGTTGTCTTCCTCTCTTTCTCCTCCCCTCTTTTGCCTGAGATGGTTATTTATTAAGCGATTCTGTGACTTTGTCTCTTGTCATTTGTCATTCATATTTTGTTCCGTAGCGCTAACATGTTTATGTCGTATTTTTCAAATTCATATGCATGTTTAGGCGGAAGGATTGACGTGTTTAGTTTTATAAACATTTGTTATAACTGAATCACACAGGATTGCACACATATTATTCCAATGTAAAAAAAATCGGACTATTTCGTCAGTATCGTCCAGAAGCGTGTTTCTACGCTTATACAGCAATCAAAACAACACACAGAAACCACTGAAATGCAGAACCAGACAGTCGCTTGAAGTTATCATGAGTTGAAACTGAGTGTGTTGAATTAAGAATCGACATCACAACACTCGGGACACTCCCATAAGCACACCGTCTCCATCTTCAGCAGCAAACGAGGGGTTCCAATTCCAATGGCACCAGTAACTGTCTGACTGTCTCGCCTTTCGTTTTGTTTTTTTTTGTTTTAGTATCCAGCAGCCATGAGTCGCCTTTCGTTTGAATGTTTATCGTCGGCCAGAACCCCTGATAATTCCCCAAGCGCCATTCTTCTCAACTGTATTCATCTATTTGTGCCTCGGTACTGCTCACTCGCCCCCAACAGGTCCACATAACATCCTAGCTTGTCACACATCAGTTCACCACCAAGTGGTGCAAAACAGACCAGTCTATCTGCCTGCTCGGTTCTCAGCACACACACACATAAACACACACATACACTCACACACACACAAACCGAAAAAAAATACTACAAAACAGTGCGACCAAATGTGTCTCATTAAACATCAGGTATTGTATGAACCTTATTGTTGCTTGCATCAAGTAGGGAGCATATAACGGTTGTAATCAACGCTTATACTTTTCATTGCAACAATAAAATGTATTATTTTACTAGTTATTATTATTGTTGACTATTTATTACAAATGTGCCCCTCGGTTGCGTCTCGAATATGGCGAGGGGGGGGGGGGTGGGGGGGGGGGACCCGCTTGCTGCATGTTTACTTCACATATGCAGAAACTGTAACGCGTGAAAGCTACCAGTTATTAATACATTAACTACGACATGTCCTTCCCCAACCGTATACAGAGATTCTCTTTTTGATATGTTTTAGTTTTCCACATTCGTTCAAATATAGGAGTATATTTTGTGCCATTCAACACATTATTATTTTTTATTTCTACACACTTAAATAGGACTAAGTACCACTGAGATCGACCTCCCGACCCCAGCTTATTTGTAAGGGGATGGAACACCCCAACGCCCTTTCCATGTTTTCCCTGTTTCGGTGCCCTTGCCGCACATTAATCATTCTCATTCCCTCAGGTGGAGGACATCATTATTTCCATTTGTTGAAATTGTCATCTTGACACTATTATTATTATTATTGGCATTATTCGATAGCATAATTAATTACTTTAATTTTTTTGGGATACTGTTAAATGAGCCCACCCATACTGCAGTACTTACTTACTTACTATTACAGTCGTCCCCATGTGGGGTCAAATTTTCCGTTATTTGAAAACCCGCCCTGGCTTTTGCAGGGGGCCCTAAATATAGCCGGACCATAGATATGGCCTAACGGCTGAAAGGGGTTTCTGGGACCTCTCCACGGGTGATTTTCATCCTCATAAGGGCACTTTGTGTCACCGGGCGTTTATCGCTACGTGTGATGTCCTGGTGGGGTAGATTTACTTACTTACAAGTTACTTCGTAACAGTTCTGCGGTACCCCTATATAACTGGGCTATATAGCTACACGAGCTTTCCGAGACTGGCATATGTGTGATTCTCACCCTTCAGTTGTTAATCCTACAGACTGTAATACCGGCGATACTATTATTAATATGTCACGTAAGTATTGTGAATACTAGTCTAAAAATTACTTCAGTTTGTTGAGAAATCAAAACATTAAATTATCATTATCATCATTATCATTGATATAATTATATAACATAATTAATTACTTCTATCAGTTTAAAGAAAAAGAGTTTAAAAAAAAAAAAAAAGCACAGTCATACAATTTCTTCCCCACTCTTGAAAAATAACATAAATCTAATAACGATTTCTACCCCTCTTCTCTTCGTCCCCCGGGAACTTCGCATTTTCCCCCTGGCGCCATTTCTAATCGTACTAATTGAGCCTCTCGCGAGTTGTGGAGGACGCCGGGTTCTAAATCCAATCAGCGGATTCCCTGGCAACCTACTCGCCTGTCAATCAAACAAGGATGATGCCCTATTTATCACTGAAATTTCAGAATTTTTCCCCTCTTGCCCCACCGTTCTTCCCTTTCTCTCTCTCTGCCCATGCCGACGTGAATCAGTTTGATTTGCTTGCTTTCCATCCTGTTACCGCTCTCGCCTTCTACGCGGACTCTCACCATCTTCTATTTTTTTTTTTCGTGGCTACAAAAATGTTTCGTGTTTCGCTCGATACATCTGTAACTGCACACACGAACAATATGATGCGTGCAGAGGGCAGTGGTGATAGATGTAAAACAGGCATGGGTACATAAATAAAACAATACATAATCAATACATTAACGGATGATAGAGGAGAGGGATAGTTTAGGGTGAGCTCAACTTTTGTAATACTGTATTAAATAGTCACTCTCATAAAAAAGCACATCGCCGTGTGGGTTCTAGACCACAATCTTGGAAGGGATGAAGGGGTGAAAAAACCCACGGCCCCCTAACGAGCATGTCTAGGCCGCGATATCTGCGCTTTCAGTCTTTTAGACTTGATTTCAGCAAATCATTAGTTTTTCGCTTTTTTACAACATGCTCGTTAAGGCGTAATAACCCCCCCCCCCACACCCCCCCCCCCCCCCCCCCCCCCCCCCATAAAAAAAAAAAAAAAAAACCTGGGTCCCGCAGACGGGAAGAAATGGAATCATGTGCCGTCTTTCATGTTGTAAGAGGTTTCTCCCCACCCTCCTCTCGGGAGGGCAAACAAAAAAGGGGGTGGGGGAGTTTGCGGAGGACTCCTGTCTGTTACCATCATAAAGAAACCACATAATAGTTGTACTGTACATGCCATGCATATCGTAAAAGCGGGTGGTGTGGAACTGACTACTCCATCCTGTGGAAGTTGTATCATTTGAGTCCACACTCTCGTAAGGTGTCGTGACAGGCTGTGGTTAAAAGTTCGACTGCGAATTTCGTTTATAATCTTCACCCCGTCATCCATCAAACTATTTAGATAGTTGGAAAGCTTGTTTGCAGCGAGCTGCTCCGAGTGGATCATACAGTGAGTATACACACTTCTGGATGCGTGTCTGGTTTTCCTAAAAGACACCACGCAGTATTTCAAAACAATACAGACAAACGCAATGAAATATTTAGTGCTTACTTAGTCGATATATAAGAACATCTTGTGCAATATATCCTTGTCATTGAGAGTTACAAAAAAAATTCTTGCTTGCTACATACATCCAGTTTTAACATATGGCTGTGAATCCTGGACAATCGGTAGGCAGGTCAAACAATTTCTAGAGGCCTCAGAGATGTGGTTTTACAGAAGAATGCTTAGAATACCTTGGATTGCCAAAAAGAGCAACCAAGAGGTTTTGAAAGAGGCGGGAGCCCGAAGACAACTTATCACAGACATCAGAAGGATACAGTCATCATTTTTCGGCCATGTTATGAGAAGAGAGAAAATAGAACATGTTGTGACCACTGGAAAGATCTGTGGAAGGAGAGATGGAGGAAGACAACGAGAGAAGATGCTTGACAGTCTTGTTGCATGACATGGAGGTGTGTCGGCACACGAACTGATACTTGCTGCAGGAGATCGGAGATTATGGAGAGGCATGATCGCCTACGCCTGTCGGCAAGGCACCTGATGATGATGATGATATAAGAACAGCAAAATAGACTTGCACTTAAACTCCACGGATAGAAAACAACTGTTATTGTATTTTAAGATAATCTTTAGACATTTATACCCAAAGTCCAGAACTGGCGAAGAAAAGTAAATCTAGGAAACACTGTTACGTTTGAGCACCTACTTCTGATGAACTACAAGGTGAAATGTTTGATCTGTGAATTATTCTTCGCAAAAGAGCCTATTTGAGGAAAGACTGCTGACTTAGTTCTGGTGCCACCATAATAATGCTTTTTTTTTTTTTTTTAGTGTTACTCTCCTTCTTTTCTAAATATCTCCGTGAAAGTTTATTTTCGACTGTTGTACTCTTGTAATCCCCCTGTGTAAACTATGGACATATAGAGTTCTTGTTGATATTAGTTCATGTAATGTTTATTTTCGACTTGTACTCTTGTAATCCCCCTGTGTAAACTATGGACATATGGAGTTCTTGTTGATATTAGTTCATGTAATGTTTATTTTCGACTGTTGTACTCTTGTAATCCCCCTGTGTAAACTATGGACATATAGAGTTCTTGTTGATATTAGTTCATGTAAAGTTTATTTTCGACTGTTGTACTCTTGTAATCCCCCTGTGTAAACTATGGACATATGGAGTTCTTGTTGATATTAGTTCATGTAATGTATATTTTTCTGCAGTGATACTTCTCAGTCTCTGAAAACCAACCAAATATGTAGGTCTCCATCCCTCGATGGATGCTCTGCACTTGCAGTCCTGCATAATTCAACCCCTGGGAACACTTGGCTCAGCAGCAAAACATTACAACATGACTACATACACTTTAATATAATTCACAAATAGTAAGAATTCCCATGATGATGATGGTAATGAATACGATATAAGTCTCTATTATCTTCACTGGCGATCTTAGAAATTAAAACACTCCATTCTATATACTCATGCCATCAGAAGCTAAAACAGACATCACAAGGTCTCCCTCCTGCTAACTGAATCGAAATCCTCACTAAGAAAAACGTTACTGCAACATCTTTATAAAGAGAACAGACAGCACAACCTTTCCGCAAGGCCGCGAAAAAACGTCCGATCTGGACAGTTACCCAAATCTCAGCTCAGCTCCCAACTGACTCTACTTCTGAATTACATACCCAGATTTCATTTAAGTCTTATAATTAAATTCATCTGTTCTAACAGGGTAATACAATCTCACGCACAACACAAATTACTTCTCATAGTTTATACCCTAAGAATTAACACTTCTCTGAACACTAGTAAACTCTGAACTAGTTGACATTACCCTATTGTCCGTGATAACACACACACACACATATACACACACACACCCGACACACACACACACACCCCCACACACACACACTTCCTCTCACATACATTTTTCATATTATACAGTATTAATTAAGCACTGTCACGCCAAATGCTGGTTCTCACTAAAGAACCAATTTCACACTGACAGGATTGAAAACATCAAAACATCACTGTCACATATCACTCCTGTCGCGTGCCTAATGTAAGGATTTCTCCTTCAGAACCAACAGCACTCAGAGATAATTATGTTGAGTCGTTTGGCTCGTATTGGTCTAAGGGATTCCCCGTGGCCAATATACGATCAACTTATCTCTGGAGTAGGGCAACTCAAGTATTGGCACTACAAAATATGTCAGTATATATATTTTTAATATTTCTAGGCACACTTGGCTGGACACCCCCACTACTTACTAAAGAAAGCCCCCAGGTTATGATAGTTCATTATCATAACCATGTTAACACATATAATGAAGATACACATACATACACAACTGCTAAACACTTAAAAAGGTGAAATAGAGACACCTAAGTCAGCCATGAAAATGAATGTATGTAATCAATAAAAATTAGATATATAAAAGTGAGACAAATGCCAGATCTCAGGATATCATGTCCAAATCACAAAGATACTACACAGACAGAAGGTCTTGGAGATGACATCTTCTCATCACTGGACACAAGGAGCTGTGAGGAACACAACATCATGCGAAGCATCAGACTTATCTTCTCTTCTTTCTGTCTATGATGCCTCCCTCAGCTCCGGATGATTCGACTGTCTTTGACTCTGGGAATTCAGCTCCACTGGATCAAGTAGTAAGAGTACTTCACTATATAGGAGACAGCAACTGTACCGGTATTTAGCAAGTCTCTATCACCAGTAAGGACACACAATGTCTTTGAGCCACATTAAGCTCTAGCACTGGTAGCTGTTTGAGGTACCATCTCCCATATGTTGGAGATGTCAGGAACCTTCACAGGTGTTAGCTGGTGGGTAACAAGTTGTTTCTGGTGGTTTGATGGTTGGTGGATGTTGGTTGGACTGTGAATCTTCTGCCAGCTCTTCAGAAAATATACATCCTGTCAAGAAAATAACTCAACATTAGTCATCACCAAGAGGGTAACATCTTGACAGGAAAGACAGAGCAAGCATCAGTCATCAACCCCCATCTGCTGACTCCTCCCTGCTCTCCTGTTTCATTCCTCAGATTGCCTCTCCAGACCAAAAGACATAAGTCTCCTATATTTATCTGTCTGTTTAGTGCAAGAGAAGGCAAGTCAGATATACAGTGGAGATAGATAAAGTGGTCTAACACATATATCACTCTCCCTCTCCCCCTCACTCTGCACACAGACACCAATATTTACTGTCAGTACCTGCATTCACTAGCTTTCCAAACCGCCCCAGCACTCATTGATCTGGGTCAAGCACACGCATACTTTGATTAACAAAGCCCTGACCCAATTCTGTCCCCATTTCGTATGTACAGATTTTTTAATTAGTTTAAAACGTACACATTTGTAAAGGGTATTAAGTTTTATCAGTATGGGTGGTTTATGGAGGGCATAAGCTATTTAGTCTGTACAGTGGAAGATCTACGTTCGAATCCGCTACTCTAGCGATCAAGAACGGTCGAACTAAGTGAGATAACACAGCCGATACTGATTTCTCTACAGCAGTGACTACTTTACAGACATCATTCTAGGTACTCGTAAACTATAATTAACTTACCCAAGCATATGTAAAAACTGAGACATTCCAAATTGCCTTGAAAAGTGAAATTTATACAGGCACAGATTAACACATCTGGACGCTTGAGAAGCTGGCAAGGAGAATAGCGTCACTTAGACACTTCAGGCGTTGGTACAAAAGAAGTCCCTTGTATACTGGGGCAAGGAGTAAATCGGTTTCCAAGAAACCTCAAATAACTCCCTAAATATATCTCCAGGAGATATACATTTAAAAGTGGAATTTAGTTAAAGTAACCAGAAAAGGCAGACATAATAATGTTGTCCAATACAGGCCTATATATATAGATATAAGGGACTATATATTTCTGGGCGAGTCCAGGTTTGAATTTTGTGCAGGTTACAGGTAAGACAGGTTATCAGCCTTACAGACCGATGCGTAATGGCTATCATTTCACGACAATCACATGGGCCTACTTAAAATTCGTAGCACGTATGACTTCTGACCACTCGTTTTCCTCCTAATTTACACTGTAGGCGTGACCCAGATAGGACTAAAACGCAACATTTCTTTAACTAAAAATGAAAACTAGAAACAAGAGTTGAAATTAAGAATGACATGAGGTTGGCATTAGCGAAAACCCAGTTGTAAATTTGTAAGCTTGTTAATGAGTAACAATTTCAGTCATTGGATTAAATATAATGCAAGTTATTATTATTTTGAATTATACTGAAAAATCTATTTTCTATGTATTTTTATTTACCATATTTAAAGCCTTTTTTTTTTAAATATTTGGCGTCGACGGGTCACTTTGCTTCCATAAAATCGTCTTGCTGTTCTTCTTCTGTAAACTCCAGCGAAAAGTTCTGGTTCTATTTCTGGATCTTAGTTTTATTCTAGCTTCAAGTTGCGTGCACATCCCTTTTACAGATCTAACTTATTTGTGTGCAGATTGCTGGTTCTTTGCCTCTCAAGCAGATGTACTCTTACTTAGATGGAAGCCCAGGACTCTTACGACATGCTTTTTTTTTACGAGGGGGGGGGGGAGACAATGGCAGCCCAGAACCCACACGAGGAGCTTCTATAAAATAAGCTAACGACTCGAAGGAAACAATTTGAGAGCTGCTGTACCGACACTTAGCTCCCAGAGGAATGGCATAAATTGGCTGAGGCAATACAATGTATACAAATAAAGTCAGATCATCGAGAAAAAGGCTACCAATGCTGCCCCCCCCCCCTCTCCCGATCCTGGGAGAAATCCTTACATTAGGCACGCGACAGGAGTGATATGTGACAGTGATGTTTTGATGTTTTCAATCCTTGGGTAAATCTGGGTTTTATTTAAAAAAATATATATCCTTATTTAAAAGTGGTAAATTTTTCGTTTCGTAACTAAAAATTGTGTACATTTTAACAATCTGTTTATCTATGTATTGCTTGGGTTTTTGTTCAGCTAAACTGGGTTTTTAAAAAAAATCTCATCGGCAGCCCTGATCGAGAACTCTTTGTGTTCGGTTAACGAGGATCTGGCTGTTAACAAACTTAACGTAGTCCAGGCCATACATATGACTGAAGATCGAAAACGTCACACTAGGAGAAACAATAGATATAATTAGCGTGGCCATTTGTTAATTATCCCACTAGCAGCACTTTTTTGAGTTTATATTTGAGAAGTCTAATACAAAGAACTAATCAGACTTCAGTGAGTCAGTATTCGAACAGGAAGATTCCAGAGGTGGATAGGACACACACGTAGAAAATCTGATGACAACCCCTTCTACTGGAATGCACAGGATCAAAGACAAAACGCCAGGCAAAAACACAAGAGGAAAGAGAAACAGAACAATACTAACAAACAAAAAAAGGGGGGTGGGGGGGGGGACAATAAACAAAGATGCGCCATCAGAAAACTGTTCTGTGTTTGTCATAAGCCAGGACTCACGGTCTGACCAAACCTAAACTTTCACCAACCAGTTCTACAATGGGTACCAGAATATGTCCAGGGACCTCTCGTTATACTGACCCCATCTCGAAAAGAGGCCAGCTGGTTTATACAAATATGAACTAATATCATAAACAATTTAATGTGTGGGAATTTTTGTATTTTTTACCCACAATTAGTTCCACCAAAAAAAGATTTGTGCTATATCCAGAGTGTTTTAAGGATTAAAGACGAGAGGATCGACCTGCCATATCTATCTCCTTCCACAGAACGGCTAGCTGCCTGCCGAAGTCATCACACAAAGCACAAGCACCGTAACTCCGATGACGACTCCTAGCTGTCTCCGTAACAACTGCACTTGTGAACCGAATGACGCAGTCGTGAAACGAACCCACGACCTTCAAAGCGCAAGACTACCGGACTCACCAATTCACCTCGGAGATTTCTATACCCAGAGCCTTAAAGAAAAACATAACTTTGGCAGTAAACAGCCATGGTGATGGTGAATGATAAACATCTGTCCCAGCCTAAGAACCAAGCTTGCCTCCATGCATCAAAGCTGGCGTCTGTGGAACCACAAGAAAGGCACCGCAAATCTGGAAAGCTCTGTCGACTAAAAGAAATGAAACCGCCCTGCCAGATAACAAGAGGTCGGCGAAAGAGATTGCGGGAACTGTGGAAAACCCTAATCCAATAGGAGCCCAATTAGACACAATTAATGGGCAACCGCTGTGGAGAATAATACAATTGTAATGTCCCTGGCTCTGCGGAGAACAGCCCCGCTCCAAAGGCACCTCGTTCATGAAACCAGTAGTGCGGCTTAATGACTTCAGCGGGAGAAACCAGATATGTAATTTCGCGATTTCACGTAACAATAAATATATAACTGGTTTCCCTCATCACCACAGAGCTGATCTCTTCTGGTTCGTGTTATACGAGCACTAGAACAAACATTTCGGTCAAACTATTGCTTGACCGTTGAATTCCAGGCAATGTCGTGGATCTTGAAAACAATATGTTCTCCTCCTCCTCTCTCAACACCATCCTAGTGGGCATTCGATTCTTCTCTACAAAGTCAAGTGAGATTATATTTTAATTTATTTCATAACATTTCTTTTGTACTTTTCCATTTTACTATTAAACAATAATTGAATTATTTTACTCAACTTCATCAATGCATAA